>CM060939.1:642592250-643192250 GCA_030765085.1 Allium cepa | reverse complement strand
TTAAGTTAAGTAAAAAGCATGATTTTAACGTAGGTTATAATAAGAAAAAGAACGGAATGATGCTTGTTTTAAGACTTAGGATAAATTAATAAGCAAAGATAGCGAAGATAATAATAAAGGCTTATTTAAATAATTTATCCAAGTTGATAATAGCTATACCTAATAACATTCCCTATTAGACAAAATGGTTGTCTCACAATAGCCTGAAGCGAGAGGAGGCACGCTTAAGCTAAAAAGGGTAGTAATTGGTCAATTAGAAGTCCAAATCACGAGTGATTTGGACAAGGGGGGCAACTAGATATTGTTTGGATGAAGGGACAGTACCAACAACATTTCCCCAATAGATTCTATGGAGACATGGTGATCTCACATTAGCCTGAAGTGGGATGAGGGGGCACGCTTATGATGGATGTTGAGGTAAAAAGAAGACCCAATAGGTGGAGCAAAAGGTAGCATTGGCATGGTGGCAGTTACGCGTGCGACTTCCATTTGGGTGCTTAGTAATAGTTATGAGTTCCAAGCGCTTAGTATGAAGGAGTTTCATAGACATCATTGCCTCTACGTAGGGAGATATATATGTCGTCTTGGCCACAGTAATATTTTGTGTGGAGAGTTATATAGTGGCTGGTCCGCAGAAAGGTACTATAGAGTAGTAGGCCGATCAAAAAGGGTAGAATTAGGGTTACATCCTAATTACAGGATTAGGAATTCATCATAATCAAAGCCGAAATCAACAACAAGTGCTAGCAATCAAAAGTTAACGTATCTTATAAATTAAGCAATATTTAATCATACTTATTTCCAATTTATCTCTTTCATATTCCCTTTGTTATCCTTATTCATTCTAGAAATGTTGTAGAGTCTATTACTTTATCTTGCTTACTATCATTCACCAGACTTTTAGTCTGACCCACTCCACTATTTTCCCCTCTTCCCCCCTTTAGGCAATCAAGGAGGAAGTCAGTAGGTTGCTATAACTTGGAGTTCTCTTGGAGGACATTTCTTTGTGAGAAATGTGGATTACGGATCTTAAGGCTAAGATAAACACTGGAGGGGGATGAATAGTGTTTTAAGGAATTATTAAATCTTTTTGAGTTTTTATTAATTTGAACACAAATGTATGCAATATTCAAACACAAATATGATCACAGAATCAAACACAGATGCAAAAATAAAGTAAAAGCAGTAAAGGAAAAAACACACCGGATTTTATACTGGTTCGGAGTTACCCTACATCCAGTCCCGCTCACAAGTACGGATTTCCTTTCAAAAGAAATTGTACAATTACACCCTCGATTTCAAGGCCACGAGGTACACCCTCCATATTCACAATCTTTTGGATAGAGATACTTGATTTCACGGGCAACAAGTTCACCCAATTGATTTCCAAGGCTACAATCATACATTTTCTCGCTTGATTGGTTTCCGAGGCCACAATCACACCTTTTCTCGTTTAATTGATTACAAAGAAGCCTATAACTTTGAATAGCACTGAGGATCTTGTTGAGAGAGTGATAGAGAATCAAACCAGAGGTAGTCTAATTAGATTCAATGTTGATTTCGACAGAGTAATGGTAGGAATAAGTATAAAGAAATGTGGAAGAAGAAGAAGAAAAATGAAAACCAGAAAATATGATTAAAAATTCGTTGAAAACAGCCCCTATTTATAGAAGAACAACAGCCATGTCCATTCGTGAAGAGATATGACGAATAGACACTTCTTTTGAAATTTAAATTTTGAAATTACTGACACTATGTCGACATGGGTGTATTGAGCATGTCGACATCCCAAAGGAAATTTTGGTGTTTTGTTTTTCTTTGAAAATAACTTTTATCTTATATTAAAACTATTTTAAACTTTTATAAATATACTTAACTATAGTTAAAATACATAAATAAATATAGAGAATAATATTTTGGTATATATAAAATTTTACTAAAATTTTATATTTAAATCTAAGTATAAATATTAAAAGTTAAATATATTATTATTAAAAGATAGTTTAAAACTAAGGATAATTTGATTTTGAAATTAAACATTATTTTGAGGCTAAAAGTATTTAAAACCAGGATAGATGATTTTGATTTTTTTAAAAGAAAGGTTTTGAAAATATTTTGAAAACAAGATATAATTTTTGTAAAATCATTTTGAATAAAAGTTAGCAGATACAAAACAATGTTCCACTAGATTTTTCGTAGGTTCCATCCTACTTAGGGTTCCATCCCTTTAACAAGCTCGAAGTGGATTTCATTCCACGAATAAATTGGATTTTAAGATGCCAGTGCTTTTCTAGGAGTTTTAACAAAATTCCTAATTAAAAAAAATAAATTATTTGAAATCTTGAACTCTTGATAATCTTGATTTTCTTGATACTCATGAGTCTTCAATCTTGATATCTTGAATCTCTATCTGTACAGTCTCCATTCTTGGTACCTGCATGGTTAAATCCTGTATATATATATATTTCTAAAATATAATGTTAGTATTTATATTTTATAATCCTATTCTAAGATTGTTGTCATCAAAATCATCATCTCATGGACTAACAATCTCCCCCTTTTTAATGACGACAACCTTTGTTTATAAAATATTACTTCTATCCTAATAACTCCCCCTTAATCTATGCCTAACTATCATATTTTTTATTTCTCCCCCTTTTTCATCAACAAAAAATAACTCCAAACTATATAATCTCCAACTATATAACTCCCCATCATTCTTGGACTAAAGTATCTGCATTAATAAACTATACAAATGGAGTATATAATAGATAGATTAAGAGATAATTATACCGATAGACACGATAATTAATTAAAGAACATATAAATATTAATGCATATTTATACATGTTTTTCACACCAAATATTAATCCAAATCAATTCAAATCAAATCAAATCAAATCAAACAAACCAATCAAATCAAACATTACGAGGAAATTCTACCCATCATTCTTCTCCAAATAAGGGTCGGCTTTAATGGCATCCCAATTTTCATTATCATTAGTGAGAGAGACTGGAGGATGTGCTTCGTTATCATCCTTGTGCAGCGAGGAAATCATCCATCGTATTACATTGAAATGCCTTTCTTGCTCCTTAATCATCTACATTTGACTCAATTCTAAGTGTCGCTGGTTACGTAGAATGAACGAAAGAATACTCTTGATAGAATTAAGAGTCTCTTCGAGATTTTCTGATAGATTATGAATTGGATTGGCCATATTCGATTTTGTGAGAAGAATGAGAGGCAAAGTGGATAAGAAATAATATTCAGTGATGAATTCTGGAAGAAATAGGTATTTATAAGTGTAGAAATTAGTTTGAAATGAATAGACATAGGTTAGTTATTCAAATTTCAAATTCAAAATGAAATGTCATTTCTGACCAGTACATGTCGACATGGTCATAGGGGGGATGTCGACACGGTGTAATGAATTTTGATGGCTTATTTTGATTTTGTGAATAATTGTGTATATAGATATATTTATATAATATACTAACATTTATTCTGAAGATAAGATAAGCTAGATAACAGAAAAGGAATTCAATTTCATTTCATGATAACACGATACAACGATTAAACACAAAGAACTACACGAACATTCAAAGTGAAATAAACTAAAACAAATACAACGAGATATGAATAGGTAAAACTAGTTAGAGGATGATGACGATAAAGATAATCCAAGCTTCTTGCTGACTTTGGAAATAAACTTGTTCATCTTGGATGAAATTTTGTCCAACTTCTTACTGATGGATCATTTAAAAATCCGTTGATTCTCAACAATGGTCTTTTAGTTTTTGAGAAGGGTTTTGTTGGATGGATCAGGAGGATAGTCGATGCTTTCCAAAGAAGTTTCACCTTCTTCTTCTTCTTCTTCAATTTCCATTTCATCCCCTTCTTCTTCTTCCTCTTCCTCTTCTTCCATCTCCTCATGAGCCAAACGCTCTTCCTTTTCAGCAAGTGTCTCGTAGGGTTGAAAAACAAATGGAATTTTAATAAGCGAAATGTTGGAATGATTGAAAACTTTTATAGAAACAAATTCTTCTCCTTTTAAATCCACTCCAAAATAGTTAAAAATTCGAGTGAGATAAATTCCATGACACAAAGTATTCTCACCCATTTCAAGATTTTTGGGACGAAGTTCATGCAAAGTAACTTGCGCCCAATTAATATCATAATTTCCAAAAATAGCAAAAAGTGCTTTGCAAACTTTTGAAGTAGGATCGTTAAAATTTCCCGATCTTGGGGTCAAAGTATGTTGTAAAAGAAGATTGAAAATTCTAGCTTTTGGTCGAAAGTTTGGATTTTTGAATTCAAAATTATCATTTCCTTCGAAAATGTGATGAAATGTCTCACAATCATTTCCATCGATTTTAAAAATTAGAAAGATCCATTCTCGTACTCTTGCAATTGAGAATGGTACCCAAAAGATCACAACTCAAAACAATTCTAGTGCCTTTGAAACTACTCCAAATTTCATCATCGTTTCCATTATAAAATCCACGATTAAGATTTGCATAGAAAATTTTGACAAGATTTGGATAACAATCAAAATCATTTTGAGAAGCATCAACAAGACTAAGAATTTGATTGTTTGCAAAAATAGAATCAATTTCATAAGAGGAGAAATCTTGAAATATAGCAAACTTTCCAGGAAGGACTTTTGCATAGTTAGCATAATTGATGTATGTTTTTATAGCCTCCGGATCATTGAAGAGTTGCTCTTTTATCTTTCTGGAAATTCTCATGGTGGAGGGGTTGCTTGAAGAAGCCATTGATTAGAGAGTAGAGAGCTTGAAGTTTTGAAGAGAGAGTTTGAATTTGAAAATGAGAGTGAAACGATGTGATAAAATATAGTGAATAAATAGATTCTCAAAGGACATGTTCTCTGGTCAAAAGATGCCTTTTCAGAGAATTGAATGAAGTGAAAAGGTGGAGGGAAATTCAACCATTTGAATTCAAATTTTGAATTTTAAATTCTGTACCCATGTCGACATCATGGTAGGGACCATGTCGACATGTGCTTGTGAATTTCTATGATTTATTTTTCCTAAGTACTCTAATATATATATATATATATATATATATACTTATTATTTTTAATGTCTATATATATCTGGAATATTATTAGAATTATAGTATATTCCATAGTATATTATTATACTAATAAAAATAATAAAATAATAATAAAATAATAGTAAAAAAAATAAAATTCAAATAACACACCTATTCAAAATCAATCAATCAAGCAATCAAGAATCTAATTCTAAGCATGCAATTTCAACCAATTGTATTGTAATTGTGTACCTTTTTCTTAGTCCGTTTCTCTGAATTCGTCGAAGTCATGAACTGCCATGAACCACAAATTTGAATTATCTGTCTTCTTATCATCACCGCTTGAGGACGAGTCTAAGTCATCTAGAGTAGCAGTAAATGCACGCTTCCGTTTCTTTACCGAATCATTGTTTATAGGAGGATTTTGCCTTTCTGGATATGGACAATCTCTTTTGATATGGCCTGGTTCGTCACAGTTGAAATATTTGACATTGTTTGGCACTACATTCTGAGTTCCAGAGTTCTTATAGTTTTTTCTCTTGAGACTATTCATCTTTCTGTATTTCAGAAATTTTCGAAAATTCCTGGTCATCAAGGCTATCTCTTCATCATTATCGCAGTTTGAGTCTGATCCATCAGTCAATGCATTAAATGCCATTGATTTCTTTTCAGATGCTTTGCTTTCTCTTCTCCTGATCATTTGGACTTCAAACAACATTAGATTTCCAATCAATTCTTCTATCTTTAAGGTACTGATGTCATTTGCCTCTTCGATCGCAAGTGTCTTTTGATCCCATTCTGGAGTAAGAGAATTTAAAAAATTTCTGACTTGATCTTCTTCCGAAAATTCCTTTCCCAAGGATATTAGAGAATTTACAATATCCTGAAATCTACTATACATATCGGAAATAGACTCATTAGAATTCATTTTAAATAATTGAAAATGATTTTGAGCATGGAAATTTTGGTCTGTTTAACTTTGCTTGTTCCTTCATGAGTAACTTACAAGGTTTTCCAGATTTCATATGCAGACTTACAAACCGACACTCTATTAAATTCATTTCTATCAAGTGAACAAAACAGAATATTCATTGCTTTAGAATTATGTTGTGCAACGGTGTTTTGCTCAGCGGTCCACTGTGCAAAATCAATTGTGGGTTCAGAATATTCAGTTTGTGTGATATTCCAAGTGTCTAATCCTATAGATTGTAAATCCTACATGCCCAATATACATAGTTACTGCCATTAAAAAATGGTGGTCTGATAGTAGACTGACCTTCTACAAATGAACTGGTGACAGGAATGCTAGTGTTAGTAACAGTACCAGTGTTGGTAGCCATTTTGAAAACTTTTCAAAATTCAGGTTATGAAAATTTGAAAACCATGCTCTATACCAAATGTGAGAAATGCGGATTATGGATCTTAAGGCTAGGATAAACACTAGAGGGAGGGTGAATAGTGTTTTGAGGAATTATTAAATCTTTTTGAGTTTTTGTTAATTTGAACACAAATGTATGCAATATTCAGACACAAATATGATCACAGAATCAAACACAGATGCAAAAATAGAGTAAAAGAAAGAACACACCGGATTTTATACTGGTTCGGAGTTACCCTACATCCAGTCCCACACACAAGTACAGATTTCCTTTCAAAAGAAATTGCACAATTACACCCTCGATTTCAAGGCCACGAGGTATACCCTCCAGATTCACAATCCTCTGGGTAGAGACACTTGATTTCACGGGCAACAAGTTCACCCAATTGATTTCCAAGGCTACAATCACACCTTTTCTCACTTAATTGATTTTCAAGGCCACAATCACACCTTTTCTCGTTTAATTGATTACAAACAAGCTTATAACTCTAAATAGCACTTAGGATCTTGTTGAGATAGTGATAGAGAATCAAACCAGAGATAATCTAGTTAGATTCAATGTTGATTTCGGCAGAGTAATGGTAGGAATATGTATAAAGAAATGTGGAAGAAGAAGAGAAATGAATACCAGAAATATGATTAAAAATTCATTGAAAACAGCCTCTATTTATAGAAGAACAACAGCCATGTCCATTCGTGAAGAGATATGACGAATAGAAACTTCTTTTGAAATTTAAATTTTGAAATTAACTGACACTACGTCGACATGAGTGTATTGAGCATATCGACATCCCAAAGGAAATTTTGGTGTTTTGTTTTTCTTTGAAAACAACTTTTATCTTATATTAAAACTATTATAAACTTTTATAAATATGCTTAACTTTAGTTAAAATTCATAAATAAATATAGATAATAATATTTTGGTATATATAAAATTTTACTATAATTTTATATTTAAATCTAAGTACAAATATTAAAAGTTAAATATATTATTATAAAAGATAGATTAAAACTAAGGATAATTTGATTTTGAAATTAAAGATTATTTTGAGGCTAAAAGTATTTAAAACCAGGATAGATGATTTTGGTTCTTTTAAAAGAAAGGTTTTGAAAACATTTTGAAAACAAGATATAAGTTTTGTAAAATCATTTTGAATAAAAGTTAGCGGATACAAAATAATATTCCACTAGATTTTTCGTAGGTTCCATCTTACTTAGGGTTCCATCCCTTTAACAGGCTCGAAGTGGATTCCATTCCACGAATAAATTGGATTTTAAGATGCCAGTGCTTTTCTAGGAGTTTTAACAAAATTTCTAATTAAACAAAATAAATTACTTGGAATCTAGAACTCTTGATAATCTTGATTTTCTTGATACTCATGAGTCTTCAATCTTGATATCTTGAATCTCTATACTTTATAGTCTTCATTCTTGGTACCTACATGGTTAAATCCTACATATACATATATTTCTAAACTATAATGTTAGTATTTATATTTTATAATCCTATTCTAAGGTTGTTGTCATCAAAACCATCATCTCACGGACTAACATTCTTATATGTACTTCTTTTATTCCCTTTTTAGTTTTTATGTTGTACTGACACTATAATGAGGGATAATTGTACTCTGATTTTATGGAGACTATGGTTTTGATTAAAGACATGTAGGGTAGTTTGACATTTGAAGTATTTGGTATGTGATGACTTTTATGAAGTTTGGTTTTGAACGAAATGTTATGACTGTTTCCGTTGTGTTATTATTATTCAATTTTTGTCTTGAGAATCTTAGTCTCTACTAGTTTTAGTTATACCTATAACACACAACATCTTTTAGTGTGTCCTTTCGGGTATACTAAAGGGTGTCGGTGTTTCAGACATGTGCAGGACTTCAATGCTTTGTCCAAGTATAGGGCTTATTTAATTAAAAAATTGAGAAAGAAGGTAGAGAAATTCATTTTGGGATTGAGGCTAGGGTCTGCGACAAAACGATGGCCAATCTTGCAGTTCCATTCAACGAAGTGGTAGATATGATAAGGAGGTATGAGCTAATGTACATCGAAAGGCGAAGTATGGGGGAGAGGGCTTAGGATAAAAAGAAAAGGAGTTTACACTTTAATAAAATGGCAAGCAAGACCAACAATAAAAAGAAAGGCTTAGGTTGGTAGAGAGCGGAAGGATGTTCCTGATTTGACTTGTTATAATTCTAGGCAATGAGGACACTACACAACTAAGAGTTAGAGTAGGCTAGAGAGGTAAAGGTTAAATGCTTTGTTTGAGATAAAGCTGGGAATACGAAGAAAGATTATATTGAGTTAAGGCAGATGAAGTTCTTTGCTCTAGAAAGACTATAAGTCGGAACAACGACTAAAGAAAAAGGAAAGAAGGTTATGCTAGGAGGTATGATTTCAATCATTGGTATTTCAGTTAGAGTTCTTTTTGATACTGGTGCTACACATTCTTTCATTGCGAAAGATTTGGTGGATAGGGTTGAGTTAGACGCTACCTATTTAGTTACATCTTTACATGTGGCTATTCTAATCGATGGCTATACTAATCTCGGAGTAAGGTGCACTGAACTTATACTTGTTTGTGTGGACATCTATTAGTTTGCAACCCATATGTGTTTAACTTCATAGGGTTCATGATAATATTGGGTATGGATTTGTTAGTGCGTAATGATGCTAGGTTCTTTTGTGTTGATAGAGCTAATCACTTTGAGAATTCTAAATTTTGAGAGAAAGATCATGGTAGCGTTAGACGCAATGAAGGAGAAGTCGGATTTGATGTCATGTGTGATAGGGAGTCAAGAGGATGAGATAAGTTAGATAATGGTTGTTGGGGGATTTATGATGTTTCTGAACCAACATCAGGATTACCACTAAGATGAGTGATTGAATTCTAAATAGATTTGTTGCCTAGGGCACAACCTATTAGTAGATTACCTATCAGCAAGTGTAACGACCTGCCTTTTTGGACGTTTAAGCAGACATACATGCCAGCGCAAACCATACAAAAGGGAAGATTGTTATTGGGGGTAAGTAAGAAAAAGCAGAGAAAGCAAAAAAAAAACAATATACAAAATCTCGCAGTGAAATGAAAAAATATAATAATCAAATAACAGTTCATGAAGTTGTTTCATAAATACATTTGATTATACTAATACAATATAGAATCAGAGTTACAGACAAAAGACATAAATAACAATGCAGCGGAATAACATGAATGCTGTGGAATAATATAATAAATAATAGTACAAATCTTTGTCTTCGTCCTCCAAATAAGATCTTCAGATCCTGAAATGCTCAGGCTGACCCGATTGAATTAAAAAAACAAAACACTTGAGTCAGAACTAAAAGATCTTATGTAAGTTAAATCAACGGTATGAATATGAGTGGAACAGCGTCAGAGATACTTACTGGGTTTGACATCTCCTGTCCAGTGTCTAACGTGAGTTCAGTAACTTAAGAGATGTTCGGGATTCACATCTCCTAAGGATACGTTAAACTATCTACTATGTAGTACAATACGCTATTATAATATGTCTACAGTAAAGTAAAAGTATTAAAATAGTGTTAAGGCATTACCCATATCTCCCTTGACACATCTTTATCTATTCCCATAGTCTATACAGCACCGTAATTCCTCCATAAATTGGAGGGCTATCAGAGTGCACACCATAGGTATGGTACAAAACAAACCCGTAGAAGGCACTCTAGGGGATTTGAACACGGCACCCGAGGCAACACCAGGGTAAATATATCAATCGTGGATCCAGATTGGTGGTAACGCATAGCAGCTACTACCGCCCACCTTGGACACACTTCCAAATCAAAATCAAAGGTGGCCACCAAATTAATCATAAATAATAGAATGGTATCGAAGAATTGTGCCCGATAGAAGGAATGACCTCACTTGGCCCGGCATGGCTCTTGTTTTAATCACATCTAAGCCGACTCACGGGAGTCAGGGTCATGTCATACCTATACAGAAATCGTTCACCAAACCATCCTACTTTATTTCTAGAATCTCCACCACGTACACAGTTTTTAAAGTGGTTTTCGGTATTGACAAAGAGTATGACAATATCCAATCCCGGTCGCCTGAACAACCAAACACTAATTTCACACCGGATGGCTCTTTTAAATTTCCAAAATCAATTCATAGTTGATATCAAAATATCATATTCAAATCAAACCATATCATTTTCGAAATCATATTCACTTTAGAAATCATATTTTCAAAATAGGTTAAACCCTCATTTTAAAATCATCATATTTACTCAAAATATGTTATATAAATTCCAACTTAGGTTATTTCATCATTTCATCGTATTTGCTTTTAAACCAATGATATGAGTATAAAACACTTCCCCTTTACTTAGTCTGAAAATTTAGAAAATAATTTAAGTAGTTATAATTAGTTAAAATAGTTATAAATAGTTCAACATAATAAAATAAATTTTAGAATTTTTAAAATACTCTAAATATTCAAAATAGATTAAAGATAGCTTTTAAATTGATTTAAGATAGTTAAATATATTTAAAATAGATTAACTATATTTAAATTAGATTAAATAGCTTAAAATAGATTATCTAGATTTAAAATAAATTAAATGGTTTAAATTAGTTTAAAAGATAAATTAAATTGGTTTAAAATAGGTTAAAATAATTTATATAGTTAATATAGGTTAAATAATTTAATAATTTTGAAATCTTAATAGTTAGAAATTTCAAAATAATGTATTTTAAACAGTTTATAATAAAATATAAATTTGTAATTAATATCAATTTAAACTATTTATTTTATTTCAACACATCTGAACTATTTCAATTCCCAAATCAACAAACCCAATTCCAAATCTTAAATTTAAAGTTTAAATAAAATATTTAATTCAATATTGCTTCCGATCCATGTTGAAATACCAATTTAATTTAATCAAATTTCAATTTTTTTTTCCAAGGTTATTTTCAAACAAATTTTATAACTCAATTTTGATAAACTTCACTTACATTCCAAATACAATTTTAAAATCTCAATTTAGTTCCTTAATGCAATTCCTTTAAACCAATTTCACATTTTAACATAAAATTTAATTTTTCAATAGTAATTCAATTTATATAAATCAAATTTTATTTCAAAATTTCATTTAATAAATTCAAAAATTAAGAATTTAAAAATCATTTAATTTAACCAATATGGTGTCCATATATAATTCTCTACCCTAGGATCAAGTGATACAGATGTTTATCATTTCAATCCACAATTTAAAATTTTACGGTTATATATCACTTTAAACCGCAATCCTGAATTAATATAAAATCCATAAGAACGCTCGAGTCTATCATTTCAACCCATAATGATTTTTCTTTAATCTATAGATCATTCAGGTATATATCATTTGAACCCGTAGTGATTTCCAAATAAATATAATTAAGGGAACTTGTAGAGTGATAACAACATATATAAATTAATATAACATCCAATCATCCAATACAGCAATCAAACATCCATCATAATTATTATCCAAATCAACCAAATAAATATCA
Source organism: Allium cepa (assembly GCA_030765085.1). Classification (NCBI taxonomy): domain Eukaryota; kingdom Viridiplantae; phylum Streptophyta; class Magnoliopsida; order Asparagales; family Amaryllidaceae; genus Allium; species Allium cepa. The sequence goes on along the minus strand of CM060939.1, from coordinate 643,180,269 downwards.
GCCATTAACTAATTTACAATAACAAGTATTTAAGAGGCAATTTAATTTCAATAATAAATTAAATGACAATTTAATTCAAGATAAATTCAAATAAACAGGAATAACAATTCAAAATATTAAATAGCTATAAATAAATTTCTAATCGCATCATAAATTTAATTTAACTAACATAAGAAGTTTTAGAAGTTGTGAGTGGGTCAAAACACTCATCTTTGATTTTAAATCGAATTAAAATCCAAAATAAGCCCCAAATTGAAACAGTCTCAGAATTCGCCCAAACCATCATCAAAATGTCCAAAATTTCAATACGATCTCAACGCAAACCGTGCCTGAAATGAACCTCGTATGTGACAGTTATGCTAGTTAGAACGATTGAATAATTTAAATTAAATAAAAAAAGAAACGAGCACCTTCATAGGCCACGTGGACACTACAACAACTTCATGCAAGCTACAGAGCAAACCCTAACGGGTTCGTTCGCTCGACGTGAAATGCCGTCGCGCTTAGCCAACGTAGCCGCGCCGCCCAAGAGTCAATCACGACCTCGAGACCTTGCCCTCGCTCTCGCTTGGATCCCCCACGGCCACCGCAATCGGCCTTCGAAATTCCAAATTCACCAAGCCGCCAATGAATTTCAAAGCCAAATCGAATTTTTCCCCCACATCCAACCATCACTTCGTCAAACAAACCCCGCTGATACTTTACGTGCGATGATCTCCACGACCCGGTGCCTTCGAATCGTCGATCGGACACAGTTGATCGCGACACTAGGACGGCCGAGAATAAATCGCCCAATTTCGACCACACAGCAGCCCAGATCGAAAATCGAACGATGGATTTTGCTCGAACTCGTCGAGAGCTTCGAATTGATATATAATATGATATAGTTTGAGGAGTTTGTTGTAGGATTGAATTTGAAATTTTATTTAAACTTTTGGGATTTAGGGTTTATCTTCCATTGGAATGAGGAGTTAAGAAGTAAATGTGCATATAGACATATGAAAATAAGAAATGGCTAGGGTTTACAACATGTTATTTATAGGCAGATCTGAAATAAAATTTGAATGGACAAGTTGATTCGAAAGTTGAACGATAAATGACCCGAAAAGCCAGTTCTGCCTTCGGAACGAAAATGGGCCATCTCATATATCAAAATAGATGTTTTTGATGATTTAAAATTCAATGGAACAGGTTTCAAGTCCTAATTCCATCATATGAAGAAGTTACATTAAAATCAGCTTATTTCAAATTGATTTCAATTGAATTTATTTCTAGGCATTTCGAGTCTGTATTATCAAACGACAAGTCTAATTGCTACGAAACTTGAAACCTTACAATAATTCACTGTTGCAGATTCGATGAAACTTGTTTCATTGAAATCCAAGACAGTTTCCAAAATGGCTATATTTGAAGTTGATTAAATAAATAATATTAAATTAATAAATCACTCTTTAATTCAAATTAATTAACTAACCAATTTTTATCATTTTTTATTTCATAGACAATTATACTAATTTAAAACAAGTTTACATATACTTCGGTGTCAAATATTCTCACAAATTACAGTGTTCAAGTACAAATGTAATTAAATTAAATTAATTATAATTTAATTCCAATAAATTTATTTTATTTTGAATTTCAATCTTTATATTCAATCAATTATCACTTATAACATAGTTAATATTCGTTGGTATCTTATTTCATTAATATACTATCATTTCCATCTTTTATTTGTGTTAAGTACTGTATTTCAATTATATTGAATTTTTTTCAATTGCACGCATTAATTAAAATTTAAAATTTAAAATTCCAAATTTATTTATTTATTCTGATTTCACTCTTTTATTAAATCAACTATTACATTATGAATATAATTAACATTTCTATTCATTTTATTACGTTCAAACTTTTCACTTATTGTCTTAACCCATATAAATGTAACATTCAACTTCATTTAATTATAATTAATAAGCTATATAATTTAATAAACGAAATGAATAGGCAACATATAAAAGTTTCTCACCATTAGCCCTTAATTACATTTATAAGTTTGTTGCTTACAACCCAAGTGTCATAATTACTTACATACTACTGATATTATTCAATTACCATTAATTGTATATTATTTCATCAGTTAATTCATATTACATTTGTTTTCCTATATTCACTTTACAACCAAGTATAACCTTTAAAGCACTTCAATTGATTAGAATTTCAATTAACTTGTTAATTATTAACTTTAATTGACATTGTTACGTTTCAGTTAGTTATTATTTCATTTTTAAATTAATTAATTTTTATTTATTCCAATATCAAATCATAAAATCTTATTAAATTAAAAAATTTAATTATCAAAAATCTACGGGTCGTTACAGAATGACACCCAAGGAGATGGAAGAATTAAAGACGAAGCTAGTGGTACCTGAGTATAAAACTTTCGTTAGGTCGAGTAGTTCACCATAGGAAGCAAACGTGGTATTTGTAAAGAAGTATGATAGATCATTACGAATGTGTATTGATTACTAGTAATTGAATGAGTTAACAATGAAGAATCATTATACATTACTTTGGATAGACGACTTGTTTGAATCAGTTGAAGGGAGCTAGAGTATTCTTACAGCTAGATTTGGCAACACGAATCCATCGACTAAGGGTAGCCGAGGAAGTTTTTCGCTGTTTGCATTTAGAATTAGATATGGTTTATATGAGTGGTTAGTGATGCTGTTTGGACCGACTAATTCCCCAGCGTTCTTTCTTGCTCCTATGAATTGAATCTTTCGCAATTAGCTAGATTTATGTTATTTTCATCGGTGACATTTAAGTATACTCAAAGAATGAGAGCGGCCATAAAGTCCATCTTATAGGTATTGAAGACATCGAGATGACACTTAATTAAAGGCGAGCTTTTCCTAGTGTCATTTTGGAACAAGAAGTTGAGTTTCTTGGTTATGTTGTATCAGAGAATAGGTTAGCTTCCACCGAAAATAGAAACCATTAACAGTTGAAAGAGACCGGAGATAGTCATAGAGTTAAGAAATTACTTAGGTTTAGCTGGCTACTACCACAGATTCATTAAGGATTTCTTGCGCATAGCATCACCCTTGACAAAGTTGGCCGGAAAGAATATGAAATTCGTGTGGACTGATAGGTGTAAAGGATCATTTCAGAGTTAGAGAAGTTATTAGAGGATGCTCTTATCTTGAAAATTTTAGAAAGTAATTAAGACTTGATAGTGCGTGCTGATGCTTGTGGAACAAGTTTGGGAGCATTGTTAATGCAAAAAGGGTGAGTGATAGCTTAGATATCATGGTACTTGAAGCTGCATGAAGTTAAATATCCGACTCATGACATAGAATTAACAGCAGTCGTCTTCAAATTGAAGATTTAGAGACATTATACGTAACAACCGCATTTTAACGACTAGTTATTTAAATAATTAATTTAAATATTGAATCATTAATTAACTAAAGGTCTAAACATCTAATTTTTTGCATATGGTCGTACTAGAATTCGAGACTACTTCTACTGAGTTTGAATCGACATTGCGAAGCAAAACGATACAAATATTGCTCTAATTAGAATTGGGGCATTTTTACGATTTACGTGTATTCTATGTATTTTGTAAAAATGTGCATAGTCGAGTCTAGTAGGATCTTGATTGATGGCTTATATTTCCAAGATGAGGACTTCATTATGAGATATAAAGTTGAGGAATTTTTGAAATCAGACGATTTGATGGCCAAAATGACCACGAAATACATGAAATTATCATCCTCAAACATTGTCTATGACAGTGATGAAATATATAGCATCGGGACTAGAAAACTGAGGTGATGTGTGTTGACAAGTTTCGTGAAGATTCGATGTACTATGTGATCATAGTAGCTCAAAACGTATGGCGACTTATTTAAGACATTTAAATAAATTATATATATTGTATATTAAAACATCACTACCCCTTAACTAATCCATTTTCACTTTTCTTCCTCTCTGACTTTTCTTTCCTTTCCCCATTATAACACCATAAAGCTCCTTCTCCTCATCCAATACAAACCAGAGCTACAAACCACAAAAATCAAGAAGATTAGATTCGTTGAACTTGTGGTGAAATAAGAAGAAAATCTATGTGTGTCGTTGGGTGTGTGGTAGAGGTTGGCCATGCTCTACTTTTTCATCACTAAGCTATGGATACGATGTGTCAGCAATTGGAGAGGCATTACGTGAAATGGAGAGCGCATTTGAGTTTCCCTTGGCAAAGTCCATCTTTCGACAGTAATCACTCGATCTCCGACGGCTTGTGGTTAATCATGACTTGACGTAGCTAAAGGGGGCTGCTACAAGCACATTTTGGTATGGGGTTTAGGCCTCAAATGCTTATGACCATCACACAAAGATCATGAAGTGGAGTGCGATGGAGTTGGTCGTTCGTCAACTCGCTGAGAGTTGAGCAAAATTGGAAGGAGAGAAGTTGTGGCCATAGGTTTGTTTGTGCATTTGTAAATTTTTCTGTACATGGTGCTTACTTGGGGAAGATAGGGTTAAATTAATGAAGGCAATTAGTGGATTAATTGTGATTAATTAATTTAAGTAATCTAGATTCATATTTAATTTGTATCTCTTGCATATGAGGTCCAATCGAGACGTGGTCTTCACCATTGCACTCACAGTAAGATTACCTATGACATGTTATGGGCCTGGACTGGATTCAAACACTTGAGAATTTACAGTATAGGTGAGTGGAATTTTAACTCTACAATTTATATTTACGTATAAATCCTCACAATTATATATATTGAAAAATTATTACCTGTAAGAGGTAGAATGATATATATATATATAAGTAATTATTTCCCTATTTGGTTGGATTGGTTTGAGTAGATATTTAGGATAATTAATTAACATCTTGTGTGTATATGTGTGTGTATGCATTGTTTTGTTCTATTTGTATTAAATAGAGATAGATGGAGTTGATATTAATTTATAATATGGTTATAAAGTAATTAAACTCCAAATTGTGGTTGTGTTAGTGATATAAATATCATAATATATTTTATTGCAGATATTTAGGATAATTGGTTAAAATCTTGTGTACATAAATATTATGTTCTATTCGTATTGAATAGAGTTGGATGGAGTTAATATTAATTTAAAGTTATATTAGCAATAGAAATATATATATATATATATATATATATATATTATTACTAATTGTAAGTTAAAAGTACGACCTACAAAATAATTGTATGGCTTAATGAAACTTAAATAGTAGTTATAAATATTGTTTGAAGTAAAGAGATGTTTTCATAAGTGAATAGTTTATTTATAAATATTATTTCCGTAAAGGAAGAATTTTATAAGTAAAAGAGATATTTTATAAAATAGTATGAGATTTTATAACAGAGAAAATTTATAAAATACTATTGGAATTAGTAAAATAGCGTAAAAGAGATATTTTATAAAATACTGTGGGATTTTATAAAATAGTATAAAAGAGATATTTTATAAAATGGTATAAAAAGGTGCTATACTTTTATTAAAGAAATTTTAGTAAATAAAAGTAAGATACGGTTAAGTAATCTAAAATACTTATTTATATATTTATGTTATAATTAATGGTACTAGTTGTATATTAGCGACCATGCTTAGTATGGATCTTATATTAGTGAACGTACATCGTATTGGCTATATGTTAGTGGTCAAGCATATTATTGATCTTTCAGCAGTGACCATAAATATAGATAGATGATGAAGTTATATTGATTATTATTTGTGATAAGCGTATTGTACTACTTGATGTTATATTTGATGTGTGCATATATCCATATGGAATCGGTGTTCCTTTGTGGTCCTAATAGCATATTACACGAGACATGAGTGTCGTTCTCTTTCGATAAAGGAATACAAAAATTATTTGAACAATCGTTGATGTCCTAGAGGAGGATGATGAGAATTATCTGCTATGGGATCATATAACATCAATGCATGCTTCAGAGGGTACGGTGTGATCCGCAAAGGTCTAAGGTATTTAGAATAGATTTAATAACACTAATGCTTACTTTAAAGGTTATGGTTGCTCAACTCGCTATTTGGAATAAGTTTCAGGTATATAGAGTTGGTCAGATGTCATCCATGCTTGCATCAGAGGGTAAGATGAGGCATATACAAGACCCATCTTTCAGGATGTGGCTAGGTGTAACAAACCGCCCTAAAACAGACCTAATTTCGACCCGATAGAAGCCCGTCGGATCTTATGCCCATCTCTAGGCGAGTTATTAAGTTGATGAAATTAAACCAATACATAGTACATAGAGCTATTTATCTATACTTTTAGAATCTCACAATATAATGGATAAAATATAATATAAAAAACAAGTACCCATTTCATAAAAGATAACATGTTAAATATCAGAACATGTTTACATAAAGCCCTCCTAATACAATATCAAAAAATAACATAACTGCCTGAACTAGGTACAATAACATACTTAGTTTCTGATTAAATTTTATGGGGTGTTACATTCTCCCCCTCTTAATAAGGATTTCGCCCCCAGAATCACCATGGGTAAATAGTGTAATGCACACTCAACAACCATGTTATACAACCTATTTATTTATAATAATCTACACAACCATCTACTCAACAAAAATTGCAATGTGATTATGTATGTAAACATATTGTAGGTGAGCTTGATCCTAGCTTGAATGCAAGGTCGTGATATATAGGCATGTATGAAAACACCTTAAATATACATAAAATTCTATATGAGTGAAAAAATAACAGTAAAAATGTGGCAACCATCTCCTACTATTCAATCTAACAATCTCGATGCAACCAAAGACCTATATTTTTAGAGAGAAAAATTTACCAAAGGAAAGCTTGGAATAAGAAACATTCATCTTTTCATCAGTTTCCTTTGTGCTTTTCGCTGGGTTATCTCCCTATCTACTCAAATCAATCTAATTTTCTTCATTACAAAGCCTTTTAATGCCGAGCTCCAATATGTAGGCGGAAGCATGAGGGGGCGATAGGCTCCATTTTCAGCATCACTTGACTAATCAGGCTCTACTATAGAGGCAGTGTCATGTAAACATTTCCTTAAGTCTGGAATATGAAAGACGTCATGGACTCCCGTTAACTAGTTTGGAAGCTCCAACCAATAAGAAAGTTTCCCCACCCTCTCTAAAATCGGGAAATGTGCAAAGGACCTAGGTGCGAACTTCCCAGAAGTACCACATCTTATAACCTTTCTAAAAGGGGAAACCTTAACGAATACCATATCCCTAACTAAAAACTCAATTTCCTATCTTTGCCTGTCAACCTGGTACTAGTAATGGTCCTATGCGCCCTTAATTGCCGCCTCAAAATTTCTAACTTCTGCAAGGCCTTCCAAAACCCCTGATGTAAACTTTCCTCAAAATTCTTCTTCACTTTCCATCTAACCGTCGATATGCGAGTGGTAAGCGGTGCTAAGACCAAAGTCATTCTCAAAGCAGATTGCAAGACTCTTCTACAATTCCCTAATGAAAAAAGGGCCTCTATCACTGATAATGCTGACTGGAAATCCATGTAGTGGAACCACTCCTTTAACACACTTTGTGATAGAGATGCTACAATCCTATACTTCCAATGGGAGCAAAATGAGCCAATCTACTGTAACCTATGTAGCTTCATTTCTTCTAGGCAACCATCTATAAAGTCGATCGATATATGCTCTCATATCCAAGTCAGAACCTCTAATGATAATGACAACCTTTTGGATTTGCCGTGCATAGCTTTAATCCTTTGGCACGTCAAATATTTAAAACAAACTCAGTGGCACTTTCTTCATCCTTAACCAATTAAAGAATTATCTATACACCTCATCACATTTAGGGTGAATGGTGATACTTCATAAGTTTTGGGTTTGAAGCATTCACAAACTTCCAACCTCACTTTAGGTTTATCGTTAGTTAAGTGTACTTATGAAATTTCCTAATTTACGATGTTCCTTAATATATATTTAGGGATCTAATCCCATCCTTAAAATTAACATAGTGATAAAACATGAGCATAGCTTATACTATATCAATTTTTTTCCGCTAAAGGAGACAATTTACGATTTCAACCGAAAAACTATAAAATAAAATTTTACTGGAAGCTATCCTTAATCATTAACTGGTGTTAACGATGTTGGGTCCTAATGCTCCTTACTAATTCAAGGTGTACATTCCGAGAATGTCTTTCCACCATTACCCACTTTCTTTATTTTTCTTCTTAGTTTTAATATATATCCATTACCCATAATAGTTGGTCACTAGTGTCAAAATTGGCATGTCTAATCAATCCTAATTAAATCCATTTCAACCTATTGCTAGTTTCAAGATTACTTATTATAAGTATTTAATTCCTCCATGAATACCATACTAGATTCCTTAATCAGTCCTTATTTAATCCTTTTTTCTCTATTAATTACAAATTTATTGCCCATTAAATCCGTAACCAAGGTCCATAAATCCTAGTCCTATAATTACTACATTGTTGATAATCGAATACTATTATAAATCATGTTATTTATATATTTATTATTTCTAATTATTAATTTCTAAACTATAGCATTAATTTCTTCATTTATTTTATCAGAGTCATCCTTCCTTATAGGAATACAGTTAAAAAATTCCATTAATCAACAACAAGTGATACTTTACTTTATTTGAAATTTCAAGGATTATTTCCTTTCTTTTATTAAAACAGATAGTGTAAAGTACGGAAAGAATACCCGTATCTTACCCATGTCTTTCCCCTTAGCATACCTTTGTAATCTAAACACCGCACTTTTTTGTATTTACAAAATTAGATAATATATGGAAATTACACGAAGCATGCTCCTAATAAATCGAAATATGGAAATATACTTTCCATGGGAAACTTAACTTACATCCCAATTATAGATACGGAATACCTTTACAACTTTACCAATATTCTATAATTAAGTTCTTAGGACTGATTTCAAATTTCCATATCAGGTTGTACATACTATTCTTATTTTATTCATATCCTGAAATCTTTAACCCTTCTTACTTAGATAGTGATCCCTACCTACTCTATAAAATATAAATTCAGAATTCCATAGTACGTTAGTATGCGACATTTTAAACTCAAACTTACAAAAGAATTTCCACATATTAAAAGAAAACTTTTAAGCATACTTTTCCATAAGCATGTACAACTTTCCAAAAACAGTTTGGGGGAATTAAATTCTTAAAAACATGTAAGAACCATGTTTTATTTTATTCCATATATCCATTCAATTTTTATTAAACATTTGGACAAATCCTTCTAATTTGAATCCAACTTTTCAAATTTTTGAAACATTTACCACTCTATTCTTAACCCCAAATCCAAAGGTTCTAAAATTATTTAGTAAAATAATTTCCTTTTGCGATCACTTTTGCCTTAATAACCTTCTTCTTTAAAAGTAGGGTCTTTGACCCTAAACATTCAGAAATTCAATTATTGAAAAAAACTTATTATTGAATTAAAATCCAGAAAGGATTGCTTAATTCCCCCTTTCAAAACTTTCTATATCAAATAGTTATTCCTTCAAAAATTAGTCTTTTAGTTCAAAATATTCAAAAACATCTTCTATAGTTTTAAACAATAAAACGTGGAGTAGATGCGGTAAACTCGTATCCTGACATTTTCCTATCCCATTCTCATTATTTTCTCCTACACTATCTCGTCTATGTTACTAATCTTATTTTATAAGTTCCTTGCGCTATTCCTATCCAAATCTCCCACTATTGCCTTTGTTTATATTTTTCCTACTTAAATGGCTTCTTAATCATTTTTAATCAAGTTCCATTTCTATTTTCAAAAGAAGAATTTTAAAGAACTTCCAAATTTATAAAATAGAAAAAATCATCAAGTCTAACTACGCCTTATTTTACATTTATTTCAAAATAAAAATCCATTTATTGAAATTATTTAAACCAAAAACTTTTTAACCCAGGAAATTTAGACTAAATGAAACATCTTTTTTACCAAAATTTTGACTTTGCAACTTCTTTATACAAACCTTTGCCCTAACAAAATTTCTAATTTATGAATTTTTGAAATTCCATTTTTTTTCTTTTTAGGACAATAGCTCTTAATAAATCCTTTGAAAGCATTTTCAAAACATTTCAAGAAAGTTTGCAATGAAAATATTTTTATCAAATCCTTTATGTGGAGTTAAGTTTTAGAAAATATTTTTCAAAACAGCTTTATTTTTAATTGTCTTCTCTATTGCATTTTCTTCTTCCTTCATCCCTTACTTTCGAATATTTACAACTATCCTGCCTTATAATCAATGCCTAACATTTTAATTTATTATTCTGATAAATGTCGCTTGGTCTATATTAAATGGTTATTATCTTAATGGACGTTTCCTAAAGAAATTTATTTATTTATTCAACTTTTACCTTAATGGTCTGATTAATATATTTAATTCCTTATAACTCCTCGCTTATTACACATTCATTGTCTATTAAAATTTTGATGTTATAACCTTTCAAATTTTATAATTCCATAATTACCTTAATGATCTCTTTAGTTAGCCCATTCATATCCTAATTAAATTATTGTAACCCCTTATTTATTTCACATTTATTGCCCTATTAATCTTAGAGTTACAATCTTTTCCATTTACATTCCTTACACTACGACTATCGTCGCACATTCCTTACTGCATTTATTCCAACCCATAGTCACCTCATCCATCCTTTCAGGATATGGTCACAAATACTTGTATGGTCGGGAACTATAGAGTAAATCCAAATTAAGTGCATATATATTTATACATGGTAGATTTTTGAAAAATACTTTCAAAAATAACAAGTACGCCTGTCATATGTATATCTATCCTCATTGATCGGGTAACCTAAGCTCTGACACCAAGTCTGACAACCCGCCCCAAAAAGGACCTAATTTCGACCCAATAAAAGCCCGTCGATCCTTAGGACCAACTCAAGGCGAGTTGTTAAGTTGATGAAATTAACATAATACAGAGTACATAGAGCTATCTGTCTATACTTTCAGAATCTCATAGCGGAATGGATAAAATATAATATTAGAAAAATATACCCATTTCATAAAAAAACCATTTCATAAACATTAACATGTTAAATATCTCAACATGTTTACATAAAGACTTATGATATCTCAAAATGACATAACTGTCTGAACAAGGTACAATAAAAAAGTTAATTTCTTATTAAATTTTATGAGGTATTACACTCGGTGTCATTGTTACAATTTGATACTAACTCTATTTATCTCAAACCTCGAAGGGAATCATTTTATCGCGATAGAAAACCATAATGGACTTCACCCATCAGTAATGACAAGTATTGATTTGTATTCATTGGTCAATTCATTTCTTATGATCTATATATTATTAGTCGGTTTATTTTATTGTGGTTGCATTTATTATCATTGTGTACTTTGCGATATTACTATATTATGATTACCTTACTTTTGGATGTTGGATCACCTTTAGCATAGTATACCATTACGTATCAGTCACATTATATTAGTTGTGCTGACTCATTGATTATAGAAGAAGAGTAGGTTATGGTATGATTTTCTTTCTTTTGGATATGTGTACTTTACTTGTTCATGGACTGTTCGGATTGCCCCTGAGCCATGATTTTGGAGAGGATTTATGGCGCCTTAGTAGTTACTGTTTATTCATATATAGTTTTAATATAAAATATTTTGAGACCGTTTCCCTCACATCAGGATTTATATCAAACCTGCATTTTGTCTTTGTTTGTTTATGTCCTGACCACTCTAGGGTACTCGGTCAAGTAAGTTGGGAGTCAGGTGTTTTTAAGAATAAGCTTTGTGGATAGTAGAAGCATTCTATGGAGGCGATGTCGATACTTCTTATATATACTTAATATTGTAGCGATACATGACAGATATGTATTTGTATATGAGACTTGATGTATTCCAATTTTATGTACTGATATTTGTTTACATATTAATTATTTCCATGGTGCAGTCTCTCGTATATATTGATTATTCTATTCCATTCATACATATTCAGTATAATATATGTTATCATTCTGCTTTGAGATTTTTTTCGATATGCCTTAATATAATGTTTGTTTTTATCTTCTTTCCACTCAATCCATCTTTTGTGGAAGTCGGAAGTCAAACATCATTATTCGATGTCGATTTTAGGTATTATGAAGGGAGGGTTGTTACATTTGGCATCAGCACCTAGGTTCAACACTTCGGGCCAAGTAAACCAGATTGGGGTAAACAAACTGTTATAGGTCGATACGTTGAGAGATCATACTTTTATTTTTCTACTATATTATACTATATACACCACTTGTCCTTTATACTTTGATTTATTTTTATCATTAGTTGCTAATGCATCTTCGTTCGAGCTATCAGTATGAGAAGACGGAGTGTAGGAGCGAGTATGGGATTCCTAATTAGTTCTGAGACTATTTGGCTGCCACAAGAGATGTTCCGATGCTTGCAAATTTTCTAGCAGCAGCCAAAAGCTCTGGCGGTGGTGTAGCCCTAATAGCACCAATATTTCTTACTCTACAAGCTTTAGGCTTCCTAAAGTTATACGAGATTTCCTTAGCCTTTAAAAGAAGCTATATCTTGGTTTTGAGGTTGTTGTTAAGACATAGGCTTGGACCCATTTATTTGTGAGGGATTTCACTAATATGGACTTAGAGGATTGCTTGCCAGCACCTTTGGGGAAGGCTTTAGCTTAGTGGGACATAATAGCAGAGGAGGTTGACGAGCAGACTGTGACTTAGATTGATTCTAAATGTTGCTTTGAGCCTCATTTTATCTCTAAGACCAGGTAAGGCATACATTTTAGGTATTTCATCCCTTTCTAGCTGGATAGCTTGTCAGTGATGGAGTATGTTAGCCAATTTAATCTTTTTGGCTAAATTTCCACTTTAAGATGGTTAGTACTCCATCAGAGTTAGCAAGGATTTTTCCAAGGGTCTTGAGCATCAGTTGGGGATTCACTGCTTAGACCTATCCCCATGAGGCGCCATAGTTGAGAGTCTCGTCAAGATGATTCTTCTCTATGGGAGCACCCATGAGGTACCATTTGAAGTAGCGAAAGTAGAAAGCAGATCGATGCTCAAACCGAAGCACAAAAGCAAAGATACAAGGAGTGGTCAAGCTTATGCGAAGAAAGAAAGCTGGCCTGATATGGCACTTCTGTGGCATATGGGGCACTTCGTTATAAAATGCCATCTAACTAAAGTGAAGCCTATGCGCTTCAATTGAAATTAGCTTGGTCACTTAAGGAATATTTGTCTTACATTTTATAAAGATGGGTAAGCGATGATGACTTATGCCTTATGGGAATTAACGGGTCCTAGAAAGCCTATTGCTCAAGAAAAGGAAAGAAATTCAAATAGAAAGGTGTGATCTAATTGTAAGTTACTTGCTTATGTTCTTTCCAATATGTGAGCTATATATTCACCTATTGCTAGTTACCTGGTAGATGGACTAAACTTGATACCTTTCATAATATGTAAATTGTTTTGTAATGATCAACCTTGTATGAGTAACCTTAGTGCTAAGCTAAGGTGTAGCGACTGAGAGTATTACCATTCGAATTTGATGCACGAGCTTTCAAGTTTAGTATGGTTGGTCAATGAAGTGTGACTTGAATCTGGTGTCCAAGTAGGATTTCGTGTTTGCCTAATAATGAGTATTAGACTAAGCGGGTGACTTATACGTTCTACGTAGAATCATTCATTTTAGAATTAGTTTTCCTTATGTTAGCAAACCTTAGGCAATGAAAGTAATCCCATGTGCTTAGAAGATATTTTCTGGGAATCCATCCATTCACATATTAGTTCTAATCACTAGTTCGAGCGTAAGATTTCTAGATATTTGCATAAGTTGGGTGAGGGTTTTCACTCGATTCTTGAAGGCGAGCACTTAAGTCAGATTCTTGAGGTGATGGAGAGATTTATGAAATGCGACACTAGTCGTGCAAGGAAATTTTGACGGAATGACCAAGGATCTGGATTGAACTTCGCATAAGAGGAGACACGTGGCCGACCCTAGTTTAACAATGAAATTGTGTGGGTGAACAAAGGATTGGATAGAGAATCGTATATTATTTAGGATGATTTGTATTCATTGTGAAATTATTCATAGTAAAGTTAAGATTGCTTATGATAGTTGAAGAAAGGACCTCTTGACTAGTTTTGTGGCGATTTTGATAATCTTCTATGTGGTGATATGATACTTCTTTAAGCAAGCGTCATATTACACTTAGTATATTATTCTGATCAACATTGTACGTTTGAGATGAATTTGAATCCAAACGAATCCAGGTATTTATAGATTACCAAATAATGATTTAATTATTCGAATTTTCTCTAATGGAGAATGATTTCTGTTTGGAAGGAAAAGGAAAACAGAGACTTAGTTCACTCGATTATTTGAGAGTTTTGAGACTCGATGACTTAGCATATCATATAATTTTTCCTTTTTGCAGCAGGGGTGTAACAGTCTTTTGTGTATTGTATTCATGAAAGGAGTTAGTCCATTTAATAAGTTTGTTCATTTTGAATGTCGAACATGATCGTTAGAGTTTATAGTTTGACATGCATATTTCTACTATTATTGGTTATCGTACATATCAGTATAGATCTATTCTTAATGTTTCATAGTTTTGAATACCTGTTCTTGTTCATTGTTTCTTGCTAATATTTGATTGTTACTTGTTATTGCTTTCTATTCTTTACTAATGATTGATTTTGATTATTGTTCATTTATTACCGTTGCTTAATTTGTGTGATTGGTACTTTGTATGCTAGTTATCGTTGCTTATTGTTGATTGCTTATTTTTTCTTATCGTTACTTCATATTGTTTGATCATTGATAGTTATTTATTTTTATTACTAGTTGTTGCTTGCTCTGTATGTTTGTAAATTATTGTTGTATGCTGCAACTTATTGTGTATTTAGTTGCTTGCATGTTAATTATAATTACATGTTAAAGTATGTCGGAGAGTGATAGCAATAGTTATTTAAAATAGATCATGCCAACCATAGCTATTGTAGGCATCGAGAATGAATCTATATGAATCCATTTCATTTTGATATGACTTGGAGTCAATGGTATAATTGGATACCGACTCATTTGAGCTTACTATTCAATCAATAATCATGTATGATTATGGTGATATTAGTTATTATGCTTAATTGTACATGTTTTATATCGCATTGTTGCATTATAGATGCATGTTGCATAGATTGTTATATCATTTTTATTTGAGATGCTTGTTTCATGGTTTGATATAGCGTATTTATTTGAGAGG
This sequence comes from Allium cepa, assembly GCA_030765085.1. Lineage (NCBI taxonomy): Eukaryota > Viridiplantae > Streptophyta > Magnoliopsida > Asparagales > Amaryllidaceae > Allium > Allium cepa. Next base: position 643,164,925 of record CM060939.1, on the reverse strand, counting down.
ATTGCTATATGATTAATCATGCTTAAATTAATGATATAATGTTGCAATTGTGTTTCATCCTCTTTATTGAGTATATAATTAGGTATAGGGAAGTAGCGTTTGGATGCTTATTCATGTTTATTCACATCTAAATGACAAGCTCTTATAGTGGAAGAGGTATGTAAGATCTGTAGTGTAGATGGTATGGATATATATATATATATATATGCTTGTATGTCCTAAAAAATTAGATGCCTCGGATTTGGGATGCCTCAGAAAAGAGATGCAGATATATGTTGTTTTGGCATTTTTTCGAAGCTAGCCACATAGAGGGGCTGTTGAATTTTTCCAAAATGAGAGGGGCTTTAGAATCCTACTAGTTAGGAGTTGTTACCTTACTTGGAAATTTGATCAGTGGGGTTGCCTCGCCATGCTCATAGGAATTCTAAGGATGAAATTATTTTAAGGAGGGAAGAATGTAACAACCGATATTTTAACAGATGCTTTGTTAAATATTGAATCGTTAATTAATTAAAGGTCTAAATATTTGAATTTTCGCATACGGTTGAACTAGAATTCGAGACTACTTCTGTTGGGTCCATATCGATATTGCGAATCAAAATAGATACAAATATAATTATAAATATTTTTATATTTAGGGTCATGGTATTTTTATGAGTATGTATTATCGTATGTATTTTATAAAAATACCTGCATAGTCGAGTCCAGTAGGATCCCGATTGACGGCTTATGTTTCCAAGATGAGGACTTCATTATGAGACGTATAGTTGAAGAATTTTTGGAATTAGATTATTCGATGGCCAAAACAACCTCGAAATGCATGAAATTATCATCCCGAAGCACCGTCTCAGAAGGTGACGAAATTTATACCATCGGAACCAGAAAAATGAGGTGATGTGCAATATAAGTTTTGTGACAATCTAATGTGTTGTTTGATCATACGAGTATAAAACGTATAGAGATATATTTAAGACATTTAGATAAATTATATATATAATTGTGTATAAAAAATCACCACTCCCTAACTAATCTATTTTAAACTTTCTTCCCCTTCGGCTTTTCTTCCTTGCCTCCATGGTAACAATGTAAAGATCCTCCTCCTCATCCAATTAAAATAAGAGCTACAGACCATAAGAAGCAACAAGATCGGATCCGTTGAACTCGTGGTGAAATAGGGAGCAAATCTATGTGTGTCATTAGGTGCGCGGCAGTGGTTGGCCATGCTAGACTTTTTCATGACATGGCTAGGGTTACAATGTGTCATTAATTGAAGAGGCATTAGGTGAAATGGAGAGCGCAGTTGAATTTCCCTTGGAGAAGTCCACCTTACAGTAGAAATCACTTGATCTTTAATGAATTGTGGTCAGACTTGAATTGGCTGAGGAGGGTCTGCTACTATCATATTTTGGCATGGGGTTTTTGGCCTTAAGTACTTATGACCATCGTAGAGAGATTGAGAAGCGAAGTGCGATGGACTTGGCCGTGCATCGACTGGTTGAGAGTTGAGTGAGATTAGGAGGAGAGAAGTTGCGGCCATGGGTTTATTTTTTCATTTGTATATTTTTGAGTATAGGATGCTTATTTGGTGAAGACATGTAATTAAATTAATGAAGGTAATTAGTGGATTAATTATGATTAATTAATTTGATTAATATCGATTAGTATTTAATTCGCATCTTACATACGAGATCCAATCATGTGTGTATGTTTATATGTGTATGTGTATATGTATATGTGTGTGTATATATGTATGTATGTATGTATGTATGTATGTATGTATGTGTTATCCCGCCTTCTAGATAAGCCACGATATCATGGACTTGACTAAGAACGAATGGTCATCAACATCAGGAATCGATTACATAAAATATTATAGACAATGGTCAGCCAGAATCGGACCAGGTCCTAATCAAGATGCAATCAAAATGAAGTGATTGGCATTGACCCATGAAGTTATATTTTAGGTTTGGAGTCGATCGGAGTCTGTATGCTCAAGTTACGAACGAAGCAAGGACTTGCATGGGTTGATGGAAAACGATCCATAAAACAGCACAAATCATCGGAGAACAATCAATATCTGGAGATCCACAAGGACGATTCATTTGAAACTTCAAAAACATCAAAAAAGTGAAGATTGAAGCCTACAAAAACGATTGCAGGCCATAAAGTTGAATTTAAAGGTTGTTCCATCGTTGTTAGCTGATCGTTGTTGCCAAGCCATAAAAATGATTTTTTTAGTGCACGATCCAAGTTCAACAAAGATCGATCCACATTTCCCATGTTATAAGTTAGAATGATTCCATATTTGAGGAGAAATGTCAAGAGGCATGTAGGATGCCCCACAATCTATTGCACTTGAATTGGATGCAAGAAAAATGATCGGTGAACATTTGGCCAATCATTATTAATTATCGCGTTAAGTTCACCGATCGTTATAGTGGTCCCTTATGGACCTAAAGAGCCTTCCGCTGAAATCTTAGAGAAATATCTCATTGTCTCTCCCTATAAATTCTGGCCCCATGGTTCATTTTGGGGATCTTTACGTCGTGGGTTACTTAGCTTTTATTATAGTCAAGTTTTCTCTATTCCTTGCGGTTGTAATCAGATTCATAAATGATCAATAAAGTTAATCTCCTTTGTAGACGTAGGCCTACGATGCCGAACCACTGTATATCTCTATGTTTCTGATTATTGTTTTCAATTTGTTGTTTATTTTAATCTGTTCCTCAGTTTTAATTTTACTTTCTTCGCTTACTTTTCTACATAAATCTCCTTTGATGTTTGTGACCAATTTTGGTGCAAACATTTTTGTGCTTTCCCATAACTTTTTCTAGAATAACGATGATGTGGTTCACAAGACCACCCTTATGATCAATTTCTAGATTCAATGAGTTGGTAACTAAGTTTGTGGAGCAATTTCGAATGCACCTGACTTGTCCTAACGACGTTATGTTATTTTTAAGCATGATTTGGGTCAAGGAGATTCATTGAAAGATTATTTTGAGAGATTTCATATAGCTGTTACAGAGGTCCGTAATCTAAATGACCATGTGATACTCATGGTCGTAACGAGAGTGATTGACCCATAATCTGATTTTAGCGATTGGTTAGCTGGAAAGTCGCCCGCAACGTTGGAGCACTTTTACGCAAAGGTGGCTCAGTTTTTGAGAAAGGAAAAAGCCAGGTCGACCAAAAAGAAGAATGTTGTAGGACCAAGTGGAGAAGGAGTACAGAGTAACATTGTAATAAAACAGTCCGATAACAGTTTTGGGAAAGTCCAAGTGAATATACGGAATAAATCAAATCAGCAAAAGAGAGGCGGTGATAGGAACTGAGAACGAAAGAGGGATTCTGGAAGGCTGAAACCTAGGATTCCAATGTATGATAATGACACATCGTTAAATACCTCTCCGAAGAATATCTATCTGTCTACTTGCAATACCATACAGTACCAAAAGTTTTCCCAAAAGAGTTAACTGAAAGACAGAAGCAGACCGAGAAATATTATCATTTTCACTACTATTATGGGAAAAATACAAATGAATGCAGGCATTCTAGTATGTTATAGAAAAACCAATTCGAGAAAAGAAGTTTAGCTTGTGAAAGCCCTATAAATTGGCGGGTAGGGGACTTCTGACTCCAACCGATGACAAGCATCGTGTTGGGCTGAGGAGCCTGTGTGGACTAGTGGAAGGCTGGTGATAAATAAGATAGTCAGGGGACTGCATCCAGTAAGAGATGGATCGCTATCATAACACGATTAGGCATGTGGACTTTGAATGTTGTTCGAATAAGGATGATGGAGCTCTGACGAAACAACAACATACAATGGTAGATGATATTTTATTTAGGAACAGAGATACAAATAAGGTAGAGGTTCCAACAATAAACCCAATGGTCATTTCACCCATGATTGGTCCTGCTTTGGTGAGAAGGATTTTGATTAATTATGAATTTTGGTGAATGTAATCTTCAAAAAGCTTATGATCAGGTGACGATGGAAGCAAAAGATTTGGAACCATCTAAAGCTCGTATACGTGGTCTTAATGGCGTTGCAATGAGGTTGTTGGTTATGTGGAATTACCTGTTGAATTGGGAGAAGTGAACGAAGAAGGGTGTGGATCCTGACCTTTATTGTTCTAGATGTTGACTCTCCATACAATATTTTTCTAGGTCGACCGGCCCTAGCTGAATTTCGGGCAGTTCTAGCCCCATGATGTTTGAAATTGAAATTTCCAATGGATAATGGTGTAGGGTTATTCATGGTGGTCAGACGACTAGACATAACTGTTATGTAGCTTAGTTGAGGGAAGTTCGGCTCAAAGAAAGAGGTGAGAGTGTGGATAAGACTGTCCACATCCAAGCCATCGATAATTGACAACTAGCATCTCAGCCTTGGCTCGGGCACCCAGTTGGTTTTATAGAGATATAGATCTGAGAGATGATGAATAAGTGCCCAAAGAGATCAAGGCTGCACCAGTTGAGCCGACGATTGATATCACAGTTAGCCACGACTACCCATCACGAGTCTTAAAAATTGGATCACAGCTCTGCCCCTTGATACTGAAGGACTGGTTTTCTTTGAGTGAATCTAGATGTATTTGCTTAGACTCACTCTGGCATGTATGGAATCTCGCATGCAATTATGAGCCATGCATTGAATATTGACCCGAGGTATGTCCTCATAGCAAAAAAGATGCGATGTGGATCTGAAGAGATTTGTCGCTCTCAAAGAGGAGGTAGATAAACTAAAAGTCAACAGGTTTATCCACAATGACCTCTACCCTAAATGGACATCTATTCCTGTACTTATGAAGAAAGAGAATGAGAAATGGAGAATGTGCATTGATTATTCAGATATGAACAAGGCATGTCCAAAAGACTTTTTTCCCCATCCGAGGATTGACTAGTTGGTGGATTCAACCAGATGATACAAATTGCTACCTTTCATGGATGCATACTTGGGATATAACCAAATCCTAATGCATATCCCCAATCAGGAGGACACCAGTTTTTATTACCGATGTTGGATTATACTACTATGTAGTAATGCCGTTTGGATTGAAGATTGTAGGAACAACTTATCAACGTTTAGTAAACAAGATGTTTAAAGAATAGATCGAAGAAACAATAAAAGTGTACATGGATGATATGCTCATGAAGTCACAACGATCAAGCGACCACATTGGAGACTTAGCGGAAATGATTGACATCCTCCGAAATTACAAGATGAAAATCAATCATTTGAAATGTTCTTTTGGTGTTGCATCAAAGAAATTCTTGGGCTTTATTGTCAGTGCTCGTTGGACAGAAGCTAATCCCAAGAAGATTCGCGCTATTTATGATATCCAAGTGCCAAGAACTATTAAACAAGTGCAGAGTTCGAATCAAAAAGTTGTTGCCTTAAGCCGATTTGTCTCCAGAGCTACCGACAAATGCATTTCTTTCTTCAATTTGATTCAAAAAGGAAAAAGACACTTTGAATGGACATAATATTTTAAAGATGCATTTCAATATTTGGTGAATCACTTGGAGAGACCCCCTATCTTGTCAAAATCAGTGGATCATGAGGAGTTGTACATTTATTAGGCCGTATCGACACATGCTACTAGCGCCACATTGATTTGTGAGGAGAATCGGATTGAGTGGCCAATGTATTACTTTAGCAAACGATTAACAGGAGCTGAAAGGAACTATCCAAAAATAGAGAAATTGGCATACCGCTTGCTAATTGCGTCACAGAAGCTTCGTCCATACTTCTAGGCACATTCGATCAATGTTTACGCCGAACAACCATTACTATAGGTCCTGTTGTGACCTGAGACGTTTGGTAGGTTGCTCAAGTGGAATATTAAGCATAGTCAATTCGACATTACTTACATCCCTTGGAGGGCTATCCAGAGTCAGGTGCTGGCATACTTAACGGTAGAGTTTACTTTGCAGGATGATTCTCTAGAAGGTAGTGAAATTCCTATAGTACAGTGGAAATTACATACCAATGGAACATCTAACGATCATTGTTCTGGAGCTGGGATTGTGCTTGTGACTCCTGAAAATTGGTCAAACTACTATGCATTGAACCTTGATTTCCCAGCAACAAACAACGAAGCCGAGTATGAAGCTCTGATTACTGGACTCAACTCTCCAGAGAGCTCGGAATGAAATCCCTTGAAATCTTTTGCAATTCATAGTTGGTGGTATATCAAGTTAGGGGAGATTCTCAGGCTAAGGGATAACGGCTTTCCCCATACCAAACCTAAGTCCAAGAGTTATTGACAGAATTTGAGTACTGTGTCATTTCTCATATTCCACGAGATCGAAATAAAGATGTTGATTCAATAGCAAAATTTGCTAGTACTGACGATGCACAATAAATGGCTTTGATTTTGGTCGAAGTATTAAATACCCCAAGTATAAACACGATAGAAATTGATCAAACACTAGAAGCGGAGCCTGAAAGGGAATCGTGATGACTCCAATCAAAGACTATTTACTACATGGAGTCTTACCACATAAAAGAAATGAAAAGAAACAAGTCCTTCGCAAAGCTTCATGGTATATTATGCAGGAAGGAATTATATACAGGAAAGATTTTCTCGGTCCTCCTACTACAATGTATCGCTCACGATGAGATAAAATGCATTCTAAGAGAAGTTCAAAAGGGGAAGCACGATCACACTGGGAGGCAAAATCTAGAAAAAATACTTCTTTATGGGTATTATTGGCCGAATGTAAGTTGGGACGCCGCTGATTATGCCAGAAAATGTGATAAATTCCAAACATGTGAAATAGTCCCAAGAGCATTGCCAATAGAAATCACACAGCCCACGGCCATTTGCCATGTGGGTATGGACATTATCGGATCCTTACCAGTCTCTAAAGGTAGCGCAAATTACACAATTATTACGGTTGATTACTTTACCAAATGGACCGAAGTAGAACCTTTAGCGGTGATCATAACTAAGAAAGTAATTAACTTTATTGTCTGAAACATCATATGTCACTTCGGTCTTCTGCGAACTATTGTAACGAATAATGGGACTCAATTCGATAATGTTGAATCCATATACTTTTGCCGAAGATATCGTATTGAAAAGAAGTTTGCAGTGGTCGCTCACCCTTAGGAAAATGGATCAGTTGAAGCCATAATAAGAACTAAAGTCCATCCTTAAGAAGCGTTTGGAGAAGGCTGGAGGTCGGTGGGTGGACGAACTCCCTACAGCACAGTGGCCTTACAGAACCACCCACAAGTCTACAACTGGTCATACTCCATTCGCCCTTGCTTACGGTTCCGAAGTTGTTATTCCTGTTGAGGTCGAGGTTCCTTCTCATCGAGTAACTCACTACGATCCACAAACAAATAAAGATTTTCTCTTAGAATCTCTTCACTTTACAGACGAGAAGTGCAAAGAAGCCGATTTGAGGGCAGCTGCACATCGACATCGATTCACTCAGTATTACAACACTCAAATTTGATGTAGAACCTTTGAAATCGGTGATATCATCCTGAAAAGGGTTTTTTCTACTCCGTCACACATGAATCCAATCTACGAGGGACCATATGTCATTGGACAGTGGCTTGGAGAAGGAACTTTCAAGCTAGTGACTGTCGATGGCATTCACTTCCAAAGGCATGGAATAAGGAACATCATCGATGCTATTTCACTTAGTTTATTTCCTTTACATTTCAATTGCATTTGCTTTCAGAATTTGCTTTAGCATTTGATTTTCTGAATGTGTAATAAGACAGTTTATGTTATTCCTTTATTTTTAATCAATAAAGTTTCAAGCTTCCTTTATGTTTATGTTTACTACTGCATTGTATGCTAATTAAATAGCGAAACTGATTGATGTCAATATGTATGAACAGGCTCCTAGAGTTTGAAAACAATCAATCATGCTAACTCCCAATGGGATTAAACAAGATGAGCTCAATCTGGTTGTTCATTTAACAACTCTCATTCATAATCCAAAGGACATGATATATAATAAGGAGTGAATGTGGTCGACAATTTGGCGATCGAATAACTCTTGCCCAACTATGGAACTGAGATAAGATCAAAGTGACCATGACACGACCGATCGCTTATTAAATCAAACCCCAAATTCTGGAAGGCAAATTAATCAATCAAAGCGATTGCAATCCAACTGCCCTCTAAAATAAATCTATGTCCCCAGAGTGCGGATTGGAGTATAAACATAAATCGGGTATGAACCGACCACTCTTGAAATAACTCTAATTCTCCAGAGTGCGGACTGGAGTATAAACATAAACTGAGTGTGAACCGACCACCCATGAAATAACTCTAAGTCCCTAGAGTGTGGACTTGAGTATAAGCATGAATGGGGTATGAACCGACCACCCACGAAATAATTCTAAGTCCCCAGAGTGCGAACTGGTGTATAAATATAAATTGATGTGAGCTGAACCACCCACGAGAAAACTCTAAGTCCCCAGATTGCGGGCTGGAGTATAAACGTTAATAAGGCGTGAATCGACCACTCATAAGATGACTCTAAGTCCCTAGAGTGTGCACTAGAGTATAAACATAGACTGGGTGTGATCCAACCACCCATCAACTAAATCTTATCCTAGAGTGAGGATACGAGCATGAATGAATACATGAGTGGAGCTTGATCGTTCGCTATTCGACGAACTCCGGCCTGAAATTGACGGGATGAATGTAAACTCGCTAAGGATGGAATGCACCATCCGAAATTTAACCCTGCTAACCAAAAATTGGGAGAAAGCTTATAGTTACTCAAAAAACTACTGAATTCGAAGGTGTAACACTATGGCTCGAGCTTAATTTTTGATACGACTTGAGGCCACGACCTCAGGGAGGCCATGGGATGAATGAATCAAATCGACATCCGATCCGACAATGAGTGAATCACAGGCGCATAAAATGAAAAACATGATAGCTCAAACATTTGAACAAGTGAATACAAGAATCATACACAAGAATAACAGAGTTCTTATATACACTAAACTTGTTGTACATTATACGAGTTTAGCCCAAATGCAAGAGAAAAGTGAAGGGTCAAGCCCAAACAAGCAAGACCAACGGACAGGAAATGCAATCATCTAAGCTATTTACACATCGCCTAATCCAAAGATTATTTCTTAGATTTTCTATCTTTCTTTTTCTTTTTTAGAGTGGCACCTTCCGAAATACCGCTAGACCCTCTCTTCGACCCTTTTCTTCCTTGACTTCTCTTCGAGGAAGTATCCTCGGTTGTATGAATTGAGGTGGAATCACTTTAGAAGCTTGAGCAATGGAGGCACTCTCAGAACCAGAAATAGGGGGATATCATCTCATGGAATTGTCCCGCCAGGAGGGACCATCTGGAGCAGGACAGGAATCAGTTCATCGGAGCCCAAATCATCATGCACATTTTTCACCTTCTTTTTCAACAGTTCTTCTTTCTCGATACGCTCTTTCATGCTAAACTCCCTAGTGGGGTCAGAAGAACCTGTTATCACGACATCTTCATCCAAAGGAATTTCATGGTGTGGGTAGCTTCCCTCCTTGAACAATGCCTCCATGAATTCATCATCAATAATAAAGGCTTCTTATTGAGCACCTTAAGTAGCGGCCGAAGTTGTAACTTTAATGGGTTCTGTCGCAGCCGCTTACGAATCCAACTAAGGCTCTTGAAAGGGAAGAAGAGCAACATCCGATGGGTTCAAAGCTGAGAAAAATAGGCGAAAAGATTAGAAATATCAACTGATAACGCCCCAACTTTATGAAAGATGAAAAAATTCGATGGAATACCTTCCTCGATATGGCTTACAGGTTGAGCCAAAGCATCCTCAAAACTGTGCTTGGGAATTGTTGATAGTTGTGACTTTTCTGGATCATACCGAGGATGGTTAAAGAGCTTACTGTGGAGCTAGAGATGACTTGGGGTGCTGAGGGATGTACATTCGTAATATCAAGTTGCGCTGACCTGAATCCTTCACCCACTTCATGTAAAGAAGCAACAACAGACTCTTTCTAGAGTGAGAGCTAAATATCATGCGGTCGATATCTTCTTACTTAAGAAGTTTCTTCTCTACCACAACAAGAAATTCCGAAGTGCGCCAGAGCTTGTAAAGATAATCTTCACCAAGCCATATCAAATTCCTATGCTTAAGAATGTTAGCGTTGTAAAGAATGAGAAGTGGGTCGAGCTCATTCATTATCTCCTCCTTGACTTTGTCCTTTGCAGCTTTCTACTTCACGTTGTATGAGTGCATCGACATTTTTAGCCTTTTCAACAACCATGTCCCTCTCAAGTCTAATGTTTACCAGCTCATCGCAAGCATCTTAAGCGATTTTCTAGGCATCATCTTTCTCTTTATTTGCTTACTCAAGCTTGGCCTTGAAACCGATATCTCCATCAAGGCCGTGGATTCATTATTCCGAGTTGTGCCCCGCTCAAACGCTATCTCCTACTTTTGATGATGCAACACTTGAACCATTTCAAGATGGTTGGATTTCATTTCTTACATGGATTTCATAGCAGCATTAGCTTTTCCTTTGGCTTCCGATGAGGCGGTTCTAGAGGTTTCTAGCTCGTTTGTCAAAGTGTCAATGATTCTTTTATCTTAAGCTTCCTAGAATTTTAGTTTTTCAATCATCACCACACGCTCGAAGAAGACTTTCGACATTTTTTGTTTCCTTCATCCTTTTGCAATAATGCATGTGAATGTCGGTGACATAGTCAATAGTCATCTTCTAAATGTGGTCCGGAACCCTTCTCAAATTGGGAGGAAAGAGAACCCTTCAAAACTAAGTTCGGTAATTCTTCACGAAGCTGTGCCATACGAGCAATTGGATTGATCGTTGAATCTCCAGTAGCAACTTCGACTTCAGTACTTTCTTTGTTGGGCCCATAGGCAATAGCTTGTTCTCTATGGCGATGACGATCGCTCAGTCGCCGAGGATGAGATGGAACTAAAGGATGAGGAGGCACTAAAGTTATAGGAGGACCATAAGAAGGATCGGTAGGAAAGGTCCCTAAGATTAGTTAGCTTTTCAAGACCCTTTGAAGGAGGAGATCTCGATCTTGATCGATGGTTGTCTTGGGATGGCTTATCCCTATCACCTTTATCTTGATGACCCTGATCCCAGTTAGGGCGATAGCTGGAATCATAATAATTTTGACCGCCATGGTAAGAGCCAAAGCATGAACCTGATGATTGGTGGTGTATATCCCAGAGGGAATCAAACATATTCCTCTTCCTTACCATCGTTTATGTAAAGAAAAATAGAAATCAGTCAACTTTAAGCATTAAAGGGCATAACGTTAAGCATAATGCAACATTATTGAGAAATGTTGGATACCTTTTGTCGAGTGACTTTAAGGAGTGCAAGTGTGTGCAAGTGTCCTTGTGTAAACCCTCGACAAACTAGGTGTAGGAGCTTTGCTCATTGGTGTAACTTCTCCTCTAGAAGCAGGAATCTCGGTGCCAATTTTGGTAGGAGATTCCAACCCCTCAATGCTCACATCAGTAAAGTGGACAGCGTCGAGATCATGCAGAATCGGTAGAGCAGACAAAGAGTCAAGTGATAAACTCAAATGCTTTGACGGTTGGGAAAAAGATTCATCTTGAACAACTTTTAGGAGCCATCAACGACTTGGATTGGTTAGAGAAACAAATTATTAGAAATTTATGCACGAACATTTTCTTCTTTATCCTATCGGAAAACAAGGGCTGTGAAGCCTGGATGGATCCAGCATCAACTCCAGGACCGGATTTGTCACCATTGTGATCGAGCATATCACCTCTATGTCCTCTGACATCAATATTGTTAAATTCTTAGGCACTCGTAACTGGGGCACCACGGGATCAACTCGATTATCCCTTTGACTGATTGCAACCCATGGTCTTATCCTTGCTGTCTAAGAAAATTTGGTTAGCCCCATGCTAAGACCCTCTTTTATCAAACAAAATTGACGAGATGTTTATCCATAAGCAGATATTCAATGTTCCTGTCCTCAGGCAGAGGATTTTTCAGAATTGTGACTGCCTCTTTATAAATGTTGCCGCTAGGCTGGGTGATGACACCTGTAGAGGAGTAACTCAGTCGGGAATACAATCTGGATATTGTTTTACCGTATTAACATAAAAACAGTAGATAACACTTACATCTTTGCAACTATTGTTGAGCAAAACCGAGTGGGCAACAAATGAAAAACCATTCGCTTTTAAAGGCACTTAACTTGTTTCATGCGCCAGTCAAAATCTAGCACCTCTTCGCCAATTCAAGAAATGTGAATGAGAGAATCCCTGTTCGCCGCTTGAAAGTGGAAAGAAATCGAATATCATCAATGGTTGGAGGACGGTGCAGAAACTCTATAAATATCATATAAGTATGGCTAAGAAGAGCGTAGCTGTTTGGGTGGAACTGCGTTGGAGCTATCCTTAGATAATAATGAATCTCCCAAATGTATGAATTAAATGGTGGGATGCATCTGGCCCAGCACATAAACTTATTGCATGCAGTATACCCATTTGAGGGCCTGTGAACCCTATCATCCCGTTACGGAACCAACCCATCATCGAAAGGAATTCCATGCCTTATACAGATTATTTAGATGACATCTTCCTTAATTTTTGAAGCTACGAAATTAGAAGGGTTCTCCAAAATGACTATATCCTCTAGACTGTCAGGAGCAGGATCGATAACCTCCGATGAAAAGACGTGAACAGTATCAGAGAGATCAAATTGAGGGACCAGACTTTCTGGTTGTTCCAAAAGATGAATAGATCGGGACTATCAGATTCAGTTGCCGAACTTGATTCCACACAAGATTTATTCCTTCGGGAAGATGATCCAGCTGGCACAGCCACAAGGCGCCCAGAATGTCTAGAACCCATTTCTATTAAACTTAGTAAAAATTATGGTTAAATAAAGCAACCTATGCCCGTAGTGTATAGTGAGTGCCGGTGTGGTGCGGTGAAGTACTATACATTACGGTAGTAAGTTATTCAAACCAAAGACAGAAATGACGATGAGACTTTGCGGATTAATCGGAGAGACCGTCATTCCTGACCCTCTCAACTATTTCGGTGTGTCTTTGGAAAACGATGCAGCTTGAGTTTCACGATCGATCGTCAGCCAACAAGCGTTTGGTTTTTATCTAAGTTATTGAAAATCTTCAACTTAATAGTCAAAGGAATTTGTTCATGTCATATTCTAAGGCAATTTCTTACCAAGTATGTAGTTCAAATTGTATGCAAGTCATATGCACATACTAATGTATGTTCGAGAACTCAAGGCCAAAGCTCATAATTTAGTTCAAGTTTACTTATTAATGTTCCATTTTACGAAAAAGAAAAAAATAAGGGTTCAATTGCAATCAAGGCAGATCGTTTGTGAATGTAAACAAGGAAGATCGTTTGTGAATGTGAACAAAGCCGATCCTTTCCCTAGACAGCATCATCCGATCGTTCGTAATAGCCATTTCCACCGATCGTTCTTATGGGTTTCCTATACCGATCGATTCCTTTATTCCATCAACCGATCATCCACTTTCACCGTGTCTACCTCAAGAGTCTCCAATTTATAGCATTGCCAATCGTTCGTGGGCAATCATTAAGCTCCAGCATCTCAGGGATTCACCGATCATCCAAGAACGATCGTGAAGGATTGTATGACTTTATAGCCACTGCACCATCTTCCCCAACAAACAATCAGCTAAGGCTACAATTCAATCATCCCTCATCAAGACAAGTCACTTCATTTCCTTTGCATACGATCATAAGAATGGGAAAAAATAAAAGCATCAACCAAATGAATCGGTTATCATAACGCTAATGAAGTTCAAAGCTTCGTTCTCGAAATTACAAAGCAAGTGTAAGAATCATTCTACTTAAGTTTGAAATTTGGAAAGGAGGAAGATTTGAAATGGATTCAAAGAAAAATCTATAGGAGGATGACGATTTTTTTCTGGACATTGTTTAGATCGGCAAGAAGAAGAAAAGGAAACTCATTTCTCTTTGCTTTGGATGGAACAATACGAAGTAAGTGAAAGAAAGTGGCCAAATGACGAAGCTTATATAGGAAAGGGTATGCTAATCGTCATCAGTCCCAAGGATTATGTTGTTCGTTCCATATCTAAGTCATATGTCGATCTATCCACATCCAAGCTTTATGCTAATTGATCCACATCCCAGATTTATGCTGATCGGTCCACTTTCAAGATTTATGCCGATCATTCTTTATCCAAACCATACATCAATCGTTCCATAACCTAACATATGCTGATCGTTTCATAATCATCAATGATTTGAAGTTTATTTTCTAAGAAAGAGAGGATTTGGATATATAAAAAATATCGTAAAAAAAGGAAGAGAACATGCATGAAAGAATGGCGACTGGTGGAAACTGTTTATAGAAAGTTATTTTCTTTAACTTGACAATGAATTATGAACGTGTAATCGTGATCGGGAGTCGAGTACATACATGTATACGTACAAGTATATATTTCAATATTATTTTTTTGAAATTGACGAAAATCTTAATGATCGCCTGGAGTCAACCAGAGGAAAACTAAAGCTAAGTTGCTGAAGCTTGGATATCGACAGAGTCAAATAAGATGATCACTAACAAGTAGTGATCCCATGTTTATGCCATTGGAAATCGACCAATCATCACAACGAATAAGGAAAATACGACCTTTGATAAGAAAACAACTCAATGAAAGGATAACTACTATTCGATGAACCAAATGGGTTTCTTTCAGATGATTCTAGCTTGTGATGATTCAAAGCACGTCAGTATGATGTAAGACGTACTTTAGGGGGTAAATGCAATCTTACCTTTTGGAAAGGCCATCATATCATCGACTTGACTGAGAATGGGTGGTCATCAGCATTAGGAATAAATTACATACAATACTATAGACAATGGTCAGGAAGATTCGAACCGGGTTCGAATCAGGGTGCAATCAGCATGAAGTGACAAGCATAGCCCCGTGAAGTTATATTTCATGTTTGGATTTGATAGGTGTTCGTATGCTCGAGTTACGGACGAAGCAAGGATTTGCATGGGTTGATCGAAAACAGCACAAATCTTCGGAGAAGATCAATATCTTGAGATCCATAAGGCCATTTATTTGAAACTTCCAAGACATCAACAAAGTGAAGATTGAAGCCTACAAAAACGTTCGTAGGCCGTAAAGTTGAAATTAGACGTTGGCCGATCGTCATTAGCCGATCGTTTTTGCCAAGCCATAAAAACGATCGGCATATTTTAGTACACGATCCAAGTTCAACAAAGATTGATCCATATCTCACAAGTTACAAGTAAGAATGATTCCATATTCGAGGAGAAATGTTAAGAGGCATGTGGGGCCCTTCAAAAATGATCACACTTGAATTGGATGCAAGAAAAACGATCGATGAACATTTAGCCGGTCGTTATTGATTTTAGAGTTCAATCCACCGATCGTTATGGTGGGCCCCTTGGATTTAAAGTGCATTCTGCTGAAATCTTAGCGAAATATCTCATCATCTCTCCTTATAAATAAAGGCCTCATTGTTTATTTTGGGGACCTTTAAGCTGCGGGTTACTTTAGTCTTTATTGTAATCAAGTTTTCTCTATTCCTTGCTGTTGTAATCAGATTCATCAGTGATCAATAAAGTTAATCTTCAAAGTGGACGTAGGCCTATAATCCCGAACCACTATAAATCTCTGTATTTCTGATTATTGTTTTTAATTTGCTTTTGGTTTAATATATTCCTTAGATTTAATTTTACTTTCTTCACTTACTTCTCTACATAAATCTATCCTTAGGTGTTTGTCACCAATTTTGGTACAAACAGTATGCATGTCTATGTATATGTATACGTATATTGTTTTATTCATATTGAATAGAGATAGGTGGATTTAATATTAATTTGTAATATGATTATAAATCAATTAAATTTCGAATTGTAGTTGTGCTAGTGATAGAATAATCATTGTATATTTTATTGCATATATTCAAGATAATTGATCAAAATCCATTTATACAAACATTATGTTCTATTCATATTGAATAGAGTTGGATGGAGTTGATAGTAATTTAAAGTTATATTAGTGATAGAAATATTAATATATATTTTATTACTAATTGGAAGTTAAAAGTATGACATTTAAAATAAGACGTAAGGCTTAACGAAGCTTACATAATATTTATAAATGTTATTTGAAGTAAAAAGATGATTTTTATAAGCGAATGGTTTGCTTATAAATATTATTTATGTAAAGGAATAATTTTACAAATATAAGTGATATTTAATAAAATAGTATGAAAGACATATCTTATAAAATACTATGGGATTTATATACCATAAAGGAGATATTTTATAAAATAGCATGAGATTTCATAAAATACCATTACAGGGATATTTAGAGAGGGAGATGACGATCACTTACTACTGGATCTTAGAAAACCAAATCTTGCTTTAGAGGGTACGGTGTGATCCGCAAAGGTCTTAGGTATTTAGAGTAGATTTAGTAACACTAATGCTTGTTTCAGAGGGTACGAAGGCTCTACTTACTATTGGGACTAGGTTTCAAGTATATAGAGTAGGTAAGACATCACCCATGCTTGCTTCAAAGGGTACAATGAGGCCTACACAAGACCTATCTTTTAGGATGTGGATCGATGTCTATGGTACATGTACTGACTCTATTTATCATATACTTTTATAGGAAATCATTTGATCGTGATTGATATCCATAGTGGACTTCACTCATCAACAATAATACGTATTAATTTTGTATTCTTTGGTTTCCTTTCATTGCTATGTTATGTGTATTATTAGTTGGTTTATGTTATTGTGGTTGCATTTATTATCATTGTGTACTTTGTGATAGACTGATATTAAGATTACCCTACTTTTGGATTTGGGTCACCATTAGCATAGTATACCGTTACGTATCGATCATGTTATATTAGTTATACTAACTCGTTCATTATAGGAGAAGAATGGGTTATGGTATGGTTTCCTATCCTTTGGATAGGTTTACTTTACTTATTTATTGATAGTCTCGATTACCCCCGAGCCACAATTATGGAGAGGATTGGCAGTGTCTTAGTGGTACCTATTTATTTGTATATATTTTAATATACAGTATTTTAAGATAGTTCCCATCACACCCAGCTTTATGTAATACTTGCATTTTGTCTTTGTCTATTTATGTCATGACAACTGTCGGGTACTCAATTGAGTTGTTTGGGAGTGGGGTGCTTTTATGGATACAGATGACGACTGCCTTACACCACTGACACTAATATAACTAAATAGTATGCCGCTATCGTGCCCGGATGATGTAGGACGGTTGTCAAGGGTTACAAATGAGATAAAACATCACAAAAACTATTGTATATCTCATAGCGCATGGAATAAAATATAATATACATCACAAATATAAAATAGACAGTAACAGCTAAGTGATCCAAACATCAAAGCACAGATCCATAGAGTTATATAGCACCAGTACAGTTTGTACAAAACGGAAATAAACTCAAATAACGATCTCATAATAATAGGAATAAACAATTACTGTCAAGGCTCCATGGTGTTACACAATGGAATAAGCATAGAAATCCATATATAATATGAGATATCTCATCCTCTGCAGAACTACTATGTCTCACCTAGACCTACTATCTAGTCGACTCATTTAAGGGTGACTGAGATAATAAGAAGCAAAGTATAAACCTCGTGTCAGATAACAGTCTGATATGAGCCTTAAATGAATCTCAAAATACTATACAAGTCAATATAGTAAGGAACAAGGGTATACGAACCATATCTGACATGTCCCTATAACCAAAGAGTTACCATATAACGAACATAACATGCTACTCTACCAATGTAGTAAAGGTATATTGCAAACCAAGTATGATGATTGGTGTCCAAGTCCCCAATACCTATCTCCATTGATATCTCTAGAGTGATAGACTACGAAAGAAAACAATCAAGCAACCATAACATCCATCAAATAATCTAACTATCAATTAATGCGCGTTAGACATATGATAACTCGTATGGATTTTTCCATGCAGGGACTAATAAAAATCTCGGTTTTAGTGTAATCGCCTTTCGCTTGAAGCTGATACTAGACCCTTTCCCATGGTCCAGGGTATACATATACTTTCAAAAAATCTAGGGTAGCCTTTCTAAGTACCCAACGTGCACTCATAATACCCATGCTTTCTAGTACATCAGAAAATACTCCGAGTACCAATGATACCTTAGCACGCATGTCCGAGCCATTTTCCTTGCTCCATCTAGTCTCCAATATTCACAAGGAATCATTCCACATTCATCCATTCCATGATAGAACCATTATCACGTTGTATCCATGAGCCACCTTTCCTAGAACTTGCATTTTAGGGATAATCATCTTAAGGCTCCTTTCAACTTCGAGCCACCATTGAAACCTAACTATATTCACTGTCAAATTCACATCACCGAAGTCCCTAGGCTATCGTTGTTCTACTGCATCGCCATCAAACTCCAGATGAGCAAACAAATACCTTCATCAATGCCCGTAGAGCCTAATTTCTCTCTCCTGGAAGTTCCACCTGGATAGTATCAAAAATAACCTCTCGGTACCAACCGGTCCTCTCGGTACTTAGTTGTACACTTATCTAATTTTAGCTAACTTTCATCCTCTTTTTCTAGTGATCCATCTTCTAAGTGCTTGGACCATGACCACTCCTTTTTAAGCTCTTGGCATAAACTCCAAAGCCCTTGGTGCTAAGTTCAAAAGCTCTTACTGCCATGCCCTCCAAAGCTCTCGGTGTTTGGTCCATCGCTCAGCCAAACTTCGGCACTTGCCTTCTGCTCATCACCCTAAACCCCAGCATAAAGTACCATCAACCAAGAGACGATTCCCACTACACAAGAGCTCTTGGTACCGACATAACCTCTTAGTACCGACTCCTACACTTAACTGCAATTTTTTCGCAAGTTGAGTCCTGTGCTCCTTTAATGCTCCAAAGCCCCTCCTCTAAGTTTCATCCAATTATGATCATCTTTGCCTTCGATTTTCCCATTTGACCACCTTTTTCCTAACTAACTAAAATCAATAGCAAACCATATCAAAGCATAATATACAAAAATGGAATATCATACATACACATCCCTTGATGCATGTAATACACAAGAATAGGATAATTAAGAAAATTGTAATCTAAATCTACTTTTATACTAACATATGAATATGAACCAAAATAGGTTGAAAAATCATTTAAGAACCGTTAAAATTTGGCAATAAAAATTTCCAAAATATGATTAAAGTCAAAAAACATTTTGGAATTGATATCATGTTAAAAACATCATTTTTAACTATATAAATATGCATAGCAAAGTGAGAGATCAAGAATCACTCACTAAATACTTAAAATACCAATTTCCCTCTTAGATCTAAAGTAGACAACAAGGAAGTGGAATAAAAATCATCCAAAATGAAATTTCAAGCTCCTATATACTAATCGCCCCCTTAAATGATGATTTTGCTAAGATTAGTAAGGAAATTGTAGGTTTTTGATGAAATTAGGGTTAATGGAGGTTTAGAGCTGCTTTGGAGAAGAATGGAAATGACTTAGATCAGTTCTACAGCCTCTTCTTAGCACATTTTTTGTGGTGGTTTAATGGGCCTAAGCAGGGGAATAGTAATTTACCTATAATATAGACCAATAACAGTCAAAACTCAAAACAACTATAACTTTAAAATAGTAAGTCCATTTTTTTATTATGATCACCCTACGGAATGGGAAACTATTATCCTTAAGTAATGGAAGTGGTTTGAGACTCTAAATCATCTCATACCAAAATTTATAGTCCAAACCAGATTTTTAGGGTTAAAATGGTCACACAGAAATTCAGCAAAAATCATAGATGTTGAAAATGTCCATAAGAGTCATTTCCCAAAATTTTAGAGTCATACGACCTCATAAAAATGAAATAAAACTATTTTACGATCCTTTGATATGTAAAATATGGGTCATTACAAAACAAGAGATACAATGGAAAATAAAATATCTCAAGTCTTGGAAGCATCCAATTCGTCTCCTGAGCTCCAAGCATCCTTCGGCAAATCTAGAAGAGTCTGACCTGAATATTCTAAGAAAATAACACTCGGATCGTTCTGGTAAACCCATGTGAGAAACTCAAATCATATGGATTGTTATATTTATAAAACCCTTTAAAAAAATAAAGGTAACTCATAAGATCATACCGCATATAAATACGGATGGATTTTTACCTTATGATAACTAAACCATTTTTATCAAAAGATCTTGTGATATTATAATAATATCTAAGGTTTAAAATAAACATATAGCATAGCTGGAATGCTTGTATCTCACATTCCAGCATATTTGGTATATAACTAAGACCATAAGGCACGTATTTTGAAAATGGATTGCATATAATGACAAGGCTACTGGGGTACTGCTTCCACAGTACGGCTCTAAAAAATTATATCGAGGGCCTCATATGGACCCCCTGCTAACAAAAAACTAGCCTAGATCTTCCTAGATAATACCGAAAATTTGATCATCCCCATTGCTGTATACAACTGAACAAGTGCCGCGAGCGTACATGAATCCATAAATATCAATCTATATCAAGTGATGGACATACCCTAGTGGGTGCAACCCACATAACCCTATTGCATATTCCTTATTTTAGTCATTACCATGTATGAGGCTCGTGGCTACCTTTTACATTTTTAGCAAATCCTACTTGGAATGCTAACACTACCCTCTAAGCAACAATGGAATGCCCGCATTCATCCATACAAGTTGTTAGAGTATGAACAAACCAATGACACTACTTTTACTACATCCTTAGGATTAGCAGCAAGTAGCTATTACACTTCAAAGAACCCCATCTTTGACTCCGTCATCTTCAAGATGTCTCCAATTCGAACGCTTATGCTAGTTTGAAGTGGTTTTTGGATAACTCATGCTTATCCGATCTCGGTCTCTCCGAACCAACAATCCATATTTTTCGGTTGACTCAATCCTGGTTCTTTCTAAAGTAAGTGGAAAATATAAGAGTTCCAAGGGGATCAAAAATTTACGCCCTTAAAGCGAGACACATTTCAATTGAATTAGTTCTTTCAAAGGAATCTCAAACCGTATGAAATTGCAAAGTTTCGTATACTTCGTAAGTCGAAATAGGTCAAGTTATTGATAGCGAACAATCCACTGTCTGATACAAGTATATGGAAAAATTAGACATTATATACTTACCACCACTTTTCGATTTCAACCCTATGATATCCCTCAATTAACAAAGAAGTTGGACAAGTTAGAGAACCGCCCTTAGCTCGATGTACATTCTTAAACTATCCCATATAGAAACGGGCTTCCATAACTCGAAATTTAGTGTCAAGTATAAGAAGAAATACCTTCCATAAACTTAATTAATCATTACATATTTTAACTCTCTTATACTCACTAAACTTCCGACACTTCAACTTCTCCATCCCTCGTTCGGAATCGAAGCCAGGTAAGTCTAAGCACTGGTTGCTCCTAGCTTTTCCTAGACACTTCGATTTTACATCTCACAGATAGAGGAAAGCCTACTTATCAGTTAGTGCTAAATATAAGATGACTTACTTTCTATAAACGTGTCAACATTTTAGCAGTACTTATCATATTTATTTTATGTTACTTAATGGCACCGATAAAGAATCCCTAGCATAAAGCAAAGTCCTTTAAATGATCGAAAACCAACTTTATAAACTTGTTTTTTAATTAATCGATCTCAAAGTCTTTTATTTTAAACCAAATCTTGATTTGAAAGCAACATCTTTCCTAATACGAGTAAACACATAACAAAGTGTTATAAACCAAACTTTCTTTCCAATTTCCCAAAGCAGTTTACTATAACAAGAAAGTTATAGTCCAAAAAAATTTCTCTCTCTTGAAAACTTTTATTACAATAACAGTGTCATAATCCATGTTTCCTCCTTAATTTCTATCATATTAAAAACATTTAACCACCATTTAAAACCTTCATTCAAACGTCACTTTAAAATTACCACTTATGGAATAGAATTCGACTTTGGAAATAAAAGAGTTTCTTTATATAAAATAAACTTTTACCTAAATATTATAGAAAAATATTTTGATAAATGTAATTAGATTCCAAACTACCTTTAAAAATACTTGTCTAACTCTTGTAAAACATAACTAAAAGGAATCTACCGAACATCTAAGGTTGATAAACTTTACTAAAATTGTATATTCTTAAAGTGCATCTATAGCGACTATCACTATATGGACCGTAACTTTTAAAACTTATTTGAAAATCAAATATTTTTAAACTATATTACTTTCTATATTTTAAATCACTTTAAAGACATTTTTATAAAACAAGGTAGTAAACCATTTTTATAGAAAGCATGGATTTCAACGCCGCATATGAAAAAATCATCAAGAAAAATCAACTATCGACCACATCCACTTCATTATATCATATTATCAAGTAATAATGCAAAGTAAATATCAACATTTGCGAGGTGTCTCGCTGGATCCCTCATAAATCTTTTAAAGTGTATTCATCGCGGCCTTTTCGCTACAAACTATTTCGACACCTTTCCATAGTCCCTTATAAAAATACGTCATGTGCCTTCGCTAGTCGAACGAGAATAATATTACAACTCCAATCACATAATTTTTTACCTACTTACATATAAAAATGACGTGATAACCAAACAACTAACTAATTATTGCATCATTTGTTAATAACAAAATATATGGCAAATTTAAGAAATCTCACTTTAGAATGAAGAAATGTAAGCACAAGCTCATAATTTAGGCAACCAGCCACTAAACCACCAAAACGCGACACCAAATTCCAAAATGCAATACGACCACCTTTCACACACACATGCTAATAGTCCTGGAGCATCAAGGGACGCACAACAAAAGGTAAAAATGCTTATGGAGGCACGACCTGCGGTGGAGATGCACGACCAAGAGGAGGAAATAAGGAGTTGGGTAATGAAAGTTGATGACTGTTAGGATGGTAATGGTTTTGAAATGGAAGTGGAGGATTATGGAAGAAGTATGGATAAATTTGAAGTGGTTTTACCTAGGTTTTTAGAATGGAAAAGGTGGAGTGGAGAGGAGAAAATAGAAATGAAAGTGTAAAATGAAATGGGAAAGTAATGCTCTCTTTTATAAACAAACATAAATGATAAAAGACCAAACCACTCATCCTTAAAGCAAGCTAATACCCTCTTTAATATTTAGACAACATACCCCCCTTATCATGTTATGTACTAAAGACCATACTCCTTATGATATACAATAGTACTTTATTGATAAACTAAGAAGAAGAAAAGTCCACTTTAATATTTAAATCATTTTCTAAAACTATTCAAATGATACTTAAGTTAGTTTTTTTAAATGCTAAAAAATTCTAATTTTCTACATAAATATGTTTATGTCAATATATGTATGTGCAACAACGGCGCAACAACTTTTACTTGATGAAAAATCGAAAATCCAAAAACGCATTTCAGTCAAATTATTTATCTTTCTCTGAACTACTTATTTTTGTAAAAAAATTCCAAGACAAGTTTATTATCTTTGTTTAATAACTAAAAGAGGGTTATTTGATTATTAAGCCATTAATTTAATATATATAAGTTTGGCATCAGTTGAGGCCTATAATTCCTCCATGTTTGGCCGGCCACATAAGATAGAGAAAGATGACAAGTTTTCAAAAGAATTAATAAAGGAAAAGAATAATATAAAGAAGGAAAAAGTTCTCTATTTAATTGGCATCGATTGCCTACATTATTTCATTCCTTTCATAACATTTCTAGCTATTCATTCTTTTTTTCAACTTTTCTTGTTCTCTCATTCCTCTTTAATGGTTGAAATTATAAGACGTCCATAGCTTCAAAAATTCCAATAACCAAATACAAATCAAATATGTTCATTAAAAATGGTTTATACCTCTCGATCCTTGCAAAAACTAGAAGTGATTTCTAAATCTAGGAGCATTGATTCATTGTTCAAGGTGTGATTTATTGACTACATCCAAAGGTATTTTCTTATTTAAATTCACCTTTGTATTTCTAACATTGATATAATTAGACTTTATGTAACGACCTGCAAATTATCAATTTGATAAATTATTTAATTTTAAATATTCAAATATAAGCTTTTAAAAACATAGATTATTATTTTTGAATGATAATCTTATTTTGAATAAGTATGTACAAAATATAAATTTTGAAGGAATATTGATAAAATGGTCAAAAATAATTTTATTAATAAAGAGCTCTATGATTATCAAAAGTTATGGTGGAGCTGGATCCATACACTTATTTATCTAATTAAAATTGAATATGAAATAAAATTATTTATTTTATTTTTGGAAAATAAAATGTATTTATGACATCATCAATAATGACATCATATTTAATAATTTGTTTACGAATTTAAATTGAGATTTAATAATTTAATAATTATTATAATTATTTAAGTAATTGTTTTTAAATGATAATAATTCATTTTAATTAGTTGTGTAATTTTAATAAATCATTTATAATAGTTTATAAAGATATATATTTGACTTGAAATTATAAGAAAAATTGATATCGCTTTATCGATATAATAACAGTCTATGTAAACAATTATTTAATATTAATTTATATGGTTTTATAATTCAAATGAGATCGTTTTAAATAATTAATAATGATGTGTAATTAGTTTTCAAATTATGTTTACAAATATATGTATGTTAATTAAGAAGGAAATATATGACCGGGAACCGGAATTGGAATTGGTAACGATTTAACGAATAGAAGTTGTTTTAAGTCATTACAACCTTATAAGATAAATAAGCACACATATATACATACATATGTATGTCATACATGTACACACACATACAAATAAACATACATATATGTGTACAAATGAAACAAATATCATGATATTTCTCTTATACTTCACCATTAAGCATACGAAAGTCAAAATAAAAAGCAAACTTCACTTCACTCTTACACGCATCAACTTATACACATGGAGCCACACGGTGGGAGGTAGTGTTTAGTCGTACATGATGATGGAGAAGGATGCAAGGGGATGAGGAAATGAGATGAAATGGCAAATAAATATTATTATATTTTATTTGACATTTTTGCCTATAAATACCCACCATCCATCTTCACTTCCATTCACATTTTCCTTTTCATTTTCCTAAGATTCTTCACTTATTTGTACTCCACTTTATTGGCTTCCTACCTTAGGAAATTTATGAACGGAAATTAGAAGAAAGCAAGTAAATTTTTATAAGTATATACACATTAACAATCCAGTTCAAAACATGCTCAAACCACTCTTTTCTCCACTCTAAACTCATGGCCACACCATCCATCACCATTGTCCGAGCCAACCGCCACTTGCAAGCTTAGGCCGTGGCTATCCCAAGGTCCAAGGCTCGATTCCATTGGCTTTGGTTCGATTGTAGCAAAGCTATAACGAATTTTCATAAAGTTAAAAACAAATAAAGATAAGAAACTCTATCTATATTATGATATTTTGGATGACACATATGTTTGGCAATGTTTGGTTGTGAACCAAATTTGGATAGGAGAATATATTTGTTTTGATATGTAAACATTTCAAGTTAAATACACGTCGAATATTACAAAAGAAATCATATTCCTTTAGGAAATGATATAGTGCATATGAGATTGTTAGACCTCTTTAAAATGGTTTCAAATGGTTTATAAATGTCTTATAAACACTAAAATCCGATTTGGTGAAGTTTTGACAAGTTAAAAAATTTGAGTCAAAAATAAGCGCGTCGCGTAATGGTTGTTCGCGATTTCACGCCGCAAAAGTTTTAAATCCATTTATGCGATGGAATCGGAGTCAGAATTCTTTGGAATAAGAATTCTTGTAATCATAATTTTCAAGCAAAAGAATTGTTTGATATTTCATTTAGTAAATTTTGAAATATGAGCAAAAGAAGTTTTTAAAATATTTACGGTTTGGCAGTTCAGAAACCAAAGCGATAAATTCTTCAAAAATGATATCTTTAATCTTTAAAAATGCGGAATAAATTCTATAAATATTTTAAAATGTTTGAAAAGTGATTTGAGTTATAAAAATGGATTTCTAAATGATAGAAAAGTTTTTTTGATCAAATAAGCCTTGAAAGCATTATTTGCAGCACTATTCGCAGCAGTTTTTAATAACTTTTGAAATATGGCTTTCAGGTCTAGTGAAGATGGTTAAATTGTCTAGTATAAAACTTAGTTATTCTTCATTAAATCTTTTATAAATGTTTTCAAATAAATAATTAAGTATTTTAAAGATAATGTAAAGGTTTTATAATTTATTTTAAAGAGTTCAAATAAATGATTTAAAGAAAAGCTGCTATAAATAAATGATTTAAAGAAAAAGCTTCTTTAAATAAATGATTTAAAGAAAAACTGCTATAAATAAATGATTTAATCTTGGGTCTAAAAGCCGATGAGTAGACTAGATTTTTGTATTTAAGGGATCCGAATGTGAGTTGCTTAAACTAAGGACATTTTCAAGAGCAACCGGTGCTCTGACTCACCTGGCCTCTTTCTTGGACGAGGAATAATTAAGGTCGAAACGTCGAAAATGACAAAAGTATAAAAGATTTATTTTGTACAAACTTAATACAACTTGGATTGCATAGAAATTATCTTCCATACTGCATATTAAATTCCAAGGAGGTAATCCATAATATGCATGTGAATTTAAAAGGTGATTTCCGTTATTCGACGGATAGTAAAGGTTGAATACAAAAATTGATATTGAGTATAATTAGTATAATTTCAATCGACCCTTTTTACTTAATAACATTTGCAACGTGATTTATGAGAAATGATTTTGACTTGGTTTTTACAAAGTTAAAAAGAGGTTTAAGGATTCCATATATACTGGAAAAGAATACGATTTAGAGATATGAATCTCTAAAAGAGACATTTTAGTGGATAAAAGATATTGATAACTGAAATGATAATCACCCTTAGGCTTAACATCTTTTATCGATGATTGGTACGAAGGAACCGGGACAGATTTGGGTGATTCCTGCCCAAAAAACAATTTGAACCAATATACGCGCTCAAACTAAGGAGAAGGAATTATAATAAATTAAAAGATGGAACGTAGGGCTGCTTTTCACTGACCCTCGAGAGTATTTTCCCATATATATACATACACACACACACACACACACACATATATATATATATCTGTGTGTGTATGTGTGTGTGGCAGTAGCATCTTCATTTGATCTACGATGTAAGGACTAGTCCCTACTAACCCTAAGAGTGATTCCTACCAGGATGTAGTAGGAGAGTTCCTTCGATTTGTCATGTTCCTAGACATCTTGTATGGATGAATGTCTGATATTGAATTTCTAAAATACACATACATTGATTTTTCAAACATACATTAGTTTGGTGGTGTAGAAAGTAACTCTCATATATTTAGCACCCTTCTCCAAGATGTAAGAGCTTAAAGGTTGTAAATTTGTGGAAATCAATAGTGTGTGATGGAATTGGAAATATGGCATTCAAAGTGAAATGTGCTATGTTAAAGTTAATCGTTATCTCAACCCTCATCACCTGGAAATGGTTTAAACATAGCATGTCGTAAGGCTATGTAGTTCACAACTATTAGCATATGGTCATCTCCTTTCCAGATTACCCTCTATATATAGGGTATGTTATGTATGCTATGAGAGCTCTTGGATAGGTCAAGAACGAATAGCGTGATGTCGATCCTATCTGCCACCAGATGGGTCTACAGGTAGACCGATTTTGCCAGGTGTAGAGCTTTCAAAGGTGGTGATACTCGGTATGTCCCTCTAGAGATGTAATGTATGGATGGTAGTTCCTTACCTTGTCATTGTATGAAATCTGTTCTCCAATAAGTGCCTTTGAACTTGATTGTAGAACCTATTATGCTATAATTTAATCAATATAACAATTTTAGCTAAGATTATATAATTTTGCTTGAAAAGTGTTTTCAAAAGAACGTCATTAAAAATAATATTACCAGATTTTGCGCATTAAGGTTTTGATTATCATAAGGTAAAAACCCATCCCATGTTTATGTGTGGCATAGTCTTATAAGATACCCTTTATTTTCAAATATCCGTATTTTGAGATTTTCACACCAGTCCCATGATTGACTCAGAGTATATTTTCCTTTTCCCTTAAATTTTTGGCGCCCTATTTTTCCAGGAAGCCGAGTAGTCGGTTTAACTTGGACCATTATGCTGGAGCTTGAAGTCTGGAGCTGAAGATGTTCGTACATATAGTTCTCCATTTTCATTTCCGCTGCATTAGTTTATTGATTGTATTCAGCATTTATAAGGATAAAGATTTATGACTGTCTAGGCTGATTAATAAGATAGACTTTGACAAATGTATTTAAAATTTCCGCTGTAAAGATATATATTAACATAATATATGTTAATCCATTCGTGTAAGATTTTGTTATGTCTTTATTTTCTTTTTATCCTGTACTACTTGTCCTTCTGGCACTTGGTTTTGTGGAAGTAAATACCAAGGATCTATTAGTGTTGATTTCTAAGGGTCGAAAAGGTGGGTCGTCGCACTTCATATGGTTCACCTCATGTTTTAATTGCTCACCTTACCACATGTAAATTAAACCTCCCTTATGTACATTTGATTAAAATATATTTATTGTATCATTTGGATTCAGATATATGTTTGTTCATAATCTTCCTTTATTGTATGTTCTTGACGAATTGATATATTTTAACTTTGTATTACTTTTGATAACTTATCATTATTCTTTGTATTTTTTAGGTCTGTAAATTATTATCATAAACCCACATATGCCTACTCTGTTGGAAACTTGTGAAATTTAAAATTGACTTCGAATGAGATTTTTTATATATAATTATATAACGTTTACATATGCAAATGCTAATGAATTGTATATGTTAAGTTATCTACTATCCTTGAAATTGATCCTTAATTTCATATAATAAATTCTTTTGTATAATTATTTCAATCCTGGTTTAAAAAAACCTCGACTTAAGGTTATTGAATGGACTATAGTGAAAATTTTAGATCTTTGTGTTTTTCTATATTTAAAGTCTCGTGTAAAATCTAGTATTGTTTTCATTCCAAAATCAAAAGTTTAATGAAAATTGTCAACCTTAAAATCAATACATTTCGTATAAATGTATATATTAAAAAATTATATGCTATATGCAGTTTTGATCAAAATTATTAAATTGTAATAATCATGTATATGGAAATACATGTTTAGTTTAATTCAAATTTGTAAGAGTATTTGTGCAATAATGTAACGTTTTATTGCCAAACCATTCTTTAATTAAATCTTTCCTGTTAATACTAACTTTGGATTTTAAATTATTTAAGTCAACTGGTAAATTTTCACTTTATGTGTATGTGTGTATAATTATTACGGATGTATGCATATATTTCATTAATCAAAACCAGACAGCAAAGGCATGTGTAAATTTTGGTTGATAAGTTATAATTGTCATTTAATAGATTGATTATTACAATTAAAGAGGGAGAGAAATGAAAAGTTACACCCTCTTCATATATTGTCATTTCTTCTCTTTATTAATTGCATAAGATAAGAGAGGGAAACAAAAGATTTCCTTCCTTAAATTCATTTTTATATGTTTCATTTACACGTATATGCACCACTTATAAATTGCACTTACACTTCACATAAATGAAATATTTGATATATTCACTATAATACCAATAAGTTTAAGTTATATTTAAATCTCCATTTTAACAATTTAAACAAAATAAGACTTTTTTTAATCTTTATTAGATTGGAACTAAATACATTTAAATTTCATACGCCTAGTAAAACATCCAGAATGGTAAAAAAAATTAAAATTCACTTCTTTCTTCTTATACTGGCTGGTCTAGTTCCAACAACGGCATTAAAGCCTAACAATCTATGCGGTCTAAACTAGTCATGTTAGGGCTAACAAATTAAGCTTTCCCATTTAGTATGATGTTTAGAAATGTAATGGGTAGGATTGGAATTGGATAATCTAGTACTTGTCCTACCTAGTTACAAGCCTGACCTGAAATGTGAAGTGAGCTAAAAAAATTTCTTAATAGAAAAGGCTGAATTTGAACAGGGCCTTGAGCTAATTTTGGAGAAAAGCATTTGAAAATACAAATAAAATATTTTAAATTTGAAAGTTAAATTTAAAATAAAAGCATATTTATTATAAAAATTATAGTAAAACATAAGTTCTTAAAATGTTTGAAAAGATAATGATATTTTCAAAATGTTTAAAAATATTTAAATACTAATTTTGAAAATTTAAATTTATTAAGATTAATAAAATGAATTAATTAAATAGGTTAATTAATTAATACTTATATACATGTATTATATATTGATACATGTTATGTTATTTTAAAGTGTTTAAGGTAACATAAACATACATGTATGTATATAAAATAAATTTCAAAATTAATATAATTTAATTAAAAATTATTTAATTAAATAAATAAATTAAAGGTTAATCAATTGAATGTTAATTAATTAAATAGAAATACACATATATTAAATATATGTGTTGTAACATCCCGCCTTTTTGTATGCTTTAAATCGACGATGAACCACACACGTCATACTCAAACCATACAAAAAGGCGAACTGTTATTGGGGTGAATAAGAAAAAGGAAGAAAGAAAGAAAACAAACCAGAATCTTACAGCAGAATGATAAAATATAATAATCAAATAACAGTTCATGAAGTGGTTTACAAAACATTTGATTATACTAATACAATATATAATCAAAGTTGCACATACCAGAGAATAATAATTACAATGCAGTGGAATAGTATGAATGTAGTGGAATAATATAATAAATAATAGTAATACAATCTTCGTCTTCATCCTCCAGAAATAAAGTCTTCAAATCCCGAAATGCTCAGGCTGACCTGAACGAATTGAAAAGACAAAACACTCAAGTCAGAACTAAAAGATCTTATGTAAGTTAAAGCAACGGTAAAATATGAGTAGAACGGCGTCGGAGATGTTTATGGGATTTGACATCTCCTATCCAGTGTCTAACGTGAGTGCAGCAACTTAAGAGATGTTTGGGATTCACATCTCTTAAGGATCCGTTAAACTATTTACTATGTAGTAATACTTCATTATTATAATAATGTTTATAGTAAAATAAACTTACTTTAAAATAGCGTTAACGCTTTACATTTTCAACCTTAACACGTAATAGTCCTAGTAGTCCATCTAATATCATGGTCCCTCCTGATCAGGAAGCCACCAGAGGATACTCCACGGGCTATGAGAGAAAACTAAACTCGTACAAGGCACGCTTGGGTGGGTGACACGACACACAAGGCAATGCCAAGATAGATATACCAATTACGCACATGGGTTGGTGGTAACGCGTAGCAGCTACTACCGCCCACGTCGAGCCACACCCCCAAATCAAAAATCAAAAATTGCCACCAAATAAATCTCAAAGTCAGAACATAATATCAAAGGGGTGTGTCCGATCAGAGGATTGACCTCATTGGCTCGAGACCGCTCCTGTTTTTGCCACCTTATGCCAACTCATGGGAGTTGGGCTCACGTATATACCTCAAAGGAGCACTGCCATCATCCTACTTCATTCTAGAATCTCCACCACGTACACGGTTGTTAAAGTGGTTTTTGAAGTTGGCAGAGAGTATGACACTTCCGATCCCGGTCTCTTTAACAACCAAATGTTATTATAACATCGCAGTCATTTCAAAATAATTTATACTTCAAAACCAGAATATAATATCCATTTCAAAACCATATAAGTACGATATCATTTCCATTTCAAAAACCAAACCAATATGATATCATTTTTATTAAAACCCAAATCAATATAATATCATATTTATTTCAAATATATTCTTTCCAAAAATCATAGCACTTTCAACGTTATAACACTTCTAAATAAAAACACTTGAAATATAACACTTTCAAATCATAATACTTTGAAACTCATAACTTTGGAACACAACTTCCACCATTTAAATAGTTAAAATATTAAAATACTTTACATAATAAACTAGCTTCTTCAATTTCACAAATCAATTCAAAAACAACTCGAATTTTCAAAATTCTAATTTAACTAAATCCTAAATCATAAATTTCAATACAATTCAGTTTCCAAATAATCTATCCCAAATTTTATCGATTTCAAAACAGATTTGATCCATAGAATAAACCATTTCAAATTCAACATATTTCAAACTTTAGGTATTCAAAAATTTCAAAACTAACTTTGGAAATTACGATTCAATAATTTCCTATTATTTAGTTTTGAAATATTTTACATAATAAATCCATTATCATTTAAATAAAACTCAAATTACAAACAACTAAATATTTCCTTCAATATATTTATACTTGAAATATTCATTTAATTCCCTTAAACCAAAATCAAGTTATAAAAATCATACCTTCTAAAATTTCAAATTTAATAAATTTCACATCGAACTTATTTGAGTTTAATTCTTAAATAAATTCAATTTCAAATAAATCTCAAATTTATTTTCCAACCTTAATTTATTTAAATCATTATAAACTCTATATTAAAATATAATTCAAATACTTAACCATATTATCTTCAAAAAAAGACCATACTTATTATTAAGCTTATCCTATATTAAAACAAATTATACATAGCTTAAAATCAACGATAAAATAACCTTTATATAATATCTAAAATCTATATTTATCTAAAAGCATATGTTTCTTTACAAGACCATAGAAATCATTTCAAAATATTTTTATATATAGACCACGGTGTTGTATATAATTTTCTATCCTATGTCAAGTGATACAGATCTTTGTCATTTCAATCCATAATTTAAAATATAAATACGGTTATATATCATCTCAAACTGCAATTCCGAATGAAATAAAATCCATATCAACTTGCAGTTTATAACAATATAAAATACAACATCCATTCATCCAATATCAATCATCAATCATTTATCACAATCATCATCCAATTCAATCAATAACATCAATATAGAACAGATAATAAATAACAGGTATTTACTGGCATTTATATTTAATAATAAATTAAATAACTATTTTACCTAAATAAATTCAAATAAACTGAGATGATGATTCAAAATATGCCAAACAGTCATAAATAAATTTCTAATCACATCATAATCAATTTAACAAACATAACAAATTTTAGAAGTTGTGAGTGGGTTAAAACACTCACCTTTTGAGTTTAAATTGAATTTAAATCCAATTTAAATCCAAAATTTCAACAGTCTCAGAATTCGTCCAAACTAGCATCAAGATGTCTGGAATTTCGATATGATCCCAGCGGATCAAACGCACGTGAAACCGAGTCTGGAAGCAAAAGTTATGGTCATTAGAACATTTAACGATTAAATAAAAAATATACAAAACAAATAATAAAAGAAATCACTCAGCCCTACATGCCACGTCACCGCTAAATTCCATTCATGCGTATCATCCTCGCAGGCCACAGAAACACACGAACCCAGAATTATCCGCCGCCTTCGTTCAACGTGCGCTGCCAAAGTCCACCGCGGCCACGTCAGAATTCCACACCGAGATCGCCAGCGTCGACTCCCCCATGGTCGCGACCACCTCGCAAAGGAAAATCACTGTGCCTAAGCCAGCATCCGCCATTATCATTAAACCCTAATCGAATTTTTGGTAAAAATTTAACCATCAGATCGACATGCGAACAATGTTGATGCATTCCCCACGGTCCCCTCTACAAAACGCTACCCTCCAATCGACGATCCGTCGAAGATCATCAAACGCCAATGAACGGTCGTGGCTAAATCGACCAATTTTGGCCAGCAAGAAATCCAGATCCAAAAATTAATAGCAGAATTGCCTTACGCTTGTCGAGAGCTTCAAATCGATATATAATTCGACATTATTTGAGGTTGAATTTTTGAAGTAGAAATTTTGGATTGAAATTGCAATTGGGAATTAGGGTTTTGTCAACCATTGAAATGAGGAGGAGTAAATGGAATTATACATATAGAAATGAGAAATAGAAAGGCTGCTAGGGTTTATAACGAGGTATATATAGGCAAAACTGAAATTAGAATGGACCGGATTGATTTGGATTGAAAGTTGAACGACAAATGGCCCGAAAAGCCCGTTCTGACTCCAGAACGAAAATGAGTCAACCCATGTATCAAAATAGATGTTTTTAAATATTTTAAACGCAATGGAAAAGGTTTCAAGTCCAAATTTCATCGTATGAAAAAGTTATTCTAAAGTCAAGTTATTTCAAATTGATTTCAATTAATTTCAATTTCATTGATCTCTAGGCGTTTCGAGCCCGTACAATCAAACGACAAATCCGATTGCTGCGAAACTTGAAATCATATAATAATTCACCATTACGGATCCGATGAAACTAGTTTCATCGAAATCCGAGTCAGTGGCCAAAATGGCTATTTTTCAGTTAATTAAATAAATAAATATTAAATCAAAATAAAATTACTTTTCATTCGAATTTAAAAATTTATATTTTTTTATCATCTTTGATTACTCTAGTAATTTATAATCCTTTATAACAAATTCTATATCAATTTAAAGTTTATTTATTAACCAATTACAATATCAAATTTCAATTCCAGTAAATTCATTAATTATCAATTGAAATTCCAACAAATCCATTTATTTGATTTTAAATCTTGTTATTCAGCCAATTATTATCTTATGGGTATAATTACCTTTGGTTTATTTTTATTGCATTAATAATTCCCATTTTATCCTAATTTCAATTAACATAGTATTTAATTTCATTTACTTACCATTAATCCATTTGTTATAGATTACATTCCAATTAATTATAATTAATTCCAATAAACTGATTTGATTTAATTCCCATCTTTATACTAGGTCCATTATTACTCTATAACACAGTTAACACTTGTTTCACCTTTCATTTGCAGTCCATGATTAAAATCTCAATTAATCTATTCAAATAGGTTTCATTCCTTTATTTTATCTTATGAACAAAATATACATTTCCCTTTATTTATTTATTGATTTTCAATTTATAACCAAGTGCAACAATTTACACTATTTCATTATTGGGGTTTCACTCACATTGTCAATAATTAGTTTTAATTACATTGCTACATTTCATTTTTAACATCCACTTCATTATAAATTATAATATTTTACATTTATTTCAAAATTTAATTATAAAATCTTATTAAATTAACTAATTTAATTATCGAAATTTACGGATCGTTACACTCTCCCCCATTCAAAATTTTTCGTCCCCGAAAAGGAAAGAGAAGGGAAAAGAAAGAATGAGTAAACAATACATCTTATTCAAAAATATTAACTTTATAAACAAATAAATTTACAAAATTAATTAATTTATATAAAATATACCAATATTTAACCATTAAATCTTCTTATACTCAAATTAATAAAGTTTGGAAAACATTTCTCAAAATTCTCTAAGTCCAAAATTTATGAAAAATTTCGGCAGAGACTCCTTTGTACGGAGAGGCTAGGGTGAAATTACAATATCAAATATAACAATATATGACATATATTTTCCAAAATAATGTATCCCAACATGGGAAAACAATATAATAACGCAATAAAACCAAAATCCGAGAACATACCTATTTGTCGGGCAAATAATGCTTATTTATAAAACCAAAAGTAGTAGCAATTGCTTCCATAACCTGTATTTCACTTATATAATCCAAAAGAGTTAGTAATTATATAAGATGAAATGTTTTGAGTTGTTTCAATCAATAACAAACAAACCAATACAAGATAGCAACCATTACTTGAAATCACAACATATAATCATCAATATATAAATCAATTATCCATATCAACCAAAACAACTAGTTTGTTTTGGCTTAGACACTTTTAAATTGCATAGAATGACAAATAAACTATTAAGTATACCATTTACTCAACAGTCTTAGATAAAGCTGAATAGATTATTCATACATCCAAACAATTAGAAGCATCCTTACCCAAATAACCCATAAACCATCACAAACAACAAATTCTAACATTATTTAAGTTTATTCTTATAAATTTTCTTTCACAACATTTATTGCCTCCTTTCCTTTTCATTCATATAATGATTTATCTTTTTAATTTACATTTTATTTCTTACAGTTTTCATTTATCCATATAATGCAAGTTTCTTTTATTTGCATTCATTTATTCATTACTTAATTTCATTTATTCATTTATTTATAGCATTCATGTGCAATTCAATTACTTAGCATATCAATACATTAACATAAGTCTACAATCATATATTTACTGTATTCATCTTTTCTACTTATTTCATTTATAAATAGCTTCAACCATTTACTTAAGTTTATAATCTTTATTTATAATACTTACATTTTTATTACATTAGTAGCATTTCAATCATAACTTAAGTTTACAACCATTATAACATCAAATTCCTATTTATAAAAGTAATTCATTGAACCTTTCTATTACATAAGTTTTTCTTGTAAATTTTTCCATTACATTTTCTTATTGGACATTTCAACTTTTAAATCTTTTGGTAAGTTATATATATGATTTTTAAGAATGTAATTGAAAATTATACAAGTTCATCTTATTCCTTTTAATAAATTAAACGTTCAATAATCATATCTTTTGTTTTATAGGTTACAATTTCAACTTTCTTATAGTTTCATTTATAACTTAGCATTAAATCTCTTCTTTCATTTAGAGGTTTCAATTATTAGTTAAATTCCATTTCAGTACACTAATTGAAACTATTAATCAACGGAAACTTAAGAATTAAATACCGGGTTCCATTTCAAATCGTTTAAAATAATAGATAAATGTATATACCTATAATTTATACATCTGATTCTATTTAAAACAATTTAAAATTTATATTTTTTTATCAAAATAAATCTGTAGTAAAATTACTACAGTGGCCTTCCCACTTAGAAACTCGAAAATGAATGTCGATGATGCGTGCACTCATCACCGAAATTATTTTCCAACAACGGAGAGGGGAGTACAGAACTTATTCCTTTCCAAACTTTCTTTAAAATGGTTCTTCCAAATTATATTGAAATATTTGTATCAGAAAATACTTCTAAATAATAATATTATTATATTCCAAAATCATTCAAAAGAAATTTTTCCAAAAATACTGAAACTCAAGTTTTAAGTTTCCAATCCTTCATTTATTTTACTTTCAATCTTATTTTCAACTAATATCTAAAATTTCACCATCAAACAAACAAATATATTACAACCAAATATACCATTTATAAAATATATGATTTCATATATAAAAATATACAATAGGTAAAATTATTTCATTCGCCTATATTTCAAAACAAATATTGTGTCGGTCTGTCCTACTAAGTGTTTAGAAATCCCTATTGATGTCATAGCGTCCTACGCACCTACTAGAATTTATAAATACGAAACCAAACAAATTAACACAATATAAAAACCTTTTGTAACACTAACAAATACGCTCTCACAAATGTATACGCTCAACGACTCATCATAAGGTATCACTACCCTATTAATAAAGAGTCAGACCCCACAAAGCTAAGGTTTATCGCTAACCCAAAGCTCTGATACTAAATGTAACATCCCGCCTTTTTGTACGCTTGAAATCGACGATGAACCACACACGTCACATTCAAACCATACAAAAGGGCGAATTGTTATTGGGCTGAATAGAAAAAGGAAGAAAGAAAGAAAACAAACCAGAATCTTACAGCGGAATGACAAAACATAATAATCAAATAACAGTTCATGAAGTGGTTTACAAAACATTTGATTATATTAATAAAATATAGAATCAGAGTTACACATACCAGAGAATAATAATTACAATGCAGCGGAATAGTATGAATGTAGTGGAATAATAAAATAAATAATAGTAATACAATCTTCGTCTTCGTCCTCCAGAAATAAAGTCTTCAAATCCTGAAATGCTCAGGCTGATCCGAGCGAATTGAAAAAAAAAACACTCGAGTCAGAACTAAAAGATCTTATGAAAGTTAAATCAACGGTAAAATATGAGTGGAACGTCGTCGGAGATATTTACGGGATTTGACTTCTCCTATCTAGTGTCTAACGTGAGTGTAGTAATTTAAGAGAAGTTCAGGATTCACATCTCCTAAGTATCCGTTAAACTATTTACTATATAGTAATATTTCGCTATAATAATAATGTCTATAGTAAAATAAACTTACGTTAAAATAGCGTTAAGGCTTTGCATTTTCCACTTTAACGCGTAATAGTCCCAGTAGTCCATCCAGTATCATGGTCCCTCTTGATCGGGAAGCTACCAGAGGATACTCCACGGGCTACGGGAGAAAACCAAACTCGTACAAGACGCGCTAGGGTAGGTGACACGGCACACAAGGCAATGCCAAGGTAGATATACCAATTACGCACGCGGGATGGTGGTAATGCGTAGCAGCTACTACCGCCCACCTTGAGCCACACCCCTAAATCAAAAATCAAAAGTGGCCACCAAATACGCACGCGGGTTGGTAGAGAGTATGACAACTCCCGATCCCGGTCTCTCTTTAACAACCAAACGTTATTATAACACCGTGGTCATTTCAAAATAATTTATACTTCAAAACCAGAATATAATATCCATTTCAAAACCACATAAATACTATATCATTTCCATTTCAAAAACCAAACCAATATGATATCATTTTTATTAAAACCCAAATCAATTCAAATGTATCCTTTCCAAAAATCACAGCACTTTCAATGTTATAACACTTCGAAATCAAAACACTTGAAATATAACATTTTCAAATCATGATACGTTGAAACTCATAACTTTGAAACATAACGTCCACCACTTAAATGGTTAAAATATTAAAATACTTTACATGATAAACTAGCTTCTTTAATTTCACAAATCAATTCTAAAACAACTCGAATTTATAAAATTTAAATTTAACCAAATCCCAAATCATAAATTTCAATACAATTCAGTTTTCAAATAAAATATCCTAAATTTTATCGATTTCAAAACAGATTTGATCCACAGAATAAATCATTTCAAATTCAATATATTTCAAACTTTAGGTATTTAAAAATTTCAAAACTAAGTTTGGCAATTACGATTCAACAATTCAATTTCCTATTATTTAGTTTTGAAATATTTTACATAATAAATTCATTATCATTTAAATAAAATCCAAATTTCAAACAACTAAATATTTTCGTCAATTTATTTATACTTGAAATATTTATTTAATTTTCTTAAACCAAAATCAAGTTATAAAAACCATACCTTCTAAAATTTAAAATTTAATAAATTTCACATCGAACTTATTTGAGTTTAATTCTTAAATAAATTCAATTTCAAATAAATCCCAAATTTATTTTCCAACCATAATTTATTTAAATCATTATAAACTCTATATTAAAATATAATTCAAATACTTAACCATATTATCTTCGGAAAAAACCAAACTTATTATTAAGCTTATCCTATATTAAAACAAGTAATACATAGCTTAAAATCAACGATAAAATAAACTTTATATAATATCTAAAATCTATATTTATTTAAAACCATATATTTCTTTACAAGACCATAGAAATCATTTCAAAATATTTTTATATATAGACCACTTTGCTGTATATAATTTTCTATCTTATGGACAAGTGATACGCATATTTGTCATTTCAATCCGTAATTTAAAATATAAATACGGTTATATATCATCTCAATCTGCAATCCCGAATGAAATAAAATCCATAGCGACTTGCAGTTTATAACAATATAAAATACAACATCCATTCATCCAATATCAATCATCAATCATTTATCACAATCATCATCCAATTCAATCAATAACATCAATATAGAACAGATAATAAATAACAGGTAATTACTGGCAGTTTATATTCAATAATAAATTAAATAACTATTTTACCTAAATAAATTCAAATAAACTGAGATGATGATTCAAAATATGCCAAACAGTCATAAATAAATTTCTAATCACATCATAAATCAATTTAACAAACATAACAAATTTTAGAAGTTGTGAGTGGGTTAAAACACTCACGTTTTGAATTTAAATTGAATTTAAATCCAATTTAAGCCCAAAATTTGAACAGTCTCAGAATTCATCCAAACTAGCATCAAAATATCTAGAATTTTGATGTGATCCCAACGGATCAAATCGCACGTGAAACCGAGTCTGTAAGCAAAAGTTATGGTTGTTAGAACATTAAATGATTAAATATAAAATATACAAAACAAATAATAAAAGAAATCACTCACCCCTGCACGCCACGTCACCGCTAAATTCCATTCACGCGTATCATCTTCCCAGGCCATAGGAACGCACAAACCTAAAATTATCCACCGCCTTCGTTCGACGCGCGCCGCCGAAGTCCACTGCGGCCACGTCAGAATTCCACACCGAGATCGCCATCGTCGACTCCCTCATTATCGCGACCACCTCGCAAACGAAAATCACTGTGTCTGGGCCAGCAGCCGTCGTTGTTATTAAACCCTAATTAAATTTTTGGTGAAAATCCAACCATCAGATTGCGAACAACGCTGATGCATTCCCCTCGGTCCCCTCTACAAAACACTACCCTCCAATCGACGATCCGTCGAAGAGCATCAAACGCCAATGAACGGCCATGGCTAAATCGACTAATTCCGGCCAGGAAGAAACCTAGATCCATAAACGAATAGCAGAATTTCCTTTCGCTCATCGAGAGCTTCAAATCGATTTATAATTGGACATTATTTGAGGAGATTGAATTTTTGAAGTAGAGATTTTGAATTGAACTTGCAATTGGGAATGAGGGTTTTGTCAGCCATTGAAATGAGGAAGAGTAAATGGAATGTACGTATAGAAATGAGAAATAGAAAGACTGTTAGGATTTATAACGAGGTATATATAGGCAAAACTGAAATTAGAATGGACCGGATTGATTTGGATTGAAAGTTGAGCGATAAATGGTCCGAAAAGCCCGTTCTGACTCCAGAATGAAAACGAGTCAACCCATATTTCAAAATAGATGTTTTTAAATATTTAAATGCAATGGAACAGGTTTCATACCCAAATTCCATCGTATGAAAAAGTTACGCTAAAATCAAGTTATTTCAAATTGATTTCAATTAATTTCAATTTCATTGATTTCTGGGCGTTTTAAGCCCATACGATCAAACGACAAGTCCGATTGCTACGAAACTTGAAATCCTATAATAATTCACCGTTATGGATCCGATGAAACTAGTTTCGTTGAAATCCGAGTAAGTGGCTATTTTCAGTCAATTAAATAAATAAATATTAAATTAAATTAAATCACTTTTCATTCAAATTTTATATTTTATATTTTTTATCAACTTGTTGTAATTTATAATCCTTTATAACAAACTTCTATATCAATTTAAAGTTTATTTATTAACCAATTACAATATAAAATTTCAATTCCAGTAAATTCATTAATTATCAATTGAAATTCCAACAAATCCATTTATTTGATTTTAAATCGTGTTATTCAGCCAATTATTATCTTATGGGTATAATTACTTTGGTCTATTTTTATTACATTAATTATTCCCATTTTATTCTAATTCAATTAACATAGTATTCAGTTTC
This sequence comes from Allium cepa, assembly GCA_030765085.1. Lineage (NCBI taxonomy): Eukaryota > Viridiplantae > Streptophyta > Magnoliopsida > Asparagales > Amaryllidaceae > Allium > Allium cepa. Next base: position 643,123,215 of record CM060939.1, on the reverse strand, counting down.
ATTTACTTACCATTAATCCATTTGTTATAGATTGCATTCCAATTAATTATAATTAATTCCAATAAACTGATTTGATTTAATTCCCATCTTTATACTAGGTCTATTATTACTCTATAACACAGTTAACACTTATTTCACCTTTCATTTGCATTAATATATTCAAATTTCCAACTTTCGTTTGTATTAACTATTATTTTCAATTATATTGAATTTTTCAAATATATATATATATAATAATTAAAATCTCAATTAATCTATTCAACTAGGTTTCATTCCTTTATTTTATCTTACGAACAAAATATACATTTCCCTTTATTTACTTATTTTCAATTTTATAACCAAGTGTAACAATTCACACTATTTCATTATTAGGGTTTCACTCCAATTGTCAATAATTTGTTTTAATTACCATTGCTACATTTCATTTTTAACGTTCACTTCATTATAAATTATAAAAAAAATTAGTTCTTTCTAAATTTAATTACAAAATCTTATTAAATTAACCAATTTAATTATCGAAATTTACGGCTCGTTACATGTGTTATACTATAAAGGTTGTATGTATATATATATATACACATACATATATGTATGTATGTATGTATCTATGTATGTATGTATGTTTGTATGTATGTATGTTATGTATTACTATAAGGGTTATAATATATACTATAAAAATTATAGTAGACGTGTTCAATATAAAAGTTGTATTGGAATACCAACATAAAATTCTTCAAAGAGTCAATTATTTGAAATTAATTAAATATGACTTAATTAATATAATGTTTTATATAAAATATTATATAAGTAAAATAAAGTATAAAATTTATATAAGAATAGAACTTATATAATATAAATGTATAAAATAAAGGTGGTGTAGTAAGAAACCCAATTAGACTTAAGGAGTAAATATATACATAAAAGTACATATACCATTACTTTGGATGTGTCTGACACATTAATCACAAGAGTATTTCACAAGAAACACATTATATAACAAGTCGATATCACTCAAGTAAATGTATTAAAGATTATGAATATTTGTTACAAATGTTTCCATCTACCATTTATATATTAATAAATACTTGCATACTCTCTAGTTGCTAAGTAACTCAAGCTAGAGATGTTCTGTGTAGTATTATTAATGTATTAAATAGACGAGGTAAGATAATTATATTTTGTTTAGTAAACTCAAGGTATATATACTATATTTAGGCCTTCTTGAAATGGTAGGTATGAATGAATAATCTCTTTTGATTTGTAGAGTAAACTCGAGATCGAAGTGAGATAGGACAAGGAACCATGGGTTAGGAGATATATTATACAATCGATAAGGAGTTATCCATTGTTTTTAGGGCTATGACTTGTTGAGCAAACTCAATGTCAGATCCCCAAAACAGATGAGTCCTAACGCCCACTAGTGAAGTCGAAAGACTTCTGTGTTTCACCTTAGGATTTGTATAAACATAAAATACTAATGTGAGCCTTATTAGAAAAATGAAATGGTAACATTTAACCTTTCTAATATTGTAAGAACATATGCTATGTAAAGTTATAGTAATCTAAAATAATAAATTTGTGAAATTAATAAAATTGATAAAAATTTTAACAATTAAAATATGCAAATAAATCGAATTAATATGGACAAATAGCCTTACCAATAAAAAATCATCTTGACCCGTGGAAATGCCATATTAATACAACCGCTAATTATGTTCGTAACTTGGTCATTCACAAGGTTACTTGCCTGAGACTGTGTATTGTCTTCAATGAGTTTTGAACTCTAAAAGCATTATAAGAATATGAATATTTGATCCATATAAGACCATAAATAAATGTTATATGGTTAATGGTCACAATTCATAACATACAAATCCTCGATGAAATTGATTGACTAAAATAAACAAGTAAACTATAATGTAAGATCATGTATTCAATATGGTTGATTACTATAATACCACAGAAATTTAAGCAGAAAATTTAATAAGAAAATAAAATTTAAATATAGAGAGGGAGAAAATAGAATTTTCACAAATGTCTAAATTTAGCTAGGAAACTTGCATCATTACGTTAGTAGCGATTTTATAGACAATTTTCATATATTAACACTTTGAAATCATAGTTGAAACGAAGAAATCATGGATGTTTTAAAGTTTGAAAATGAAATAAATTAAATATAAAAACTTCTAACTAAACTATGTCACTGGTCGACACTTTAGGGTATGCCAGTCGACATGTAGCGATCAATCGGTCTACTCTAGAGGTCGATCGGTTTATATTGATTTTCAAAGATTTGGAGCGATGAATGGTCGAACGTGATGGACCAAAATATCTTACTTGCGCATGAAGTAATTGAGGTGCGTCCTAGATGAAAGAAAATATTTCCTAGGGTAAATTTAACGCTCCATATTAACATCAAACCCCTATAAACGAACATCTAACCATAACCCTAATTCACTAGAAAATTAATAGAACATTAAAACTCTAATATAATCTATTCTCTCCACTTATAAAATTTCTCCAAAAATAAATTAAAAACAAGTCAAAAAGAATATGAGTAATCGAACCAAGCAGAGGCAAGCTAATGGATGACTACTCTCAAACAAGGAATAAAGTTCGAGCTTGGATCTCAAGTGAGTGGGAACATCTTTATTAAGTGGATTATTTATAATTAATTTTAACCTACAATATCTAAACTAAGATGTTGGTAATTAATTGTACAACATAATGTTAAAATCTAAAATCTGAAGTATAAATTGAAATCGGTATAATTTGGCTAATCAATTTTAACCTAACTTAAACCCCTCTTATAACTGAATAGAAATCCCTAAAATTGGTTAACCCTAAATTACACTAGTCTATTTAAACTGGTGTAAATCTATGAATTTGAAATTAATAAAAAGTAGGGTAAATTGCAAATCAATAACAATGGAAGTCTGGAACTGGCGAGATCAATAACTAATCAAAATCAGATAAAGAAAATAGAAAACCCTAAAATTTAGACTACGATCGGTGGACCATTCACCCTGAGTGGTTGACAGCAAGCATTCGACCAATAGGCTTTAGCGGTTGACCAGTTAATGACCCAGGTTCATAATCTGAACCTTGGCCTGAGGGCCAGGTTAAAATAAAAATTATTAATAGTATATATAACTATATTATATTCAAATTTATTGATGTTAGAAATAGTCGAGGAAGATATTTCTCTATGAGACGATGCTAGGACGTTGCGAGGTTGGGTAAATGTACTTTACCCAGTAAGGTTCGATTATTCGACCGGGGGAGATTCTATCACAAATGTCACTCGCAGGAGGTTCTACGGTAGATGTGAAACATTGACCGATGCCTGAAGAAGTATGTGGGCCTGACATAACGGGACTCCTTGGTATTCACGGATTCTGATGTGGCATAATACTTTGTTATTGATGGATCGTGGTGCATGCAATAAAAGGTGTATATTATAATTCAGGTAGTGGACATAGTTGCAGACAATGAGACATTTCAATGAGTCAACATTGCAAGCTCCCTTAAATGCGTAATTGCGTTACATATAGTCGTAGTTGTGGGAATTTATTCCCATATGTTAATCGTAAGGAAACCTATATGAGATAGTTATGTATAGGCGTAATGTGGGATGTAGTAACATACTGGGAAGTTGTAGGCTGAACATATATTGAGAAGCTCTAGGAGCAGTTGACGATTGTTAGTTATTGAGGTTTGATCCATAGTACAACCCTTGTTGGATCCTGCACAAGTTCTTAGTGTAGGTGTGTGTTAAATAAAAGAACTTAAGTAAAGGACCCTAGGATTGCATAAACACTTGTAGAGCGCCCTAGGTCACATGGAGTAGGATTATAGTCAACTACACACGATCATAATGTATTAAACTTATATTTATTCACTAGACTTTGGTCTGTTACACCCTTTTTCCTTTCTTTCCGAACCACGAGAGGATAGTGAAGCAGATGTTTTGGCCCGATTTTAATATATGAAGAGGCGAGCTTGTCATAAGAATTGCTTATCCTTATTTGCTCTCTATATGACTGTCTATCTTATCAGTACCTAATATTTCTTTTATCAGACTATGAGTGGTATTTCTATGTACTCTGTATTCGGCTACGTACCATTTTTCTAAAACTGTGTTTTAAGGTATTTTATGAGATTGTTATTTTCTATATTTATATTTTTTTTCCATCCCGCTATGAGTTCTAAAGGTGTAGTATATGTTGGATCATATATGTTTATTTTTAGTCACTGTAATGTTATAGAAACACGATAGCCTGTATTACTTGACACCGACGCAAATCCGAAAGTCACCCTAGACTTTGGGTCGGTGTATCGAGTGGTGCGGATTGTCACATTTGGTATCAGATCCTAGGTTTAAAGTTTCTGGGGGATTAGGAGTGTACTAAGAGAACGTACTTGAAATGTTTTTGAAAAAATAGTTTTTCATAATGAATTTAAAATATACATACATACATATATATATAACTAAATGTTTTCAGAAAGTTGTCCAATTTTTTTACATATATCGTAATCTCTCTCTTATTTGTGCTTATGCTATCGATTGAAAGTTTTCAATAATATTCCTAAAAATAACAGATAGAAGATGGGCGATCTCCCAGGTTTAGACTCAAGCGACGTAGCCAATATTTCGAGGGTGGACATTTTGATTTAATTTTGCTGGTATCTTTAGGTGAGGGGATAAGTTGAGCTTAATCTCACTAGGGGACCCACAGAGAGAGAGCGATAGGTGTAGTTCTTGCCTACCCACCTGACATCGATTTTGTTTAGTTATGTAAGGATTTTACTAGCCTTGGAGGATTGCTATATGTAGCGACTGAGTCATATGTAGGCTCAAGGACATGGATTTGTACTTGTGAGAGGATTTTTGGTTGGAGGTAGTTGAGAAGAAAAAATGAGGGAGGAGACATCACTAGGGGAGAGTTTTGAAGATGCTTTGAGATGAAGTTCCTTTCGAGAGCAAAGGTGTACAGTTAGAGAAGTTTATTCACTTAAAACAAAGAAACTTGTTAGTGAAGGTGTATGTGAATCAGTTTAATGAACTAGTTAGATTTGGGACGGAGGTGACTAATATTCCATATAAAAAGGCTTTGAAGTTTGCTAAAAGGCTGAACCAAACTTTCAAGGGTTAGCTCCTAGTCATATTCCTATGGGTGCTACATATGAGGGTTTATTGGAGATGACCTTGCTGAATAACGTCTCCTAGGAAGAAGGAAAGGAAGGACCCAAGAAAACCGAAGGAAAAGCATAGGATAGGAATCAGTGCAAGGGTGGATTTGGACCAAACAGGAAGACTAAGAAGTTGTATATGCATTGTAGTATGTGTGGCAAGAATGGTCATTTCATGAAGGAGTGCAATATAGAGGGTCCAAAGGTCAAGTGTTATAATTGCAATCTATTTGGGCATATAAAGAGGGAGTGCTGAGCACTTCAAAAGACATCTACATAGGTGGTCCTAGCTTATGCACTAGACGTAGTACAAAGCTCGAGTACGCCACCATTTGCTGATAAGAGGAATAAGGTCGTGATTGAAGGTGTGTTGATTTTATCTGGTTTATCCATTTGCACTTTATTTTACACAGGGTCTCACACTCTTTCATTTTTAGTAGACTTGTGGACCAATTACACTTAGTCACAAAAATGCACCTATGTAGTTATGGAACCTGTAGTTTTGTCAAACCCTACAGGAGGATTGGCCTATTTTCCTATGGTATATAGGGGTTTGAAATTACTCATTTCTGGAGTCGATTTCGATTGCGATTCTTTTGTCCTAGCAAATTCTTGGTTTGGGTTGATATCAGGTATGGATTGGAAGATGATGTATGAGGTTGTATTAGATTATGATAGGAAGGTTGTTAGGTGGATAACGTGTTGTGGATGTAGCTTGAAGGATTATTGTGATCCCTAAAGATTAATTATGTTGAGCTGCTTATATTCATTAGACCTATCACATGATGAGCTAGATTCGTGCCTATAGTTAGAGATTACTCAAATGTCTTTTTTGAGGATACTGGTCTCCCATTACAATGAGAGATCGAGTTTCGAATTTACATTATGCCAAACACCTGACGCGTTGCCTTGCCCTTCAGACATATGGCTCCAAAGGAGAGACACAAATTGAACAAGCATGTAAACGAGATATTGGAGAAGGGCTTCAATAGGAGGAGAATTTTGGAGTAGGAAGCACCAACCGTCTTTGCCACCAAGGTGGATGGTTCTCTGATACTTTGCATTGATTATAGGGAGCTGGATAAACTGACAAAAAAGAATCGTTACCCACTACCTATATAGACGATCACTTTGATCAGTTGCTTGTAGCGAGGGTGTTCTCACATTTTGATTTGGCTATTATATTTCACCAGTTACGTGTAGTTGAGGATAGTATCCAAAAGACTATCTTTCGTACACCTGATGGGATTTATGAGTAGTTAGTCATGCCCTTTAGACTGACCAATGAACCTGCATACTTCATTGATCTTATGAGTCGAGTTTTCAAAGGGTTGCTTAACAGGTTCATTATGATATTTATGGATAATATTTTAGTTTAATTGAAAAATGAGAATGAGTATGTGTTGCATTTAGAAGAAGTGGTTAACACACTCCATGAGGATAAGTTGAAGGCAATGTTTTCAAAGTGCCACTTTTGGCAAGAGGAAATACGCTTTTGGGGACACATTGTCTTAGAAAGTGGGCTAGCGGTTGATCCCACAAAAGTTGGAGCAATTCAGAGTTAGCATGTGCCGTAAAATGCAACAGAAGTTAGGATATTTTTTGGTTGGCAGGCTACTATCGAAATTTCATTAAGGACATCGCGAAGATAATTGCCCCTCTGACCCACCTACTAATAAGAATCTACTTTTGTGAGGATGCTTTTATTAAGCTAAAGGAGGTGCTGACTAGTGCATCTATTTGGCATTGCCCGATGGTGCGAAGACATTCACACTTTATACTGATGCTTGTGGTAGGGTGTTGGGTGTGGTCTTAATGCAGGAAGGAAAAGTGGTGAGCTATGGTAGTCGACAGTTGAAGGTCCATGAGAGAAATTACCCACCAATAATCTTGAGTTAGTGGCCATTATCTTTGAGCTCAAGTCATAGAGACATTATCTTTTAGGAGAGTAGTTTGAGTTGTATACAGATCGCAAGTCTCTAAAGTATTTGTTCTTCCATAAGAACTTTAATTTAAGACAGTAGAGGTGGATGGAGTTTTTGGAAGCATACGATTTTGATATCTCATATACCCATGGCAAAGGCAATGTAGTGTTCGACACCTTGAGAATATGGCATGTATTATTCAGTCTTCTATTCTTGGAGTGGATGCATTTGGAGTTCATTTCTGCATTTGATTTTCGACCATCGTCAAATATTTCTCCTGGATTGTTAGCAGCTTTAGATGTGCTACCTACACTTATGGAACATATTGGGTCTAGTCAGAAGTAAGATAATGAATTATTTATATTTTTGAGAAGTTTGGTAGAGGAGAGTAATCGAATCATTTGAGATGTTATGCCATCGACTCAAATTATGGTTATGGAGAGATGGTAGACTATATGTTCATTCCACTATGGAGTTGATTGGTATGGTACTAGCTGAGTCTCATCTTTCAAGGATGACTATTCACCTCAACGGAGACAAAATGTAAAATGTCATAAAGAGAGTCGTTTATTGGCCTGGTATGAAGAAGTATGCAGAAAAGTATGTAGCTCGATGTATCACGTATCAGTGGGTAAAAGCACAACAGAAGAAGCCAGAAGCTTTGTTCTAGCCGTTGGATATTCCTCGGTGGAAATGGGAGAGTAATTCTATGGATTTTGTCAATGATTTATCGAGGAATAGGAGAGGGAATAAGAGTATTTGGGTCATAGTTAATCGACTCATTTTATATCTGTTAGGAGTACGAGGACGGTGACATCTTTGGAAATTTTGTACGTGATGAAGGTCGTTAGGTTACATGGAGTTCCTACTAGTATCGTTAGCGACCGAGATCCATTTTTCATCAACGAGTGTTGGAAGTGTCTACAGGAGGCTTTAGGCACCAAGTTGAGCTTAAGCACCGCTTATCATCCGTAGATGGACAGACAAACGAAGAGAGTGAATTGGGTCTTGGAGGACTTTCTTTGGATGTGCATCTTCGAATTTGGTGGCTCTTGGAAGGATCACTTTCCAATGGTGGAGTTTACCTATAAAAACAACTATCTAGCGAGTATTAGGATGACGCCATTTGAGGCGCTATATGGTAGACCTAGTAAATCATCATTGTTTTAGTGGGAAACTATGGATAAGGTTACCCTTGGGCTGTTAATCCATAGAAGAATGAAAACCGTACATGACAGACATAAATCTTATTGTGACGGCAACATATGGAATTAGAGTTTGTAGTGGGTGACATGGTGTTTGTGAAGGTCTCACCACTTAGGCACGTTATGAGGTTTGGTAGTTTGGGGAAGCTTGCACCAAGGTTTGTAGGACCTTTCCCGAATACTGGTAGGATAGGGAAATTAGCATATAGAGTGGAGCTTCCTGATAAGTTGGCGGGAGTACATGATGTTTTCCATTTGTCATACTTGTGAAAGTGCTTGCATGATTCGGCTATCGTAGTAAAGCCGAGTTAGCTAGAGGAAACAGAGGTAAAGAGGGAGTCATTTGTTCATTGTGCACCCATTTGTATTCTTGAGCATAGTACAAAACAACTCCGCAACAAAGAAATCAAACTTATTAAGGTCCAATAGGGAAACGATCCAACAGAATGTACATGCGAGCATGAGGAGAAGATCCGAGTTGCATATCAACTACTCTTTGTTGGTATGTTTTCAATTTAAATTTAATAATTATACATTACTTATGCATTTGGACTTAGCTTGTTATAACCCTTAGGTAGAGACCATTAGTTGGTAGGGACGGTTGTAAATGTGTCACTGGAACATGTTATAGATGATAGATGTTATTGGATGGACTAGTTGGATTGTTTCTTTTACACATTTAGGACAGTATATCCTCTAGATTATACACACTCACATTATCTCTTGTTTGTTGTTTATCTTGTTAAGCATTATGGATATGGGTGTTGCATATGTAATGAATGGTTGCGCATACATGTAGAATTGCAAGTATGCTTTCATAGGATGTTACATACATTTTGGATTCAAGGCATATGCACTTGCATGACAAAAGGCCAATTAGATCAGGAGACCACCTATTATTTGCATTAGTATAGATTCACATACATTTCACGCTTGCATAATCATATACCGCATTAGAAATTTACTAAAGACAACGATTGCATGTGCATGATGGATGAGTAGATGGTTGTAGCTATTGATTGTTGCATGTATGACATACCATTTTCCATCCTTTGAGATTTCGAGGACGAAATCCTTTTAAGAGGAGAGAGTGTAACATCCCATAAATTTAAGTGGAAAATTTGATTTAAATATAATGAAGGCGAAAATAGAATCACAAACGTCCAAATTCGGCTACGAAACTTGTATCATTGCATTCGTAGCAATTTTTTGGACAATTTTCGCACATAACACTTTGAAAACGGAGTCCATATGGAGAAGTTGCGGATGTTTTAAAGTTTGAAAATGAAATGAATTAAATATAAAGCTTTCCTAACTAAACAATGTCAATGGTTGACAATCTAGAGTGTGCTGGTCGACATGTAGTCATCGATTGGTTGATGTTGATTTTTGGAGATCTAGAGTGATGGAATGGATGAACATGAACCGGGGGATCAAATTGATTATAGAAACAAGATTTTTATTAGTGATTTATTAGTAACAAGGAAAAATATTTTCTAGACAGGTAAATAGACCATGTTAAATTTTGATATTAGTAAAGGCCTACCCGTTGTTTAAGTTAGAATGAGTCCCCGGGACCCCAAGGCATTGGCTAAAAGAAAGAATTACTTAAAAAGAATTGATCATAAGTTCCAAATTTATGGTAGATGAAAATATCTAACTTGTGAACGAAGTAATAGAGGTGCATCCAAGATGAAAGTAAGTATTTCCTAGGGTAATTTTAACACTCCATATTAACCTCAAATCCTAATAAATAAGCAACCAACCTAAACCCTAATTCAATAGAAAAACAACGGTACACTGAAACTCGGACAAAATCTGCCGTTTCCACATATAAAATTTCTTTAAATATAAACTAAAATCAAATCAATGAAAAGTAATCGGATCAAGTAGAGCTAATGGATGTCGATTCTCAAATGAAGAATAGAGCTTGGATCCGAGGTGAGTGGAAACATCTTTAATAAGTTGATTATTTATGATAAATTTTAGCCTACTCTACCTAATCTAGGATGTTATTAATTAATTATACACCATATTATTAAAATCTAAATCTTAAGTATAAACTAAAATCGGTATAAATTGGATAGTCTAATTTCAACCCATGTTAAACCTCTTTCGTAATTGAATAGAAACCCCTAAAATTGGTTACCTTGAATTAAACTAGTCTATTTAAACTGGTATAAATGTATGAATTTGAAATTAATAAAATATAGAGTATATTGCAAAGACTGATAACTATAAACTCATACTTAGGGTTAATTGTGGGATTTTAAAACTAATGAAATTCATAAATAATTAAAATCGGATAAAGAAAATAGAAAATCCTAATGTTCACACTATGAGTGATGGGCCATTCAACCTAAGCGATCATCCACAAGCATTCGATGGTGGGGTGTAGCAATCAATTGGTTAATGTCCAATGCATAATCTACACCCCGTCCTGAGTCCCAAGTTAAAACAAAAATTGTTAATAGTATGTATAGCTATATTGTATACATATTTTTAGATGTTTGAAATAGCAGGGAAGCTAGTCCCCTATGAGACGTTGTTAGGACCTTGCAGAGTTGGGTAGATAAACTTTACCCATTGAGGGTCGATTATTCAACTAGGGGTGATTCTATCGCGAATGGAACTCGCAAGAGGTTCTATGGTGGGTCCGTAGCACTGACTTATGCCAATAAAATGTATGGGTTCCACATAACGGGACACCTTGTTATTTATGGATTTTAACATGACATGATATTGTGTTGCTGATGGATTTCGAGGCATGAAATAAGATGCATATACTATGATTCGGGAGGTGGACACAGATGTAGATTATGAGACACTTTAATGAATCAGAATTATAGGCTCCCCTCGATGCATAGTTGTGGTACGTGTAGTCTTTATTGTGGGAAATGTATTCCCCTGTCGTAAATATAGGGAAACCTATGTGAGATGCAGTCCTATACGGGAAGTTGTAAGATGATCCTATGTTGAGTAGCTCTAGGAGCGATGGTCGATCGTTAGTTATTGAGATTTGATCCGTAGTTTGACCCTTGTAGAAGCCTACATAAGTTGTTAATGTAGGTCATTAAATAATAACTCTAAAGTAAAGGACCTAATGGAATGCATAAACACTTGAATAACACCTTAGATCACATGGATTAAGATTAAAGTCAACTATACATGATTATCATATATTAAACATGTACTCATTCACCAGACTTTGTCTGACCTACCTTTTTTCCTTTCTTTCCCTACCACAGAAGGACAGGGCAGTAGGTGATTTAACTTAATTTCAATACGTGGAGAAACAGGCTCATTAGATGAGTTTCCTATCCTTTATTTGCTCTCCATGTAACTGTCTATTTATCAGTACTTAGTATTTCTTTTATCAGACCATGAGTGGTATTTCTATATACTTTAAATTTGACTACTTACTATTTTTTGAAACTAAGTTTTGTGATATTTTTTGAGATGGTTATTTTTTATATTCATATTTTGTTCCATTTCGAGGTAAGTTCTAAAAGTGTAGTATATTTTAGATCATATTTGTTTATATTTAGTCTCCATAATGTTATAAAAATCGGATAGCCTGCACTTCTTAGCGTCGACGCTTGTCCAAAAGTCATGCTAGACTTTGGATCAATATGTCGAAGGGTGTGGGTTGTTATAATTATAATAATGATCTTATTGTGTTAAATGTAACAGTGGACCAAAGATTGCAAGACAAATATGAGAAGTCGACCACTAAAATGTTGTTTTGATCAATTTATGTAAAGTGTAATTTGTTTGATGTTCTTTAAAGTTAAGGATGACTGAATGTACTTTTGTAAATTGTTTATTGTGGTGTTGTAGTATGGATTTTCTTTAATGGTTCGACCATTAAGAATGGAATTCAAATTTATAAGAGTGGATGTAACTTAAGGCGCGATTAGGATGAAGAGAGTGAATGGTCACTTCTACATCATAAAGGAACTTAGAAACGAGGATTGTAAAATAATTATTAATACTTAACGTTGGAACGATAAATATGATTTCTATGCCAAAATTATTTTTTGTGATAATTATATCTTTGAATTTAAGATACTTGATTTGAAAATTCTCAACTATAAACTAGTTACAGTAAATGAAATAAATAGCCTATACTAAGTGGTTAAATGGAGCTTTGTATTTCATACGCTATTATAGTAATGGTAGAAATAGTGGGAACATGCTATATAGCACTTACTGGTCACATAAAGATAAAAAATTATTTTCTAAAAGTATACCAAACATTAGTTATGAAATAATAATTATTTTTCAGTATTGACTGAAAAATAGACATAGTTTCATTTCAATATGAATATTCGTAATAAAATAAAGCTATAATAGTGGTATTTATGATGCATTAGAAAACATAGACGTATCTAAATTGTTTGCGATTGTTTTGAAATTATGGAGTAAGCCAACATTTGAAGAAATAGTTCTTTGTTTATATGATTACGAATCATATGATACTAGTAAATTATGTCACAAACAATAAAAGGCAATGCACCTATTTGGTAGGAGCGTTCGTAAAAGTTGATGAACTCTACCGATTGATACATATAGATGTATGCAGTCGAAAGTTTATTAATTCCAAAACGGTTTCACATATTTTATTGTATTCACTAATTAATTATCGCGAACATAAACACGTATATTTGGTACACATGTAGCGTGTCTATGGCAAGTTCGTACAATACAAGTCGGAAGTAAATATATTAATGTGAAAAAGAAAATAAAATGATTTATTTGATCAAATATGTGAGTATATTAGAAAGAGTTCTAAACATACCTAAAAGGAATAAAGATTCAGTCTCAAAAGTCACACCTTCCTATAATGCATTATGATGTATAGATAAGGAATAATTAAAATTTATTGAACAAAATACTATTAATTGTGAATGAAGGTGAGTTAACTTCTTTCCACAAGGTCATGTACCTAAGAGTATTACACAAAATTAAAATTAACTTCATTTGAAGAATAGTTTACATAATCATATAGGATAAAGGTTTATAAGATACTCCAATATATCATAGACTAAGGAGTTGGCAGGTTGTTGAATCGAAAGACTGTATGTAATAATTGTAAGTAAGGGATCTTGTATAAATCGCCCCAAAAGGGTTTTAGGAATGACTATCATTGAACAAACAATTTATGTTTTGAACGTAAGTATCGTTGATTGAAAACCAAATAAGTTTTACGTATAAGGAAATTCATTAAGTGTTTATGAATACCTATTCTATTGCATTGAGTAACAATTGATGTTTCATGAAATACCGACTTCATGGAAAAGAAATTTCTTTGAGAAATTATTGGTATTAAAATGGATTTGGATAAGATCCAAAGATAAAACTGATTACGAGGGATGAAATGAAATTAACCTAACCTAAATGTACACAACGCATTAAAATGTCTAATAAGTATTCTCACACATTAAAGAGAAACTATAAGTTCCTTCTAAATGGCGAGAATAGATAATCCTCATAAGTTAATTAGACCAATAAGAGTATTGACTCTACGATATGTCATGATGCACAAATTCGAAATGGATTACTATATCAAAATATGATTTTGATAGTTGTACCTGAAGGGATGTGATCCATCGGCCGCAATTGTGTCTTTACGAGCAAAACTAATGCAGTTGGAATTTAATAAGCAACGTTGATAATAATAATTTCATAAATTTAAATTGTTAAAATTGGTGTAATAGATTCAATATTCAACATGCTCAAGTTAATTTCGATTTACTCACAAATTTATCGCCCAATATGACATTGTATTTTGGTACATATGCGTTGAAATGGAAAATCTAAACAATGATTTAGAATTGACTATTTGTGTATAATAACCAAAATGTATTGATGTCAGTGAGAGCAATATTGAGTTTGTGGTTTTCTTGGATACGATTCAAGAAAAAATATGAAAGTATCATTCACCATGCATCAAAATTGAACAAATATTTTGACAAAAATATGAAATCGTTTGACTATCGGTCAAAATGCAAAGGAAGCATTCGTTCATAAGAAAGAAAGTTAAAAGGTACACAGGTATTTCTAAACCATAAGTAAACAACGTAGTGCTAATTGGTAATGATTACTTGTGTTAAAATTAGCTTTAGTTATTTTAATATTCGAATTTGGATTTGCAAATGTTGTCTTTCATAGATAGTATAAAGGACATTGGGAATGTCCTAGACAATATGCAAAAACACCTTATTAAAGTTTTGATGCGGAACATATTTAATGGTGTTTGCGTAAAAAATGGCCGCAAACACCCAAAGTCGTGAAAGCACCAGTGTATGAATATAATTCAGCGATATTCAAACACAAATTACAGATCTCAGCAAATAACCCAAATATGTTTGCACAAAAGATGATCAAACAACTCCAAGTCGTATGAATTAGTTGATTTTATGTTGTTCGTATTGATTTAGGTGGTGTATGCAAATACGTAAAAAGTAGGGGCTAAACTGTAAAAGACACACAGATTTATAGTGGTTCGGCCAAAGTGTGCCTACGTCCACTTTATATGTTATTCTCCTTTTCCAATTCGATTACAAGTACAAAGCTTGTAGTACAAGTGTATGAAAGTTGTTTGAAAGTTCCTTCCAGGTTTGAGCTCTCAAACTTGTCTGCCATTGTTGTACCCCTGCCCCTCTATTTATAGAGTGAGGTAGGGGGCAGGGGTCTTGGATGCATATAGCTGCTGGTGGGCCCGGGCTGAAGCAATCTGGACTGGCAATTCTGGTTCGGCGGAGCTTGGTTCGGCCATGTGGAGAAGGTTGGATCGGTGTTGGTGAAGTGAGAGCTTGGTCCGGTGATGGTGGTTCGGTTGTGGGTTGTGAGGCAGTTGGTTCGGTGTTAGTTGGTGTGGGCTTTGGACCGGTAGGGCTTCGGTCCGGTGGTAGGAGTATGGTGGTTCGGTGGAGCTCGTTCGGTAGTACATGGAAGGATGGTTGGTTCGGCTAGGAAGAGAAGTAGGTTGGTCCGGTGGTACTACCGAATGGATCTTGGTGTGAGGACCGGATGAGGTTTGACCGGATGGAGGATAGCCTTGTGCCGAATGTTCTTGGAGGGAAGTATGCATGGGCCGAATGCAGTATAACTTGGATTGCCGAATGGAACCTAGTTTGGGCTTTGCCGAATGAACCTTCATAGAGAATGCCGAATGAACCTTCATAGAGAATGCCGAATGAACTCTGGCCTTGCTTCCAATCGATTTTCAATCCCGACCTCCATCATTCCTTGCCAGTTTGTCGATATTCCAGTTTTGAGCAAAAAATGGGATAACACTTTGCCCCCCAAAACATGCCTTGTGATAACAAGGTGTGTTTTGAATAGTTCCGAATCCAATATCCAAGGTCCATAGCCATATCGGTAGAGTAGATCATCCTTGACTGCTCCGAGTCGATATCCGATTCCAAATCCAATAACCAAAGCTTGAGCAAATTCCATGTCCATCCGAACTCGACAGCCGAGCCTCAAATCATCCTTATCCAATAGCCAATAACCGAATCCAGGACCTCTCTGGGTCGATATCCAAACCCATAACCTCTCCGGGCTCTTGCCAAGCGCAATCCACACCTGACGGCCATGATCCCGTGTCCCTGGATGTTGAGCTAACCTCTCCGGGTTCTTGCCATGCGTAATCCACACTTGACGATTTTGATCCAGTGTCCCTGGACTTTGAGCTAACCTCTCCGGGTTCTTGCCATGCGTAATCCACACATGACGACCTTGGTCCAGTGTCCCTGGATGTTGTACAATGCCATGGCTTAAGTCCTAAGCCGAATCCTGGTCTCTCCGGACCCTTGCCGAGCATAGTCCATACTCGACGACCTGAAAATAACGATTGATAATATAGGGCCTAAGTCCTAGGCCGAATCCTGGTCACTCCGGACCCTTGCCGAGCATAGTCCATACTCGACGACCTGAATGAGTCAACTTACCACGTTCGGGCAAAGCGACTCACCCCTTGCCAGGCATAATCCATACCCGACGACCGTTTATCAAAAGTCAGATAAAAATCCAATTAAAATCCAACTCAAAATCCAAGTCCAAAATCCAAATTGAGAATCCAAATCCAAAATCCAAATCCAGAATCCAAATCCAAAATCCAAATCCAGAATCCAAATCCAAAATCCAAAACAATTGTCCAAAGGAAAATCCAAATCAAAAAGCAAGGAAAACCAGGAGCTCAATCCAAGCTCCAAAACCGAAAACCAAAGAGAAAAGCATTGTCCAATCCAAAAGAAAAAGATAAATTTCACAAACCATAGCGTCGCAGTTTATCATCATTCAGAGCATGCCTAGGGGCTATCTCCGTCCCCGTACATGTGTAAATGACTTGGTTGCTTGCCAATAGTTTGCTACTTATTTCATATTAACCTGGTTAAGGGACGATCAACCGACCATCATTCCTGGGCCTCCCACCATCATAGCTTGAGGTAGGCGGCGGTTGCTCCTGCCTCGCCGTTGCATTCCGCGGTCCAACATATTGCGGCAGTTGTCCATTCCTTACATGTTCCTCAATTATGTCCTTTAAGTGCCTGCAGCTGTTGGTGTCGTGTCCATCCAAATCATGAAAGAGACAGTGCCTTCCTGATGTCCTTTCCCGTTCTGTTGGTTCTCTCCTAGCCGGCCTCCGATAATGAAGGCGATTTCGAGTATCCAGGTATATCCGTTCCAGTGTTTCGTTCAATCCTGTGTATGTGGAAAACTTCGGATCCTTCCATTGCTTCCTAGCATTTCCGGAATCATCGTCCAACTTCCTTTTTCCTTTGTTTTTATCCGAACCATTGCTGGATGGTCCTCCCCCCTCAACCGCGTTAACCTTTTTCAGCTTTAAATCCGTACTCGCATCTTCTTGTCGAAGGAACCTTTCTGCCTCATGAAAAAATTCGTCGAGATTCCGTGGGGGATCTCGTATCAGAGATACCTTGAAATCCGAGTTCTCCCTGACTCCTGATACTGCTGCCATTAAAACCATCGATGGATCGGGCCGATCCACCGAAGTAACTGCGGCACTGAATCGAGTTAGAAAAGCTCTAAGCGATTCATCCATCCTTTGCCTTACCGACGTCAACGTCATCACATTCTTCGGTCTCTTGACATGAACCCGAAACTGTCCCAAAAACCTTTCCACCAATTCCCTCCAAGTCCTGATAGATCCTTCTTCCAGCTGCCTGAACCACATTGCAGCTAAGTCCGTCAAGTACAAAGGGAAGCATCGGGCCATCACCTCCTCCGATGCCCCCAGCACCTCCATGTGTCTGGTGTATCTCATCAAGTGATCCGTAGGGTCTTCCTTGCCATTGTATGCCTCCACGCTAGGTAGCTTGAACTTAGGTGGATTCTGAGCCATCCTTATTTCCCGGGTGAACGGACTCCTGTTTACTCCTTCCAAGTCTCCGTTGGTCAAACCACCTCGCACAGTCTTCCTGATTATATCTACCAATCCACCGTTATCTGTCGGGGGTTGCCCCCGAGGGAACTCCGGTACATACTCTTCGTGTGGCTCGTTAGCAGCAACGTTGGTTCTAGCCTGTTGAACTCCTTCCAAAGGTTCTCCTGTGTTGAATCCTGTGGGCCTGCCCCCAAGCCCTTGTCGATTGCCGCCTGGCTCCGTATCCTGTCCTTCATTGGGTTCCATAACCCTAGCTTCTTGTCCTGCATCCACAGCCGTTGTAGCTGTTCCTAGGTTCTGCATCCCTGCAACTCTCATTTGCTCCAAGAAAGTTTGCATCATTTCCTGTTGACTTTTCAGCAACCTCTCTTGCAGTGAATTTGTTATGGCTTCCATTTCATCCCGGGTTATATAGATCGAAGCCGGTCCTTCCTCACCTCCGGAGGATGCTTGTTGACTTCCTCCTTGTTGGCTTCTCTCAGCCCTTAGCCTTCTACTGTTTTGCCTAGTCATTGTCTTCCAAATCCAAACTTCTATCCGATGTAGTGGGAGCTGGTCCTTCTCAGTGAAAGCACCAAAATGTTTGCGTAAAAAATGGCCGCAAACACCCAAAGTCGTGAAAGCACCAGTGTATGAATATAATTCAGCGATATTCAAACACAAATTACAGATCTCAGCAAATAACCCAAATATGTTTGCACAAAAGATGATCAAACAACTCCAAGTCGTATGAATTAGTTGATTTTATGTTGTTCGTATTGATTTAGGTGGTGTATGCAAATACGTAAAAAGTAGGGGCTAAACTGTAAAAGACACACAGATTTATAGTGGTTCGGCCAAAGTGTGCCTACGTCCACTTTATATGTTATTCTCCTTTTCCAATTCGATTACAAGTACAAAGCTTGTAGTACAAGTGTATGAAAGTTGTTTGAAAGTTCCTTCCAGGTTTGAGCTCTCAAACTTGTCTGCCATTGTTGTACCCCTGCCCCTCTATTTATAGAGTGAGGTAGGGGGCAGGGGTCTTGGATGCATATAGCTGCTGGTGGGCCCGGGCTGAAGCAATCTGGACTGGCAATTCTGGTTCGGCGGAGCTTGGTTCGGCCATGTGGAGAAGGTTGGATCGGTGTTGGTGAAGTGAGAGCTTGGTCCGGTGATGGTGGTTCGGTTGTGGGTTGTGAGGCAGTTGGTTCGGTGTTAGTTGGTGTGGGCTTTGGACCGGTAGGGCTTCGGTCCGGTGGTAGGAGTATGGTGGTTCGGTGGAGCTCGTTCGGTAGTACATGGAAGGATGGTTGGTTCGGCTAGGAAGAGAAGTAGGTTGGTCCGGTGGTACTACCGAATGGATCTTGGTGTGAGGACCGGATGAGGTTTGACCGGATGGAGGATAGCCTTGTGCCGAATGTTCTTGGAGGGAAGTATGCATGGGCCGAATGCAGTATAACTTGGATTGCCGAATGGAACCTAGTTTGGGCTTTGCCGAATGAACCTTCATAGAGAATGCCGAATGAACCTTCATAGAGAATGCCGAATGAACTCTGGCCTTGCTTCCAATCGATTTTCAATCCCGACCTCCATCATTCCTTGCCAGTTTGTCGATATTCCAGTTTTGAGCAAAAAATGGGATAACAAATGGATTCCTTATGCATTTATAATAGGAATTAACATACATGTTATATTGTTTACGATATCGTTATTTGTTTGTGTATTTGATACACAAAGAAAATATCATACCCAAATTGATGTCACTAAATGGTTGTTTGAGGTGTTCTTGTATATTTGTAAAATACTAGAGAATTGTCTAAATAAACAATAAACTCTTACAAAGAGTGTTTGGACTCAAATTTCATAAGGGATATTGAGTACAATATGTCAATAATAAGTTCAAGTCAAGAAGCTTTAAGTTGGAAATGTTCAAAATGAAAAGTTGTGGATGATTCAATGAAAAGGTTACATTCATCGCCTTGAATAGCACCACAATAAAATAGAAGATATATAAATCCATAAATTTATAACTGAGCTACAGGTGATTCCAAGTATTAAGAATACTAATCATTGTCATAGATAATAACTATTACTAGCCTATTGACCAGGCAATATGCAGATTGAATGGATAGGTTGAACTTAGGAGTTATCAAGGCAGGTGGCCAGGAGAGATAGCACCAGAGTCCAAAATCAAGTACAACAGAGAAGTCACAAGGTGTACTTTGAGTGGAAAGTGTTATGATCGAATTTGTTGTAGTCGTTGAATAGACTTAAACTATTGAAACATATGAGCAAATGATAGAGAAATGGCCCAAAGACTTTGGGAATATCGTAAAATAGTAAGAAAAAACGAGCATCAAAAAATGAGCAAAAAAGTTGAAAAATTTTCAAGTTTGGGAAGAGCCAACTCGAAGAAAACCCTTAGCACAACCAAAATTTGGTACGGTATCGATCCATAGAGTAGGGTCGGTACCGACCTATGAAAACTCGGGTCAGACACACAGAAATCTCGGGTTTGGCTCCATGCAAGCGAATACGGGTCGGACACACAGAAGTCTTAAGTCGGACATATAAAAATCTCGGTTCTGGCTCCAAGAAAGAGAAGGAAAAATCAAAGCACAAAAATCTCAAAAAATCTTTAGGTTAAGCTTTAAGAAAACGCTTAAATTTCTCACGTCGGACACCAGGTTAATGAAGATAGGGGAAAATGAAAATGACTCAAGCCAAAACAACCCAAGACTAAAGTAATATGGATCCACCTAAGTTATGGTTCGGTATCCACCCATACCCTTGGGTTGGTACCATCGCTATTTCTTCCACAATTGGATCCCATTTTCTGCCTACGAGCCCTACTTGATTTTAAAAGCCTATCCCCAGTGTTATTTTGTCGTTTTAATGCAATTCTTGATCGATCTCCATGGGCACTTGAATTAGCAGCTTTGTTCTTCCATGACTCTATTATTTGGACTTAGGACCAAGCTAATATTGGTACAAACAACTACGGAGTCACGAAGCCAACAATAAGATGAGCCAAAGCAAAGAGTTCAACATGACCTGATTGGCCATCTTAGGGGGCGGTACCGACTCCTATCCTTGGAGTCGTACCGACCTATGGTTATTTAATGATATGTCATCCTACTATTTTGGTGAACTGGTCTATAGTAGGGAGAATGGTCTGGAGATCTTTGATGCAAGATTTTAGGCTCTCTACTTCTATAAATAGATGGTATGGCTCATTTTTTCGGATCTTTTGGCTCTAGTTCTAATATACTCTATATTCTTGTAATTTTGAAAACTAAATGTCAAAGTTGTATGACTCCTAAGAAATTTTGCCCCCAAATTATAATATAAGCAATAAAACTATAAAGAGGGCGTAGGCCATAATTTGTCGAACCACTACAAATTTTTGTGTGTTCTTTGTTGCTCGTTTTCATTTTAATTCTTCACTTTTTATTCTCTACTTTACCTTCTGGATGTTTGTGCTATTTTTGGTTCAAACATTTTGGCTCTTTTACTGAGAAAGAGATTCTCAGGCTATTTGAACCCATCATCTATTAGATATCCTATATCAATAGATTCAATTTCTTTATCTTTTAATTCTACAAATCATATTTTTAAAGATCTACATGAAGCTATTTGCAACGGCCTCACCAAGGAAAGAACAACTTACCATAACTACCAAAGCTAATACCAGTGATGCTGAGAATTAGAATCCTCTGCGTGTAGATGAAGTTGTGCAATCGAGACAAACAGAGATCCAGACTTCAACTGATGTCATGACCAAAATGGAGATGGATAGGATGACAAAGCAGATGGAAGATGGATTCCAGGCTAGTTAAAATGAGATGAATCAAATGATGCAGCAAAGCTTGAGACCGTTGAATGAGCTAACTTAAAACAACCATAGAAGGAGTATAAGCGATTCTAGTTCTTCATTTGAAAGTTCCTCATTGTCAAGTGGAGCCGGAGAGATCGAAGGCAGAAGAGGACACAAAACATTGTTGGAGTGCTATACCAAGAGAGAATACTGACCAAAGACACAAGTACATGGGTCGGTACCGACCCACTTATGGTCGACCCAGACACAGAGCCCATCATTTGGTAGGCAGGGAGAATGTGATCTTTGGACGTGCTACTGATGATACGATGCACAAGAATCAAATAGGGGGAACTATTGGACAAATGGAACCCTAGGAGACTGGGGAGACTAGGTATTGAGAACCTTCCCGAGAGCGTTCATTAGGCCAAACACTCAAGGCAGGTCTCGATCACCGCCGTTTAGTCAAACCTATGGACTCGGACTAATTTGAGGATATGATCATGAGGCTTGTTAGCAAAAATTGTTTCAAAAGCAACGATGAATGGAGTACCTCTTCTAGTCGGACTCCATTTGCTGAGAATATGCTACGCAAGAGATATCCCTAGAGATTTTACAATGTCGATGATGCCATTATGCAGAGGAATAATGGATCCTAGGCAACACTTGACAAGATATGAGTGGTATATAGATTCAGTTAGGGGTTCTGATGCCGTGAAACACGCCTATTTCCTGATTTTCTTAGAAGGAGTAGATACGACGTGATTCACCTCTTCTAAGTTGATGGAGAATCTAGGGGACTTCTTGAATCGGTTCCACACAGTCGTGAAAGAAATTACAAATCCCAGTGATGATATAGTGCTGATGGCACTGATTGTTGGGTTCCATCTCGAAATATATTTTGAGGAGTGATTCAGTATGAAACCTCCATCGATGATGGATGCTTTTTATAGAAAGGCTAAAGAGTACTTACACTTGGAAGAAGCGCATAATTATCCTTAGAGGAATGGTGCTGAGATTCTGGTTAAAGTGATGTAAAGCAATATCGCTGTGAATCAGGCTAGAGGAAACTCTGCGAATGCTGTAATTAACATTGAGGATTCTAACAATCAAAGGAAGAGTAATCAAGCTCCAGACGGCCAACGCAGTGAGAAAAGCAAGAGCCTAAGGGACTTAAGACTAAAAGAATATACACATCTAAACAATACATTGGAAAACTTCTACCTTGCCATGCAAGGAGTGGAACAGTATAAGAAGTCGCCCTAGAGAGAGGCCATTGATGAACAAAAGAACTTAGGAAAATACCATCATTTCCATAAAACTAATGGACATAATACTAATGAGTATTAGCATCTTAAAAGTCTGATTGAGCAGTCGATAAAGAATAGTAAGCTTTAGCAATATGTTAAGGAACCGCTATATACTTGAGAAACTACAAGACCCTAGGGTCTACCTACTCTAGGAGAATCTCTTGAACCCAGCAGTCAGAGGACAAGACAAGCTAATGAAAGACTGTTCATCAACTAACCGGTCACCCATGGATGAAGCAGCAACCTATAACAATGTTTCCCTATTCTTCATTATCTAGTTTCATTTCATAAATAAGCTTCCTAATAACACTAGGGACATTGTAAATTGGTAGGTCTTGCTATTTCTTCTGCTTATTAATAAAATTTGCTTCTTGAACCAATGGAATAATGTTCTCGTAAGCAAAAAATTCCATTCCACTAAACCATTAGCACAACCAAGGAAAATCTCCTTTGTCCTCGAATAACGGACCGGGAGGGGTGTGTAGACACATTACTCGTTGGGTCAATGGTCAAATTCAATCGCTAACCTTTTGAGAAACGGCATTGCTCCAGCAATATTGGGAAGGTCTTAATCGCCCAGTTGGAGATCACATTCGACCCCTAACCTTCTTAGAACTAGTGTTGCTCTAACAACGTTGGGAAAGTCCTAACAACCAGGTCGACGGTCGCATTTGACCCCTAACCTTTAGAGAACCAGCGCTACTTTGGCAACGTTGGGATGGTCCTGGCCAATTGGTCCATGGTCACATTCGAACCCTAATTTTTTGAGAACTAGCTTCCGAAAACATTAGGAAGGTCCTAACCACTGAGTCGAGGGTCACATTTGACCCTTAAGATTTTGTGAACTAGCATTGCTTTAGCAACATTGGGAAGGTCCTAACCACTGGGAGGATGGTCACATTCAACCCCTAATCTTCTGAGAACGCGCAGTGCTCCGACGGCATTGGAAAGGTCCAAACTACAGGGTCGATGGTCATATTCTATCCCCAATCTTAAGAATTGGAATTGCTTCGGCAATTTTGGGAAGGTTGAAGACATAACCTATCATTACCC
The DNA here is from genome assembly GCA_030765085.1 of Allium cepa. Lineage (NCBI taxonomy): Eukaryota > Viridiplantae > Streptophyta > Magnoliopsida > Asparagales > Amaryllidaceae > Allium > Allium cepa. Next base: position 643,099,318 of record CM060939.1, on the reverse strand, counting down.
ATCTTTTATAGAATAAAACGGCTTTTCAATTTAGAGACTTTGTTTCTCCATTATATAAGAGTTGTAACTTGACTGACTCAAATGAATCCGCATGTGTATAATGTAGGTATGCAGGCACCCGGAGATAGGTGCCAACAAAACTTCTACGGTCCATGATCAGATCCCTAAAGTTCTTCAAGGTATCCAAAGATTAATATCAACCAACACTTGTCCTCGAATTAGGGGCACGAATATAAACTAAAGATGGACATGTCACGACTATCCATCAACCGATTCTTGTCCTCGAATTAGGAGAAATAGTATAAACTAAAGATGGACGTGATATGACCATCCATCAGCCAACTCTTGCTCTTGTGTGAACGTAGGTGTATAAACCCTCAAGCGGATGTGGCATGATCGTCCATATACTAACTCTCGCCCTTGATATGGGGGAAGAAGTATAACCTAAAGGGACGTGATAAGACCGTCCAATCCCTAAAAATTTTCCTAGAGTAAGCAAAGTGAAAGATCCATAACCAGTGTAAGGTGGAATCTTACCTATAACTTTGAACGGATGCTTGGAGTTAGGCTTAATTGGAAATAAACATCCTGGCTGAGGATATACAAACAATGTTCTTAAGAAGTTGACTTAAACTAGTACCCAGAGCTTGGTGTAATCGAAAATCGTTATCTCACAAAGGGCCAACTAAACTGCTATCCTTTGTGATTAATCTCGGTCGACGCCCATAGGCAGGCGTGATCACACTCAGAATCCCAAAGATGAAAATGAAAAGGCCGACTCTCAAGTTATGTTAGCTAATTCCAAAGATGCGTAGCTTATGGGCTAGGTTTTGGTTAAAGTATAATTAGCTTTGAGCATCGACCAGATGGATGTCGACTGGATCTCAAAGACTAAACCAAAAAAGGAGTCATGGATGACTCAATAAAAGACTACTTGCAAAAAGGGATCCTTCTAGACAGAAGGAATGAGCGATGGAAGGTCCTTCGCCAAGCTTCAAGGTACATCCTTCATTAAGGAGCACTTTATAGGAAGGGATTATCAATCCAAATGCTACGGTGTGTTGCCAACGATGAGGCCAAGCGAGTTCTAAAAGAAGTTCATGAAGGAGGACTTTGGCGACCGCAATAGTGAGCATACCCTAGTGAAGAATGTCCTCTGCTATAGATAATTCTAGTCAACTATAAACCGAGACGTAGTTGATTACGCTTGAAACTGTGACAAATGCCGGAGATTAGCTAAAATTCCAAGAGTCCATGAATGGAGATTACTCAAATGGAAAGCCCTTGGTCGTTTATAGTTCGAAGAATTGTTATCATCGGTATGTTGCAGATATCTAAAGGCGGCGCGAAGTACGCTATCGTCGTAGTTGACTACTTTACCCAATGGGTTGATGCAGAGTCGTTAGCCACGATCACCACAAAGAAAGTAATTAATTTTATTTTTTGGAATATCATCTGTTGTTTGGGAGTTCCAAAGGCAATCGTTATTGATAATGAGACCTAATTTGAAAGTACATAATTCAAAGATTTTTGTCGCCAACATCGCATAAAGAAGATATTTGCTGCGGTGGCACGCCTTTATATGAATGGATAGGTTGAAGCTATAAACAAGATTATCAAGTCCATTCATAAGAAGCGATTGGAAAAGCCCAAGGGGAAGTGGATCGATGAACTTCTATTAGTATTATGAGCTTATTGAATGACCCACAAGTCAATGACTAGCCACTCTCCATTTTTCCTGTCCTACGGGTTAGAGGGTTTGATACTACTTGAATTAGAAGTACCTTCTTGTTAATTGACTCACTACAATCTGCGGGCTAATAAATAACTCCTACTAGAGTCTCCTGATATGATTGATGAGAAGAATGAAAAAGTTATGTTAAGGGCAGTTACACACCAACACGGAGTCGCCTGTAATCACAACGCTAAGGTCATCAATCAGATGATTCAAGCTGGTGACTTGGTTCTCAAACTATTCTTCCCATACTTTATAAACTTGGGCCTAAGTTAGGAAAGTCCATACACAATAGAGTGAAAGCTTGGAGATGGAACTTTCAAGCTTACGACGACTGTGGGGATTTCACTTCCACGGTGTTGGAATAGCGAACACTTGTGATGCTATTTCACTTAGAAATAATTTATGCATAATTGATTAAAGCTGTTGCAGGTGTGTAAGTACCTGGAGTTAGATGCCGACCAAACTTCTACTGTCCATGATCCGACCCTTGATGTTCAACCTTCCTTAGTGTCCGGAGATAGATACCAGTCAACTCTTTCATCCCTCGACATGGGGCAAATCAAAGTGGATGCGACATGATCGTCCACTCATTCGCCTTGTTTTGGAGTTTGGCACCGCGTTAATGTCATTCCCAGAGGTTAGCAAGGCCGAAGATCCTTGCTCGGAGTAGCAAGGCAAAATATCTGTGCACGATGAAAGACATGATCTTACTTACAAAATTCAATCGATGCCTCAAGTCTAGTGCGATCGAACATTACTACCTTAGAAAAGGATACCTAAACCTCGATTTTAAGAGATTAGCCTTTACTAATGCCTAGAGTTCAGCATGGTCAAAACATGCATCCAGAGAAGGTTGTATGACTTATGTTCAAGGCTATTTACTTCAGTTGACGCCCGAAGGTAGGCCTGATCGCATTTAAAGTTCTTCCAAAAGGAATGCTTGAATCACCTTTCCAGGTGATCGAAGTTCGATTGGGTTCCAGAATTAGATATGGTTACATGTAAATGCCCAGAGATTGGCACTTCAATGATTGCTTTACGATGAAAGACTGGCAATCACGAAGCAAGCTAATGACTTACTCCAACAATAATCATAAAAGAAATGGATCACAAGTATATTAAATGGAAAGTGCATTTCTAAAACACTCAGACAAATTCACATAGAGATTGGTCGAAATAAAAGTCTTTGTTATTCATTTTTGCAAGAGAACTTGGAAAGAAAAGTACGAGTTTTATGTACCCTTAAGCTGAAAACTACAACTGGGCCTGAACCCACCTAAAACAAAAACAAACCCTTATAACTACGAACTAAAAGCGTGTCTATCTACGAAAAACAAATAACAACAAAAAATGAAGATGATGACCTACATATGCCTACTTGAGTACATGTATATGATCAAGAGCTTCTACAAGAGAGTGCACTCGTACATGTGTATGTAATCACATTTGACACCCAACGACTAGAGTCAAAGAAAAGCAGATTTATACCCAGAAAATCCATAAGAGAAACCGGTTCAGAATTACTAAGCTCAAAACAACATCGAGAGAGGACTCTCCAAATTTATAATATCAGCTGCTGATCAAGCTCACGATGAATAGCTATGGACATAACTCTTTACAAAGGCGATCCGCGAGAAGGATAATGACTATTCAAAGTACATAGTGGAATCCTTTACAACAATCCTGAATTATCTTGATTCAAAGCACATCTTGTTTGAATCAAGATGCACTTTGGAGGGCAGATGTTATCCAGCTTTTTGACCAGGGAATATGCGGATAGAATGGATAGGTTTATCTGGGAGTTATCAAGTCAAGTTGCTTGGAGAAATAGCCCCAGAGTTAAGAAACCAAGTATAACTGAGAATTCACAAAGCATACTTTGAGTGATAAGTGTTACGAATGAATCTATACATCTTTGAATAGACTTAAATACTGGAATTGGATGAGTGAACGATGGAGATATGATGCAAGGACTTGGGAATATCATAAAAAGGCAAGAAAAAAGTAATATAAAGAAAAGAGCAAAAAAGTTGAAAAATTGGAAGTTCAAGTTTTGACGGGTCGACACAAAACATAACCACAAAATCCTCATGTTAGACTCGAAGTAGGATAGCCTTAGGAAAAACTCCAAGCACGACCTAAAGTAATCCATGAAAAAACTCTAAGCACTACCTGAAGTTGTTTTGGTACCGACCCACAGAGTGGGGTCCGTACCGACCTATGAAAATATGAGTTGGACATACAAAAATCTCAGGTCCGACTCCGACCAAGTGAAATTAAGTCGGAAACACAAAACTCTTGGGTCTGACTCCAAACAAGCAAGGGAAAACTCAGAGCACAAGAATCTCATGAAATCTTCAAGTCGAACCCTAAGAAAACACTCAAATTTCTCAGGTTGGACTCCAAGTCAACAAAGGCAGGTGAAAATGCAAACTAACTCAAGCTACAACAACCCAAGGCAAAAGCAATATGGATCCACCCGAGTTATAGGTCAGTACGGACTCATACCCATGGGTCAGTACTGATCCCTATTTCTTCCGTTGGTTGGTCTCATCTTCTGCCTACATGCCCTACTTGATGTTAGAAGCCTATCCCCAGTGTTGTTTTGTCATTCCAATGCAATTCTCTATCGATCTCCATCGACACCTGTATTAGCAGCTTCGTTCTTCCCTGACTGCATTATTTGGACTTAGAAACAAGCTAAAATTAGTACAAACAACTATGGAATCACAAAGTTAACCATAAGATAAGCCAAAGTGAAGAGTTCAAGATGACCGATTGGCCATCTTAAGGATCGGTATCGACCTTTATCCTTGGAGCCGTACGGACCTAGAGTCAATTGATTATGTAGCATCATACATTTGTGGAGAACTAGTCTATAACAGGAAGAATGCTCTGGTGATCTTTTGTGTGAGATTTAGGCTCCTTACCTCTATAAATAGAGGAGTAGGCTCATTTTTTGGGATCTTTTGGATCTAGTTCTATTTTACTCTATATTCTTATAGTTCTGAAAACTAAGTGTTAGAGTTGTACCAACTCCTAAGAACTTCTTTCTCTAAGTCAGAACATAAGGAATAAAATTATAAAGTGGACGTATGCCTTAATTTGTCGGATCACTAAAAATTGTTGTATGTTTTTTCTTGCTTATTTTCATTTTAATTCCTTCACTTTTTATTCCAAGTTAACTTCTGGGTATTGCCATTTTTGGTTCAAAAGACAATGCAATAATAAGAGATGACTAAAAGTCGGGAATTATACTACAAATGGTTCCACATGATAAAAGTCGTTTATCAGCATCAGAGAGATTTGATTGACAGAGTAAATAATTAAACCAATATAGCAGATCCATTTACGATTAGTTCTCTTGACTTGAGAATACTGTTGATATTTAATGTGGAAATTCCGCTCTGATTGTTGTTAAATCATGGCATGACATCCATCGAATGACTTTAGTAGGGCTGAGTGAAAGCTTTAGAAATGAAACACTACTCAAGAGAGGATTCTTCTCCTTGGTTATATGAGATTAGTGTCAAGGTTAATCGAAGCAACTAAAAGTTAAAGTCTCTAGCCAGAGTAGTTCGGTTAATAATGATTTTTATTATTATACCAAGGACTTTGTATTTGAACTATAAAGTTGAATAGGGATGATATTGGGATTTTGACCATTGCCAAATTTTATAAGTCCAAAGTGATATAGTGTTGACGAAGAGAATTGGTGTAAAAGATTGTTACTGCCCGGTAACGCTTATGTAAGTAGAATTGAATTTTTCCGAAAAGACGTGTAAGTGATAAAATCCGCCTAAATGTTACACCACTAGTTAAGGTGATATGTAAACGCTAATATTTGAATTGTTTAATATTAATCATTGATTGAATTTACACCTTTGGGTTGCACAACTTTAATGATTAATACTTCGAATAAACAACAAGTTTTAATTAATTTATAATCATTGTAAATTAATTAAATTAATTAATATTATTGAAATATTGATTATTAAATTTTATTTGATTTGTTTATATACCATTATAATTCAATAAATTTGCAAAAAGAGTTTAAAAATGTACATATCAATATACGATATCGATTGATTGTTTAAATTGGATTTAAATAAAATAAATGTTAAGTGGGTTTGCGATCACTTAAGGCCCATAATTCCTCCAAGTTTGGCCGGCCACGTGAGAGAGAGAGGATAAGTTTTCAAAAGAATTAACAAAGGGAAAAGAATAATATAAAGAAGAAAAAAATTCTCTTTAATTGGCATTGTTGCCTTCTTTATTCCATTCTTTTTATAACCTTTGTGGATATTCATTCATTTTTGTAACTTTTCTGGTTCCCTTCTTCCTCTCCGATGGCTGAAAATATGAGAGCTTCTGTGGTTTCAAAAAAATCCCAAAATTAAGTATAAATCAAATCTACTCATTAAAAATTGTTTATCCTTCTCAGTCCTTGCAAAATCTAGAGGCTGATTTCTAAATCTAGGAGCTTTAATTCATTGTTCAATATGTGATTTATCGGCCACATCCAAAGATAATTTTCTTTTTTAAATTAACCTATGTATTTATATCAATGATATAAAATGTGTGATTTATTGGCCACATCGAAAGGTAATTTTCTTGTTTAAACTCACATATGTTTTTGTATCAATGATATAATTAGACTTTGTATGATTCACCAATTATTTTAATTATCCATCTTGCCACATGTAAATTAAACCTCTCTTGTGTCTATTTGATTAAAATATATTTATTGTATCGTGTGGATTTAGATCTATGTTTGTTAATAACTTTCCATCAATTATGTTTATGATGAATTAATATGTTTTGAATCTCATTCTACTTTTGATAACTTGTCATTATTCTCTGTATTGTATTAATCTGTAAATTCATGTCACAAATTTACTCATGTCCACTTTATGCAAATTTCTTTTATTTTATTTTGAAATTTATGAAATTGAAAACTGACTTTGAGTGGGATATTTTTATACAATTACATAACATTTACATACCGGAATGCTAATAAATTATAAATATATTAAGTTACCTATAGTTCTTTCAAATTGATCTTTAATTTCATGTAGTATATTCTTGTGTATAATTGTTTTGATCCTTGTTAAAAAAAACCTTAGTTTAAGACTAATGAAGAGATTTTAGTCCAAATTCTAATTCTTTATGATTTTCTATATTTAAAGTCTCATGTAAAATATAAAGTATTGTTTTCATTCCTAAATTTGTAGTTTAATGACAACCATTAACCTTAAAATTAAAACTTTTTGTATATATGTATATATTCACATATTATATGCTGCAATATTTGCAAATATATGTTGTTTAGATCTAAATTATTAAATTCCAATAATCATGTATATGGAAATAGGTGTTTAGTTCAATTCAAAGTTATAAGAAGATTTTATGTAATTATGTAACCTTTTGTTGTTAAATTTTCTTTATTTGAAAACATTCTTGTTAATGTTAATTTTGGATTTTAAATTATTTAAAACAACTAATAGGTTTTCACTATATATAATAATATCTATGTGTGTTTATATGTATATATGTATGTATCTATAATTATTATGGATACATGCATACATTTCATTAATCAAAACTCAAAGAACAAAGGCTTGTATAAATTTGGTCGATAAGTTATAAATGTCATTTAATATATTAATTATTACAATTAAAGAGGCATAGAAATGAAAGGTTTGTCTCTCTTTAAATATTGGCATATTGTCTCTTTATCAATTGCATTGGGTAAGAGAGGCAAACAAAATGTTTCCATCTCTAAATTCATTTATACATGTTTCATTTACACATAAATGCACTGCTTATATACTGCACTCATACAAGTGAATGTATTTAATACATTCATTATAATACCTATAAGTTTAATTTATATTTAAATATCAAATTTAATAATTTAAATAAAATAACATTTTATTTAAAAATTAATATATTGGATCTAATATAGATTTAGGCTTCATAGGCCAAAGAAAAAGTTCCAAAATGGTAAAAAAATTGAAATTTACTCATTTATTCCGCTATGGGCTGGCCCAGTTCCAACCGATCTTTTGATGTGTATTACTATGTCATGCAGTAGTTGTTTGATACATTAAATACTATAAGTTTGCGATTGGTATGTTCTCATTTGCTTTGTACATGATTATATGGTTGATCTATGATATGGTATTATATTTTACATATCGTGTTGGTAGTTATTCTTTAAGAGAATTTTGGAGATGCAAATCTTTTAAGAGGGGAGAGTGCAAGACCCCGTAAGTTTGACACATTTAATATTAGATTAATTAAAATGGAAAGTTAATGGGAGAAAAGTTTGGGTGTATTATTTATAATCGTTGTGTAGCTTTTCGAGCCAATTAGTTTAGAGTATAAATTTAATAGATTTGAAGTTACGGTTTGAGAGATAATGGCATTATAATGTTTAAACAATGGCATTTTTGGGACAAATAGTAGTAAATAACCAAACCCACATAATAGTCTATATAAATAAGTTACAGAAACCTTGGAGTCAGCCATTACATCATAATTTTTCCCTTATCCTTAAATTCCTCTTGATCCCTTCCCATGGTTGAAAATTTTCTCTAATTATAAATTGTTCCAAAATTCAAAGTGTTTGAACCCCACCTAAAATATGTCAAATCAAAACTCTTAACGAAGCAAAGAGATGGAAATATTAGTTTTCCCAATAGGTGCTCTAGTTAAACAAAAATTAGGGAAACATTCTTGACCGTCCGTATTATCAGCTTCTATTCAACAGTGAAAGGATGACAAAATGGCAATCAGAACATACTGTTGCAAAGACAATGATGAATTGGATACCTCCATATTGGCTGGTCATCTTTGATCTTGACGTGGTATCCAGAATAACTCGTAAATCGTTCAACAACCCTAGTAACAACACGATTAGTTGGTTGTGGTGCATAGGCATGGCGGGTTTGGTTGTGTAGCCATCAGTAAGGGAGGCTGATGGTGGTCATTTATTAGCCTTTGGTGGCAGTGGTGAACGTAGATAGATAGCGACCGGTGTGTTGGCTTGTGCATGACGAAATTTGAGGACAAGGTGAAATTTATTATAAAACCCTTGACCTAATTTATATACAAGTTAAACCTTCAATCTTCTAATCAATATATCTTTTGTATAGGATTTCGTTTCATGCGCCTTTTTTTGTTGGGTCCGTGGCAAGATTCCCAACATTTTGACATATGGTTTGGTGAGTTCTGACACTATAAGTGGAAGTGTAATAGGGAATTTAAATAGTCATTAGTAGCCACATTTTTAAATATTAAAATATTATATGAATATTGCTATATTTATATGTATATTCCATTGGTGCTTAGTTATGCTCATGTGATGATAATTTACATAGTTTAATATTTCATTGTAAAATATGATTGAATTGCATTTAACCGAAATTTGATTATTTAACTGTTATATCGTTTGGATGAGTTTTTAAATATTTAACTACTTGATAAATAAAACTCTATTGTTCTATGTGATTGTGTAAATAGGTTGTAGTTAGCTAGGTAGTATAGTACATAACCTATAAGTTGGTAGTAGATTATATGGGGTAAGACGTAGAACTATCATAGAAAGAACCACATATGGTTTTTTATAACTAATGCTCAAAATAAGGATATTTAAATAGTTAGTTTTGTTGATATTATTATCTATGGATTTCTAAAGAAATTCAAAAATAATGATAATTAACATTATTTAGTATAGATTAATGTTTCACGTTAAATTTTTTTAAAGCCAAACAATAGGATAATAATAAAAAGGGGTTTATGTAGGTAAAGAAATAGTATGTATTAAATATATGATAGTAAAATACGTTCAAGTAGGTGAAATAGAATATTATTAAATAAATATTAATAAAAGAGATTTAAAGAGAATTAATCTAGATGGAGTCGATATCTTTGAAAAGATATTAATAATTGTTAACCAAAAGAAGGGATCAACACCCTGGATTGAGTGTGAAAGCATCAGCCTTGTTGACCATGGAAAATAAAATAGAAAAAAGAAATAGTAAAATGCAGAAAAAGCAAAGAGATAAGATATTTTTAATGTGGTTTGGCTGTTAACGAAGCCTGCATCCACTTTAGCTTTTTTGATCAACTGCAATTACAATGAAATTTGGATTACAATATGTTTCTTCTTTCCTAAGTTAGATCAAGCCTCCATTGTTAGAGACAACCGGAAGAATCTCAACTGCCCTTTAATGGCTGTTGTGAGGGAGAAGAAGAGTGAAGAAACAATGCCAGAGTTTCAGTAGAGATCAGAGCAGATCCTTTTTTTGTTGCAGATGGGATGGTATTTACAGGTTTTGGAAAGCACTTGGGGTAGGGCCGCTTTGCCAGGAGCATTTATTCATCACACAAATGGAACCCAAAAAGTTTGGTGGCGATCTGAGCAAAGTATTCGCATCGATCAGATCGGTACCTATCCGAATATTTAGTGAATGAGTTCTGAGTCCTTTGGGGGTGATCTTAGCTAACTATCGGATCGGTACCCATCCAATGGGCAGTTCCCATCCGATGGGGTCAGATCGGTACCTATTCAAATACTTGGTGAATATTTGAGTCTTCTCAATTTGATTGTCTTCCTATCCTATAATAGAATGTCATGACCAAATATCAAGTCGTTTGGAGTTCGTTTGGTCATCCATCTTCATGAGTCATCCAATCCATCCGTTTATAGGAGATCCATCCATAACTCACTCAATACTCAATCAAATGACATGAAAATTCATGCATGTAATTTACATAAGTGTGAGAGCCTCCAAATCGGATCTCATGACTCCTAGCTTAGTATTTGGATTGTCGACGATCCAATTGAGTCGGGTCGGTGGTGATCCAAACCCTTAGCTTATTTTTGAATTTTTTCTTATGAGTCGTAGGAGATCCTACCATAATTCATTCAGTACTTAACCAAATGACAAGAAACTTCATACATGCAATGTACGTGACTAGGAGAGCCTCCAAATCGAATCTCATGAGGTGGGGTCCATTCTAGGTGGGTCGGACCTGATCCGTCAAACTTGGCTAACTTGGAAGAGGTCCATCCATAACTCGTTCAATACTTATCCAAATTAGACAAATACTGTGGGTACCTTCTATAGTATGTATTGGACCCAGATAATGAATCTTAGGTGGTGGGGCCCATTTTAGTTAGGTTGGATCCTATCCAAACTTTGGATCGGTACCGATCCAAATTGGCTTAGTCAATTGAGTTGATTTTTGGTACGATGCTTTTTTATGTCTTCTAAGCACTACCTCCAAATTTCGTGTCAATCTGAGTCCGTACGAGTTCTGTAGGTCCATTTTAAGTTGCTCTGGTCCAAAAACAGGTAAACATTTAAATGCATCAGATGAGTCTTCATTTATTGAATTATGTTGCTTGGAATATTACCAAACTTGATAGGTAATCTTAGTAGAGGCATAGGATCAAGCAAAAGTTTTGGAGATCTCATGATTCAACAATTCAGAATAGTACCGACCCGATTGGATCGGATAGATCGATCCGAATAGATTTCTTATTTTACGGTGAATTTTCTTAAGGGCCAACCTCTTGCTCATTTTATGCTTTGGTCAAGTTCAAGTCATTTGGGCTTAATCTGGATGTTCTAACTCTTATTGAATTCTGACGGGTGAAAAACCTAGCTAACAATAATAACATAAATGCTAAAAATATAATGTAGAACGTTATGGTCATTATTACTAGAGTAATAATACTATAGATGAGAAGAAGTCATAAATTATAATAGAATTACTTATTGTATTGGAAATAAAGTGATACACTTATTATGGGTTGTTGGTCACTTGACTTGATGTTTGTTGTTATCTCATGTCGTTAGGAGAAGGTAATCCTTTTTTTGCGTTTCGATGAGTAATCGCTATTTATTGATATTTATTCGATGGTGATTTACATGTGATTATTGAGATTTACCATCTATTAGCATGTATGATCACTGGTACCAATAATGGTTTTTATCATTGATTGATGTGTGATTATAGCAATTATTGTTTGCAAATTTGTATGGTCACTTATATGGCTTTATAACACCCTGGAAATTTTATTAATAAACTAAAACACTAATAAGGGTACATATGTAATTTTACATGTAAGGGGAATAGTAAATTTTCAAAAACATTGGAATTAGGCTTCGATACCTATTCCATTGCGTCCGAAATGTCACTTATAGTCAGAAAATATATATAGCTTGTTGAATTTCATGAAACAGGTCAGAATTGGTGAAAATTGGTCCCAGTCGCATTTCTGTAATTAGTGATTTCGAGATTAAGCCCTAATAACCTTAAATTTCAAATATAAATAATAGGCTAAGGCCAAAGTTATTCATTCTAAAACCCTCACCTCCACTAAGAAATAATAATATTCTTCCTCCTCCAAACTTCTTAATCTAAAACCTAGATCTAACTACCATTTTTCTAAATCTCTTCTTTAATTACTAAATCAAAAAAAAATCAAACTAGAGAGAGAACCAAACAAATCTAGGGATTAAGATCAAAAAGTTGGGGCTCACAAAGGGTAATTTCAAAGTAAAGTGAAGGGAAAGTTAAAAAGGTGAGTGGATTTATTGCGATGTGCTTAAGATGTAAACAAACAATTAATTTTTTTCTATATATTTATTTAAAATTGATAGCACGATTTCAATTGAATTAGCAAATTTAAATTTATTAATTTACAAGGATTAATATAAAATCCCAATTAGAAATCTAACACAAATATCCTTTAGTACTATGAGTAATGCGTGGTGTTGCTTTCTAGGATGGCATGGGTTAGAATTCTACGGTCATCGCATTTGGTATCAAAGCCAATGCCAGCCGAAATTACATGTGGTAATGCTATAGACGATAGTCATTATGGTACTAGTGTAGGTTACAAACACAACACTTAGGTGATGTGTGATGATGAAGCAACGAGGACGTTGGGCTCCTTAATGGGGTGGTTTGTAATATCCATTTCAGAAATCTAATACAAAGATCTTTTAGCATAGTAGTTAGTTCATGGAGTTTCATTCTAAGATGCCATGGGTTCGAATCTCACGGCTATCACAATTAGTATGTTGGAAAAACCATAACTACTGATTTTGGTAATATAAATCAAAGAAACTTGGGCAAAGGGGGAGATCGACTAGAATTAATCTTTAAAACCATACAGATCTAATTTATTAGATGGGTTTAAATTGATATATGAAAATAAAAGTAGATCTACAGATACACCTTGGAAATTTACCTAGATATGATAAATAATTTTGAAATATATGTAGATAAATAAGAGAATATCTTTATACAATCAAACAAATAAACTACATGAAGTTGATGAAATAAACAAGAATTTGTATAAGTTATCTGCCCAAACTTGAATAAAAATGAAATCAAAGTTTATAATAAAGTCTAGAAATAAGAAATGGAAGTAAAACATCAAAAATTACAAAATATACCTTGGTCCGACATTTGATTTTGAATACCAAACGTCTAAATTTTTAGCAGTGCAAAACCGAAAGAAAAACAGTTCAAATTTTACGATTCAAACGTCCGAACCAATATTCAAATGTCAAGAATCAAATATAGATATTTGAATAGAAGGTTAGATGTTTGAATACCTGTAGCTAGTTTTGTAGTTATAATAAAAAATCTTGACAAAAATCCAGACGTTTGATCTTGTGTCAGATGTCTGTATATACCATCCAAATGCCCAAATGGCCAAAGCAGGCCCAAGTTGAACTTAGACATGGTGTAGGCCTAATAGGATGGATCAGGGAAACTTGTTCCTACTTTCTTGACTTTTGAAAGTTCGTGTAGTTTCATGGAGTTGTGTGACAAGCACGATTGGTATCACAATTGGTGACGTACCTAAGTTCACACTTCATGGCATGAATAGCATGACACTTAATGAGATGTTCAATTGCAGTGCAACTAGATGCTCTTATCATTATTATAGTGCACTTGGTCACATGTTTTATGATGCTGATCAATAAGGAAGAGTAACAAAGACGTCCACTATAGTAGGGTTATACAAGCAGGCTAGGCTGTTGAACCTATGGGGGAGTAGTATTGTTAAACGACTTTTCTAGCTTTAGGTTGAATGACATAGGGCATAGGATACATTTACCATTGAAAGGTTACTAGAATGCATTGGTAGGCCCTAAATCTCCAAGATTGTATGCTCGGCGGGTGCTTAGGTAGAGTGTTATGTGCGATTTAGGTTGTTTACCGTCGAGAATGTTAGCTTAACGCATATACAAGAGGTTTATTATCGAGCTCGTATACTAGGTATCTTTATAGAATTATTATTTTCGGGTTGTCCAACTTTTGAGTGTAAATCTTCATAGATTATTATGGAATTTAGACACACTAAGGATTGTTGTCTTATGCTGTGAAAAGTGACCAATTCCTTATACATAATACATGCACACAAATGAACACCCCTTAGTTGTGTAGAGTATAACTGAAATTTAATTACTTATCAACACCATAACACTAGCAATACAATTCGTTCAATAAAGCTTGTTAGATCCCCTCTATTTCTCCATTTTATATTTATTATAGGAGGATATGGCAATAGTTGAAGTGATTTGGATAAGGTGCGTGGAGAAGGTGACTTGATGCTTCAAAGGTTTATTTATTTATAGTTATTTACATACATACCTTATTTTTATCTACCATGCTAAACTTTATAATATTGTCATTTTTCGGCATTTATCTCTCACTTATTATATAGACCACGACTTACTTAAGACTATATTACTCTAGGTTCTTTTAAATAGGATAGGTCAAAAACTTGTTCCACTTTCTCAACTTCAAGAGTTCATGTAGCTACATGGAGTTGTGCGACAAGCAGGATTAATTGCATACTTACGACTACTTAGGTTCACACTTTATGGCGTGTATAACATGCCACTCAATGAGATGTGCGATTTTATAACAAATAGATTGTTTTTTAGGAGAACGGGTGTGTAGCACGAAACTACACAGCCGATTAATAAGATTTATATATATACGTAGGTAGTTCGATCAACATGCCTGATCATGGCAAGAACAAAATCAGCAAAGACAGAGTTAAAGTTACAGAGACAGCATTCCATCATGAAGTAATATCCCAGAGAGTTTATAATATACGTAAATAAATTCTGTATAAACAGAAAAGAAATGCTACTGCCCAGAGGGATCCTAAGAAGTCGGTGGCGAAAACACACAGGTCCTTAGCTGCAGTCGGGGCGACCAGTCGGAGCCGCTGATGAGGCGATGCCAACGGATTCATCTGAAGGGGATCGAGCTGAAGGGAGACGAAGCCTGAAAGGTGCCGAGAAGGAGGAGCCTGTCCAATACGCAAAGGAATTAGAAATCTTGCTGCATATGCTAAAGAGCGAGTTGGTTGGTTTTTTGAATACAAAGGCGTTTCTCCCATTCCAAATAACCCAGCTGAAGATGGCTAAAAGGGTATCTAGGTGATGATTCGGAGCGCAGAATTGCTAATGATCAAAAAAGTCGGAGATTGAATGTATTTGCCCGAGGTTGTGAATGCAAACCGAAACCCACATATAGTAGGATATGTCACATTCAAAGAAAAGGTGGCGGATCGATTCAGCTTCATTGTTACACAAGACACAAATCTGGTCCGATGTGATGTTCATACGCAAGAGGCGATCTTTGGTATTAATACGGCCGTGGATGAGGCACCATTGAAAGAATTTGATGCGGGGTGGGATGCGGCATTTCTAGACACGAGCGAAGGGGAACAGTCGGCCAGGGTGGTTAAGGGAGGAGGAATATTGTGATACAGAGAAGCCATTTGGGGGAGAAAGAGTCTAAGTGTGTCTATCTCTCACTAGAGGGTCTAGAGATACAGTTTGCAGCAGACGAAGGGCGGAGAGGAGTTCCAAGAAGGTGTCAGTGGTAAAGAGGGTTGGAGGGCATAAGCAAGGAAAGCCCAGGGTGACAGCATCAGCCACCGTCAGGAGGGGAAGATTGGAGTGGGAAAAGAGGGATGGGAAGGAACGGTTTAGAGGGGAAAGACTATGCCAGGAGTCAAACCAGGAAAGGCAATTGGAGCCATTGCCAATGTCCACCGGATAAGGGGTTTGAAACGATCCACTGAAGCTAGAACGCCTGACCAAAAGAGGGATGGCTTGAGTTATGGAGCGAAATGGAGAGTGAGGAAAGGGTCAGCTTTGTAGAGGGAAGCCAGAATCCAGTTTTTCCAGATGAACTGTCCAGGCGAGAGGAGGCGCCAGAGCCATTTTGCTAGAAGTGCCTGATTGAAAGAGGTCAGATTGGAAACACCTAAACCCCCATGGTTCTTGTGCAAGCAAACAATTTTCCAATTGACGGGACATTTGATTTTCCCTCCATTCCAGAGGAAGGTTCATCTGATGGCATCAATTCTTTTGGTTACCCAGATGGGAATCTTGTGGAACGAGAGCCAGTATGTAGGAAGAGCCGAGAGTACGGCTTTGACCAGGACTAGTCTTCCTGAAGACGATAAGGAGTTTGCTTTCCAACCTGCAAGTCTTGATTCAAGTTTAGATATGAGGGGGACCAGTCAGATCGGTGAAGCTTGGTGGGGCGCAGGGTGATGCCTAGATAGGATAATGGAAAGGTCTCGAGGCGGCAGTTAAGTGAGGAGGAAATGAGAGGTCCAAGATGATCGGTGTTGCCAAGCATAATGACGGAGCTTTTATTAAAATTAATAGATAGGCCAAAGATGAGCTCAAAGATGTAGAGTAGGACCTTAAGGCAGTGGATGTGATCTGGAGAAGGTGTGACAAAGAGGATAGTGTCATCTGCGAACTGGAGGTTGGAGATCATGGGATTAGGGTAGGAGTTATGGTTAGAGTTGGGGGGACAGATGCCAGCAAGGTGATTATTAGATACGGCCAGTTTGATCATACAGTTAAGAACGTCAACCACTAGAACGAATATGAGCGGAGAGAGAGGATCTCCCTGCCTGAGACTTCGAGCTGATTAAATGAGCCCTCCAGACACGCCACCGATCTGAAATGATGAAAGGCTCGAGTAGAGAATGCTTTTGATCCAGTTGCACCATGTAGATGGAATTGCACATATGCTGATTTTGATGAAAATAGCCATATAAATATAGGTACTAATGTTTTCCTAAGTTGTATAGAGTATTTCAGCAGGATACTATACAGGTGTAAAGAAGTACATGATGATCGAGTTTGAAGATTGATTGGTAAAAAGACTAGGGATCAAGATTCAGAGATGATCAAGACAATTGAAGACTTATGAGTTTAAAGACAAAGACACAAAAAGTTTAAGACCATAGTTTATAGTAAATAAACATTAGAATAATTTGTCAAGGTTCTTAGGTAGCAAGCATTTGATTCTTTGAATACTTTATTATTATCAAAATATTTTATTTTCAAAATATATTATACAACAAATATATAAAGGTATTTAGAAACTATGCTTAAATAATATTATTAGAGTTCAAGAATTTTGCAACATTTTAAAAGAGATTTTATTTTTCAAAACACACATATGTATGTAGACATATGTAATATAGATATGTCGACATATAGACTGCTGGAGAGATGGCTTTTAATTCTGAAAAGTTATGATTTTTGATCACATCTCTTCATAAATAGATGCATCCTTTAAACACTATTTAAACCAGTAAAAAGATGCCTTTTTAAATTTAAAAAGTTATGACTGTTAACTACAACTTTTCATGAATAGACACATCTTTTCAACTAGTATATAAATGGTTAGAAAATGAATTTTCAAAACTAACTTTCTATCTTCTTCTTACTCTGAACTCTCACCATATATACTCTCAATTTGAAACTCCACATTACTCTCTACAGACTACTAACTCATCTGCATGTATTCTCTCATGAATTCAAAGATCGAAGTGCTATCAAATGGGCAATAAGATATCTTGTATCCAAGGTACAACTATTTGTATTTGGAAATTAAAAACTCTCTACTACTATTTTTTTAGGTGTGCTTGTTGCCCATTTAAATCAAAAGGGTGTGCTTATTGCCCATTCAAATCAAATGAGTGTGCTTGTAGCCTATTTAAATCAAGTGGGTGATCTTGTTGTCCGATTAAGTTAAGAGAGTCCATCTTAAACTTGAAAATCGAGAGGATTTATCTTGTTGCCTTGAAACCGAGAGTACATTCTAGTTTGCTTGCTACCTATTTAAAGTAGGCGATTGATAATAAATCTGTACAAGAAATTGTGCGAGACTAGATGTAGGGGAAATTTGAACCAATATAAACTTCCTTATGTTATCTCTCTAACTTATTACTTTTTACTTCACTCCTTATATATTTCTATAATTATTTGCCAGTATACACATCTATGATTGAATATTTTTTTTTTCATTCACATCCTAAAATAAGTTAAAAAGTTCCATAAAAAGTTGTAAAACACTATTTACCCTCATCTAGTGTTAAAGTAGCCTTAAGATCCATTCATATTATACTTACCGGTTCCCACATTTGGTATCAGAGCATTAGGTTTTCAAAAACTAGTTATTTGATATTTAAAAACTATAAATAGCTAACAACACTGGTAGTACACATTTTAGGATTTTGTTGAATGACAACCAACTGCTAGACTCATTTTTAATGGTAATAATTATACTTACTGATTACGTAGAGTGAAAATTTATTTACAAATCTAATGGTTTACATATTTGGAATATTATACAGAATGAGTACACGAACCCCAAACTGAATAATCAACAAGGACACCTGTCCAAAAGACACAAGCACTTATTAATTCTAAGGCCATGAATATTTTATTATGCTGTTTAGATAAAAATAAATTTAATGAGTTTCTACTTTTAAGTCTACATATGAAATTTGGAGAACATTATAAGTTTCATATGGAAGTACAAGTAAAGTAAAATAAACTAAAATTTCTATGCTAACCAACCAGTTTCAACTATTTAAAATGAAACTAAATGAGTCTATTGTTGATATATATTCTTATTATCAAGATCAACATTAGGTAAAAATTTCTCAATAAGGATCAAGTTAGAAAAATTCTTAACTCAATATCTTTAGAATGGGATCAAAAGACATTAGCAACAGAGGAAGCTAATGATATTAGTATATTGAAAATTGAAGAGTTAACTGGTAATGAAATGCCCTATGAAGCATAATTGTAGGGTATAAGGGAAATTAAAGCAGCTAAAAGAAATTAATTTCTTTCAATGCTACAACTGGCAATTAAGATTCAAATAAGGACGATATTGATGAGGAGATTACTCTTATGACTCAAAGTTTTAGAAAATTTCTGAAGTACAGTGTGATATCCCAGAATTTCAAGGAATTTAAAGTGTGATAATATCTTAATTTAAATTATTTGAAATTGATAAAATTGTTATTTTCAGATATAAATAACCAAACAATAATAATATGATGTTTTAATTATGGTTATGGATTGATTTTTAATAAGAATAATTATTTAATTTGTGTTAATTTTTAAATTTGATTTTTCAATAGATTTATTATTTTCAAATTTAATAAGTGTTGTTTAAATATATATATATATATTTAAGTTGTTTTTTAAATGAAATAATCAATTTCAAACTTAATAATGTGTTTATTTAAAAAAATGTTTGGGTTGATTTTTAAATTAGATTTTAAAAGTAAAATTTAAATTTGAATCTAGACTTAAATTTGAATCTTTAAAGATAAGAATTTTAATATATTTTGATATGAAATGTATGAATAAAGTTTTTATTTAAATAATATTTTTTTATATTGTTTTCCTTAAAGAGATTATTTATATAAATTTTGAAAGTATTTATTTAATATTAAATATATATATAAAAGGGTATGTTAGCATTTAAAATTAATTAAATGTATATCATATATGATTTTATTTAAATTATAAATTGGTTTTCATTTTATTTCTTTTAAAAAAAATTATTTATATAAATAAGAAAGGCATTTAAATGTATTACTTAATTAGGAAAAACTCACTGTAAAAGCTTTTAAATCATTTGAAAATAATTTTTAAAAACAAATGAAGATAAATAATGACAAGTGCTAATTTTATATGAATGTTAAAACATATGTTAGGTAATTAATTAATATAGATGACAAGTGTAAGTATGATAACAAGTGGCATAATTTATTTTCCATTTTTCTTTAATTTAAATAAACCCTAATTCAAATCTATATAAGCCTATATCCTTTTCTCCTTCCATTTTCTTTGATTCATTTTCACATTTTCCAAAACAAAGCAAAACCAGAAAATCTGAGACCAAAAACCTTGTAAACCAAATTCTCAGATCCAAGAATTAAAACCTGCAACCCTCCCTAAATTCAAGTTCAAATGCCTGAAACCATATCTCAAACCAAATATGCTGTACAAACCTGTAACACTCCTCAAAACAAATCAAACAATGCAACCCAGAAATCATTGTTCTCAGACCCGAAACCAAATTCAAACCCAAATGCAATGATTCTTCAAGCCTGCAATCATTTTCCTGTTTTAAAATCAAATTTGTAGTCCTTTGTTCTGCAAACCTGAACACATCCCTCAAAGCACTAAAGCCCTGTTACAATCAAGCCTGTAGCATTTTCAAGAGTGCATGCAAGTAAATCTGAAGCAAAAGCAAGCTTTTCAATTTTTTTAAAGGAAATCATGGCATTCAGTTCCAAAGTTTCCAATTTTTCAACCTCCATCAAAAACTGCTTTAGTTCTCTGCATTTCTTTCAAAGGTGAGTAAACATTTACATAAAAACTTAAGTAAATGATAGTAGTTGCATGTGAATTTCTGTGTTGAAGTGCTTTGCATATATTTATATATATTATGTTGTGTGTATGCTTCTGATTTGAACTGTGCATGTCAATATATCTATGTTTTCCAGGTTTCAGTGTTTACCCATCAAAACAAAATTCATATCGTTTGTTTAATCATTGTTAACACTTGGATCAAAAAAATAGTTTAGTTTTAGCATAATCTAGATATTAAAAATATAAATAAGTATGTAAGTGATGAAATATGCTTGCTCTTGGGAAATAACAGTAAAATCTTTTAAATTATGTAAAACCAAATGTTGTATTTCATTGATTTAAGTTTATGTCTTGAATCATCTATGGAAATCATGATTTTTAAAATAAAAATTACAATTTTTAGAATTGTATTGAGAGTGCAATTCTTAGATAACCAAAATTGGGTTTTTGGATGATCCTTGGTGACTGGAGTGTTTCTGGGGGTTAAAGTTCTGGCTGGAGCTAGATGGATGATCAGGGAAGTGGGCAAAAATGGTAGAAGTGGTGGTAGTTCGCCGTGGCGGGGGCGATAGGGATAACTAAGTTTTTAACCTAGTTTGGTTGAGGGTCGAATTGGGGGACACTGCTGCATCAATGGGTGATCAAGCAACTCAAGGCTGCGGGGATTGGTTGCGTAGGAGTTCGGCAAGGTGTGGACGAGGTTGTTTATCCTCCGGTGGTCAGAATCGATAGGGCGATGCTTTTTCTGGCAAGTGGGTTGGGTTCCAGTTCCAGCTGGATAACTCGATTTGGAATTATGGGGTGTGGTGGTGTTTTGATGTTCGAGATAGGTTGTTGGAGTGATCGTGGATGTGTAGGAGGTTTTGGCGATGGTCGGAAGTTCATCGTCGAATGGTGCAGGTGCACAGTGGCTTATGGTGGTGTCAGTGTGACTGGGTTGGTTTGGTTTGTTGTCTCAAAGATGGTTTCGGGGTAATAGGATTTTGAGTCGAGTTTTTCTCTGGGTCGTGAGCGTGTGTTGCTACGAACTGTTAAGGTTTTAACAGTTTTAAATATTTAACCAAACAGTTTTAAAAATTTAAATCAAACTTTTTTGAAAAAGAAGAAAAGATGAAGAGATGTACTTGGTTTTGTTCAAGTACATATGGGTTAAACCAAAGCAAATATTTAACCAGTTTTTAATTTAAATAATAGTAAGTTTTTAAAACTTTAAATAATCAAGTTAAATCATTTTCTTGAAATTCATTTCTTTGTAATGAATGTTTTGAATAAATGAAGTTGTATGATTTGTTTACTTAGATGTCTAAGTTAAATCCTCAAGTTATTTTCAAACTTAATTTGAAATGTGAAAAGGAAATTAATAAGGAAATGTTTTTATCTTAAAAACTTAATTAAAATTTGATAATTAATGGAATAATTAAAGAGTGATTAGTTAATTAAGTTAGTTAATGATTAGTGATTTATTAATGAACAGTTAAATGTTTAAGTGATTTGTTAAATTGTAATTAAGGATTGTTAATTAATAATAAGAGATAAGTAATTAATTATTATTTTATTTTAAACTCAATTAACGATTTAATTAAGTAAAGCTGATTTCTAAAATAAAATGTTTTTAAAAATTTAAGATAATGTTTTATCTCAAGGATAATTAAGATTTCTAATGAGTTGGAATTAATTAAGTTAATTAATAAAATTCAAGTAAATTAATTAATTTAATTAATTATTGATAAGGATTAATTATGTAATTAATTAATAATGATTAATTAATTTAACTAATAATTATGATGGATTAATTAATCAAGTAATTAAGGGTTAATTAAACTGGTAATTAAGAAGTATTTAATAAAGTTTTATTAAGTAATAATTAGGTTTTCTTAATCAATAATTAAGAGATTATTAATCTATAATTAAAGTTAATTAAGGATTAATTAACTAATATTAAGGGTTAATTAATTGTCATTAAGGATTGATTAATTTGCAATTATGGATTAATTAATTTGCAATTAAGGTTGTTAATTAATAGTTAAGTTTTATTAATTAATAATTAAGATATAATTAATTAGTTAATTAAGGTTAATTAATTAATTATAAATTAATTAAGGATTGATTGCTTTGTATTAAAGGAAATTGATTAATAATTAAGGTTTATTAATTAATAGTTAAAGGATAATTAATTTGTAATTAAGGATTAATTGATTTGTTTAAAGAGTAATTAAGAGATAAATTACTCAGTTGTGATTAATGAGATGAATGTGATTAATTTAAGTTAATTAATTTGTTAATTAATTAAAGATAGTCACTTGGTAATTGATTAAGTATAATTACTTAATTAGATTTGATAAGAGGAATTACTTAAGGTAAGTAATTGATGAATTATTGGATGTAATTGATATAAGGGGAATTACTTAATGGGAAGTAATTTGAAGGATAATTACTTGGTAAAGGTAATTAAGGATTAATTACTTGGTGTAATTAATCAAGGGATTTATAAAAGTAATATAAGTTAATTAAGATTAGTTAATTACTATTTATGATTATTAAGGTTGATTAATGAAAACAATTAATTAAAGCATGATTAATTAATGTAATTAATTAAGGATCAATGTAATTAATTATAGTTAATTAATGGAAGTAATTAATTAAGTATTATTAATTAATGTAATTAATGAAAGTAATTAAAGGTTAATTACTGAAATGGTTAAGGATAATTAATTTGTGAAATTAATTAAAGGCTAATTACTTGAATATAATTAAAGAATAATTAATCAAGGATGTTTAATTAAAGTATAATTAATTAATTGATTTGTAATTAATTAATGATTATGTAAGCAAGTTTTATAATGATGGAAGTAATTAATTTAATTTATTTTAAATTAATTAGAAATGCAAGAAATTAATTTAATTCACTTTAAATTAATTAGAGATGAAGTAGTTAATTTAATTCATTTTAAATTAATTATAGTGTGATAAATTAATCCTTGCTTATGTATGGATGGATGATATTGATTGCCTTGAATGGTTTGAGATCTTAGATATGAGATAAATAATGTTGTGTGATATAGATGCTTTGATTGAAGTGAGATGATAATATGAATTATCTATTTGTGATGATAATGTGAATTATCTATTTGTGATGATAATGTGGATTATCTATTGTGATTTGTGAATTATCTATCTGTGTGTATATAGATAATAGAATTGAATTGTTTTAACTTTAAAACAATTTGGACCTAAAAGATGGTGTTTTGGATGTCGATGAGACCGGGATCGGGTTTCCAGATTTAGATATCCGAAAACCACATCGATCGAAATTAACGATAGGTTGTGAATCTCAAGTGAAGATGAAGATTCAGAGTGAAAGGGTTATCGTCGATAACTCTGAGGGTGATTCCAAAACGAGTGTAACGAGATAATGCCTTCGGTTTCGTTCGAACCAGGAACAAACTTGTATGGATCGAATGCTTTCAGAACATCGTCAGGTGGACGA
Organism: Allium cepa; assembly: GCA_030765085.1. Taxonomy (NCBI): domain Eukaryota; kingdom Viridiplantae; phylum Streptophyta; class Magnoliopsida; order Asparagales; family Amaryllidaceae; genus Allium; species Allium cepa. Next base: position 643,075,332 of record CM060939.1, on the reverse strand, counting down.
TAAGCATTCTAAGAGATGTGTTGTCTAAAGGTAATCGTAGCCTCAAGCCTCATCAACTGGGAATGGCTAAAACAAGGGAAGTGCAGTAAGGCTAAGTGGGTAGCACCCAAGTAGGATGAGATGGACCCCTGTCTAGAGTCCCTTTTCATTCGGCTGTGTGGGCAGTTGGTTCGAAACAACTGCGGGTTTGTCTTGTTCGGGACTGTCCAGTAAGGGATGGTTTCGGCCTTGTGTTGTAGGGGATTTAGGGTAGATCCTTGGTACGGTGATCTAGGCCACATACTGTGACGGACGGTACCCCAGTAGCCCTGCCATTGATGGAAACCAATTCTTCCTACGTGCCCTTACGGTTTTGATTGTATTGCCAACTTTTGTGGCTAGTAGATGGAATTTAATGAATGTAACAATTTCGGCTATTTTCTATTTACTTGAAAACCCTAGACACTATTACAATATCACAGAATTTCCTATCAAAGTTTTGGTTAGCGTAAGGTAAAAACTTACCCATGTTTATGCATGGGAAGTCTTACGTGATACCTTTGTTTTCAAAGGTTTTTAAAGTTAAGCAACTTTAACCCGTTTACTCACGCCAAACCCATGTCTGACCCGGAGTTTATTTCTGTTTTCTTAAACTCTTGGGTACTCAAATTTTTACATGTAGCCAAGGGATTCTGGTTTGCTTTGATGAATTCTGAAGGAGGAATGGAGCAGGAGGCTTCAGCGTTTGTAGATATATAGTGGTTCCGCTGTGTTTGAGTTGTATCTGTTTTTTTATGTTGTGCTTGAGTTGTAATAACTAGACAGGTGTTTATAACTGTTTAGTATGTGATGTATAAGCTGTGTAACTCTATTGTATATGATACTATGTAATATCTTATGTTATATAATATAATTTATTCGTTCTGCTGTGAGATTCTGATGTTGTTTAGTTCTTACTTTCTATCTTTTCTCTTTCCTATCCCTTTCTTTCTTATTAATGATGCGTCATTCTGTGGAATGAATGGCGAGTCGTTACATGTGGTATCAGAGCCAGGTTGAGATAATACCTAAGCTCTAGAGTGGTCTCTATCTTGAAAGAGCGTACTTGTAATTTTGAAATATATATATATATATATATATATATATATATATATATATATCTACCTATTTTGTTGGGTTACCTGTTCGGATTTTCCAATATGAGCTATAAAGTTAGATAGGGTAGTGGTGTGTGTAGCACGACTACCAATGTAAGAAGTCCAAGTGTTGAGGTTGGAAGAGTATCTATCGAGACTATAGGCCTAATACCGTCTCGAATGAGTTTTGCAATGGTGTAAGGATTTCACTAATCTCTGAACGAAACCTGTTAAGGTTCGAAGTCCATCATTGAGGAATAAGTTTGATCGTGCTCTTGCGAGCGGTTTTTCGAGAGTTTGGATCCGTTGGTTAAGCAAAAGCAAGTGATGGTATCTTGGCTACCTCAGGAAGTAGTAGCTGTGTGATGAGACGCAGTGACTATGGATGTCTCCGTAGATGTTTTCTTTTGGAGTTAAGGAAGTGTGTCTGCATCGGTGATGAGACTAAGTTTCAGCAAGGTGTTGAGTTTGGTCCGAATTCCAAGTTTCTCAAGAAGCTTTGGATAAGAGGTCTTTGGCATTTGTGGCAGCAGTGCAGCTCGGAAATGTTTTGTGTTCCAGCTGGAAGATCTTTTGGCTTAGCAGTTTCCTAGAGATGGAGTTCAGAAGCTGCAGAGAGGATTCATTTTTTTTCAAATGGATTGGTCAAGCACTAAGACTATTCTGATGGGTAAAGAGTGAACAGTAATCTTTGAATATTGGACAAGATAGGATCGCAAAAGTGACTTGCGATAGTTAGAGTGTTCTTTTGGGAAACTTTTTGCTTGAGTTTGTGGCATCTCTAGAGGATGTAGGAGTTATAGAGTTATCAGAGATTTTTCGGGTGTCTTCTGGAAAGAGGTTTTGGGTGAAGCAGCTCAAGATTTTGTGAGACTTTTATGTTTTCTCTTTATGGATCTAAGAAACCAAGTTTTTCGGATGTGTTGGCCCAGTTTGTGCTCGTGTTCATCGACGGCATTCTCATCTGCTCCATATCAGAGTTGTGCAGCAGAAGCAAGGTAGCAGTTGTTCTAGAGTGGAAGCAACCAGAAGTTGCAGTGTTGGGATTAGAGGGTTTCTACAGGAAATTTTTCAGGATTTGAAGGCCAGATAGGTGAGTGCATCTGTTTGTCTTTTTCGGATAAGAGAAGTTAGTTTTCTACGGATGATAGTAGAGTTTGTCTTCTTGAATTCCGTTGATCTTGAGAGGATCTTTTTGTTGAGTTGTTTTGATCCAGTTTGTTTCTAGAGGCATGAGCAAAAGTTGAGCTGATCAGGAAGGACGAAGGCAGCCCAGGATCGTTAGAAGAGTTCTATGGATTAGAGACGGATGAATTTGGAGTTCAAAGTTGGAGACTTCGTTGTTTTTCTTCGGTAAATGGAGCAAATAAGATTTGGTAAGACTAGAAAGATAGCTCCGAGTAGATTGGATCTTTTTGATTTTTTGTAAGGAATAAGTGTTTTGGCTTCGAGTTTGAACTGCCAGTTTGGAGGACTGGTATTCAATGTATTTCACATATCTCTGAGGGAGTATGTGTATGATCATCACTGGTAGTGGAACCAGCAGTTCAGGAAGATTTGGTAGCTGAGTCGATCTTGTCTGTGGTCAGATATCTTGTGTAGATTTTAGATCTAGATGAGTGGGAGCTCAGTAGCTTAGTGCTGTAGCCAGTTTGGATATAGTAGAGCGAGTATCCTAGTATCTGTACCTGGGAAACTCTAGATAATTTTAGGATGCTTATCCGGATCTATGTCCGGATAGCTAGAGTTGTTTATTTGAATAAATTGTTTGTTTGAATGGTTGTTTGATTGATAGTGTATGGTTGATGTGTATGCTTGGATTGTGAAATAAAATTAAAAACTTTTGGATTATCTTTTGTTTTAAATTTTGGGGACGAAATTCCTTTAAAGGGGGAGGAATGTGATATCCTTGAATTTCAAGGAATTTAAAATGTGATAATCTCTTAATTTAAATTATTCGAAATTGATAAAATTGTTATTTTCAAATATAAAATAACCAAACAATAATAATGTGATGTTTTAATTATAGTTATCACTACACCACAGATAGGATTTTGGCGCGGCACATTTGATACGGCTATAAGCCATATCAAATTTTAATACGGCTTAAAGCCGTATCTACATTATTTAATACTGCTGTAAGCCGTATTAAAATTTGATACGCTTATAGCCGTATCAAAATCTGTGCCTCTTTTTGTGGAAAAATTTTCCCCAAAATGCACACCCTCCCTCCTTTTTTTATTTCCAGCTTTATTTTTTTTCCCGTGCTTATTTAGGGTTGACGATCTTCTCGAATTCTATCACTGCTCTCGGTAACCTCGATCGATCGAAAGTTCCGCGTCTTCTCGAAATCGATCACTGCTGTCAGGTAACCTCGCTTTGTATTTGTTAGTGCCTCTTTAACAACACTGTACCTAATTCTATTACCTTGCTTATTTAGTAATTTTGAAGAATTTGAATTTTGAGTTTCAACTTTTTGTTACACTGGTTGTGGCTTGGATTGATGAAAGATTTATACGAATACGAAGTTATGAACACTTTGCCATATACTGTTATCCATTGTTTTTACACATGATTTATGGGTATTCTTATTCATGAAGGTATTATTAAAATAGTGAAAAAATTACTAGATACCTAACAGAAAATAATGGGTTCAAATGAATATTTGTTACTTGATTCATTGTATGATTTGAAAGTAAAGACTAAGAGCCAAAATTGTGTTTAGAAGAGTGTTTTCGAGCGGATTGAAGAATGATTGAGTCGACCTTGATGGTCGAGCTGATAACGGAATCCTCATCCAATGGCACCTAATCTACGCCCTACATTAGAGAAAGGTCAATGTTCTGCTTAAAACCGAAGGGCATAACAATCTTTTTTTAGGGTGGTATTTTTAGTTCATGTATACAAGATGCACATATTCTTACTTACCGTAGCTTTATTGAAAAGAAGAAAGGTCCAGTATTAACAATTCAAATGTACACAAAATTGACATGATGTACACAAGCATGTATTATCTCATTTATATACAAATATATGAATGGAAAATCATTGCGCTGATATAAACTTGAAAGCATAAACCTCAAACTAAAGCACTCAAAGAGTAATATAGCAGTAATATATGAGTAGATCTTCTACCTGCTTACTGGCTAGATGTAACATTATTTGATAGTGGCTGAAATGCTTGCAAACTGCTCGGCATCTATCTGAAAATTCCATGGTCCAACAAGTCTGCGCCCCTAACCTGAGTCACTGCAAGCCTGAGAGAAAATTGAAGTATAATTTACTGTGTGTGTTTTATCATTTATAAACTAGATATGCTAATATATGTCATGAAATTCTTGGTTAAAAATTGTATATGGTTCTGACATTGTATATGGTTTTGACATTGTTGTATAAGTGGATAAAATTATTGTTAATGGCGCAAGCCAAGTATCAGGAGAGGGGTAATGCATGGACATTACTCTGGTGCTACAAAATAGCGCCGTTGTAATGGCAAATTTTTTGGAAACACTAGTTATAAATTAAATAACAATTTAGATTTTAAAGAGTATCTTAAAAAAAATCTCATATTGACTTTTTTAAGAACAAAATATAAATTAAGTTTTAAGTAATTTTATAATTAATTCTTTTTAAATTACATTGGGTAATTATTCTAAATTAATTATATTAATTAATTAATCCTTAATAAATTAATCCTAACCTCTTAATTAAATTAAGATCTCAATTAACTTAAGATAAACCATTTATCTTAATTATTATTTTTAATTACGTCATTATATTTCGAACCACTCAAAGATCTAAATAATTAATATAAAAATTATTTTAAATCAAACAAATTTTGAAAACATTATACCTTTTAAAATTTCAACCTTTGAAATTACTTGAAAGCTTGTTCCATACATATATTTTGAGAAACTTGTTTAATAATTTGTTATTGACAAATTATTTTAAACATTTTATCATCATCTAAATTTGGCTTTTAAAAATCTTAAAAATCGACTTGATAACTTTAAGTTAAACAACATTTATTATATAGAGAAAATAGTTTAAAACTTAAAGGAAAACTTGACTTATATTTTTAAAACTAATAGAACAAATACCCTAGAAAAAGTCGAGTGAAACCCGAGCTAAAACCTGGGAATCCTCGTGCAATACCTGAGTCATCTTTCCCCTCTTTTCTTTCTTTTTACTTTGTCAAATTTTCAACAGTTTAACCCAAAACAATGCCCCTGAAAAATACACGAGCCAAAATCGATTCTGCTCGATACCATTCCCGAGTCGCCATCTTCTTCTCCCCTCCCAAACGGATTTCCAGACTAGCTTCTTTTTTGAAGTAAGCATACTCTTACGATGGTCGCGACCTTGTTGATGTTGCTGCAACTCATGTGCACCTTGTAAAATTTTATTTCCACATCCCTCACAAACGTACTGAGACCACAGATGCCTTGACTCGTGGCTCTGAATCTGGATATCATTGAGTTTAGTTGTGACATCTGTAATACCATCGGACAAGAGATTGTTTACAATGGAAACACAAGGCTCCATAACATTCACTGCTTGAGATATTTTCTTTCTCAGATTTGCTGTTAACATATAAAAATCAGCATTAGATAATTTATATTAGGACTGTAGTAATTTTATAAGTTAAGTTTGAAAATTAAATACCATAATTCATGATGTCTCGGAGATGGTTGTTTGCTTTGAGTCTAAACATGGAAAGCCAATTACTTACCAATTGTGTCCTATCTACAAATTCCATACAAAAGTTGATAAGAATTCTTGCAATTTATTGTACTGAACTAAAAATATATCAGCTACTAATTTAAACATCAAATAATTACTGACTGCTTTAACTTGAAAGAAAAACTCATCTGTTTTGATTAATATTTACCAATTTAATTGCCCTGCAGATTAAATATACCCAGACGAAAACAAAGATATTTCCATAAAATGAATTAATGAACCAATTAATATGTTGTTTGCAGTCATGACATAAATTATAGAAAGATTCAAGTTCCTGTTGTTAGTACTTCAGTGGCATATGAAACATTTGTAATTGGAACTCCAACAACAACACCATTATTTTGCACATCCATTGCAACTAATATAGGATGAAAAATAATAATATTCAGTTTCAAATGATACGAGTAACATGAATCGTGTAATCCTAGAGCTAACAACTTATAAATATGAAATAGTTCGAGGAAGCAGATTAGGTAGTTTGAAAGTTTGGTGTAGGTAGTTATGACATGTAACATTGTCAGCCGTTTCAATATTTGGTTAGGATTAATTGACCTTACATTATCTTAATTAATGGTTCTAAATATGGTAGTTCGTAGGAAAATGTAGCCACAGCTAACACCATCTACATTATCTTAATGAAGCCAATAAACTAACCCGAGGCATACTCATATATTCTCATAAACATGCAGGCACATTCTCAATCATACAACACATTTCACACCACAACATCATAGATGATCACATGCTACTCAGATATAACAAGTTTAAGGGTTTATAAAGGTATTTTGCTCACCTGAAATCATGAAACAGAGAAGAACATTGAAGTTTTGCCTAGAAATGATTTTTGAAAAATTGGGAAAACTTGGTTTTTTGATTTACTTTGATTTTGGTTTGTAACTGAGTTGATCTTGATGTTGAGTTGCCTTTGAACTTGAGTTTGCTTCTTGAATTTACTGCATGCCTTGATTTTCAGACTGGAACTCAAACTGTTGTTTTGAATTTGAATTGCATCTTAGAATCATGTTTGTGGCCTTTAGTTTACTTTCCATGTTTTGATTTTAAACTTGCTTGAAACAGATTTGAAAGGAAGCTTGATTTGTTTTCAGGTTGGTTTCCAGTTTGAAAATTTTGAGGTGATTTTGTTTTGAACTTTTGATTCTCCTTTATATTTTAATTCTCAGTTTTGAGTTTTGTTCTCTTTTCATCTGGTTTGTTGATCTGTAGTTCTGTTTTTTCAGATTTGATGAAGAAAGAAAAAAAAGGAGACTTAGTTGAAAAATGTAGAAGCCTGGTTTTAAATTGAAAAGAAATGAAATTGTCTTTCTTTTTTAATAAATTTTAATATTTTGAATATTTTTGACAATTGAATCATATTTCTTCTTTTCCCAACATGATATGCAAATGTGTTCACTCATGGTATCAGACATGAAGAGTATAACACAAACTTCTCAAACTGTCAGCAAATATACTCATGGTATCAGCAAATATACTTCTCAAACTGTCATTAGCGTTTATTTTTTTGGTACGACACAAACTTCTCAAACTGCCTTTTGTACTACTATAATTTATACCCATTTTTATGTTTGCAGGTTGAATCAGGAATGATCTTTATGCAATCTTTGGTGCTAGCTAATTTTATTTAGTTTAGCAAGAAGTGTAGCAAGAGACTTGGAGTAATTCATTTGCAAAAGGTTTAGCCAGAGACACTGTTATAAATGTTATACTTTGGGTTCTATTGAACATCTTAAGGTCTTGTATTGATATTGTGACTTGTGTAGCTCTTGTTTTGAGCTTAACTTCATATTTGTACTAAATGCTAGTATGTACTATTTTTCGTGTTATGTAATGATATTGTTAAGTTATTATGCACTGCAATGCGGATTATTGAATCATTTGAATGTCCACTGCCTATAATATTATTTGTTTTCTAATATCATTTGAGTGCGGAATTTTATATATGTATGTGTAATTGACTACTTAGATACGGCTTCTGGCCGTATCTAATGTGTCAATTAGATACAGCTAAAATGGCGTATCTAATTGATACATTAGATACGGCTATTAGCCGTCTCTAATGAGACAATTAGATACGGCCTTAGGCCATATCTAACTTGCTCATTAGATACGGCTATTAGCCGTATCTAATGGATGAAAGGCCGTATCTAATTGTCCCATTAGATACGGCTAATAGCCGTATCAAAATAATAAGCTCGCCATATTTTGATACGGCTAAAAGCCGTATCAAAACATCGTTTATGGTGTAGTGTATGGATTGATTTTTAATAAGAATAATTATTTAATTTGTGTTAATTTTTAAATTTGATTTTTATATAGATTTATTATTTTCAAATTTAATAATGCTGTCTAAATATATATATATATATGTATGTATGTATGTATGTATGTATGTATGTATGTATGTATGTATGTATGTATGTATATGTATGTATGTATTTAAGTTGTTTTTTAAATTAAATAATCAATTTCAAACTTAATAATGTGTTTATTTAAACAAATATAAATGTTTGAGTTGATTTTTAAATTAGATTTTAAAAGTAAAATTTAAATTCGAATCTAGATTTAAATTTGAATCTTTAAGATAAGTATTTTAATATATTTTGATATGAAATTTATGAATAAAGTTTTTATTTAAATAAGATTTTGTTTTATATTGTTTTCCTTAAAGAGATTATTGATATAAAATTTGAAAGTATTTATTTAATAGTAAATAAATACAAAAGGGTATATTAGCATTTAAAAATGAATTAAATGTGTATCATATGTGATTTTATTTAAATTATAAATTGGTTTTCATTTTATTTGTTTTAAAAAATAGTTTTATTTATATAAATAAGAAAGGCACTTAAATGTATTAATTAATTAGGAAAAACTCATCGTAAAAGCTTTTAAATCATTTGAAAATAATTTTAAAAACAAATTAAGATAAATAATGACAAGTGTTAATTTTAAATGCATGTTAAAACATATGTTAGGTAATTAACTAATATAGATGACAAGTGTAAGTATGATAACAAGTGGCATAATTTGTTTTCTATTTTTCTTTAATCTAAATAAATCCTATTTCAAATCTATATAAGCATGTATCCTTTTCTCCTTCCATTTTCTTTGATTCATTTTCACATTTGCCAAAACAAAGCAAAACCAGAAAATCCGAGACCAAAAACCTTGTAAACCAAATTCTTAGATCCAAGAATTAAAACCTGTAACCCTCAAATTCAAGTTCAAATGCCTGAAACCATATCTCAAACTAAATATGTTGTGTAAATCTGTAACACTCCTCAAAACAAATCAAACAATGCAACCCAAAAATCATTGTTCTCGGACCAAAAACCAAATTCAAACCCATCTGCAATGATTCTTCAAGCCTGCAACCATTTTTCTGTTTTAAAATCAAATTTGTAATCCTTTGTTCTGCAAACCTAAACACATCCCTCAAAGCACTAAAGCCCTGTTAACAATCAGGCCTGTAACATTTTCAAGAGTGCATGCATGTAAATCTGAAGCAAAAGCAAGCTTTTCAATTTTTTAAAGGAAACCAAGGCATTCAGTTCCAAAGTTTCTAGTTTTTCAAGCTCTGTCAAAAACTACTTAGTTCTCTGCATATCTTTCAAAGGTGAGTAAAAATTTACAAAAAAACATAAGTAAATGATAGTAGTTGCATGTGAATTGCTGTGTTGAAGTGATTTGCATATATTTATATATATATATAAGTATAAATGTTGTGTGTATGCTTCTGATTTGAGCTGTGCATGTCAATATATCTCTGTTTTCCAGGTTTCAGTGTTTACCCATCATAACAAATTCATATCTTTTGTTTAATCATTGTTAGCACTTGGATCAGAAACAAAATAGTTTAGTTTAGCATAATCTAGATATTAAAAAATATAAACAAGTATGTAAGTGATGAAATATGCTTGCACTTGGGAAATAACAGTAAAATCTTTTAAATTATGTAAAACCAAATGTTGTATTTCATTGATTTAAGTTTATGTCTTGAATCACCTATGGAAATCATGATTTTTAATATAAAAATTACAATTTCTAGAATTGTATTGAGAGTGCAATTCTTAGATGACCAAAATTTGGATTTTGGATGATCCCTGGTGACTGGAGTGTTTCTGGGGGTCGAAGTTTTGGCTGGAGCTAGATGGATGATCAGGGAAGTGGGAAAAAATGGTAGAAGTTTTGGTAGTTCGGCGTGGTGGCGGCGATAGGGAGAACTAAGTTTTTAACCTAGTTTGGTTGAGGGTCGAATTGGGGGACACTGCTGCGTCAATGGGTGATCAAGCGACTCAAGGCTGCGAGGATTGGTTGCATCGGAGTTCGGCAAGGTGTGGATGAGGTTGTTTATCCTCCGATGGTCAGAATCGATGGGGCGATGCTTTTTCTGGCAAGTGGGTTGGGTTCCAGTTCCAGCTGGATAACTCGATTTGGAATTATGGAGTGTGGTGGTGTTTTGATGTTTGAGATAGGCTGTTGGAGCGATCGTGGATGTGTAGGAGGATCTGGCGATGGCCGGAAGTTCATCGTCGAATGGTGCAGGTGCACAGTGGCTTATAGTGGTGTCAGTATGACTGGGTTGGGTTGGTTTGTTATCTCGAAGATGGTTTCGGGGTAATAGGATTTTGACTCGAGTTTTTCTCTGGGCCGTAAGCCTACATTGGTATAAACTGTTAAGGTTTTAACAGTTTTAAATATTTAACCAAACAGTTTTTAAAATTTAAATCAAACTGTTTTTAAAAAGAAGAAAAGATGAAGAGACGTACTTGGTTTTGGTTCAAGTACATATGGGTTAAACCAAAGCAAATGTTTAACCAGTTTTAAATTTAAATAAAAGTTAGTTTTTTAAACTTTAAATAATCAAGTTAAATCATTTTTTTGAAATTCATTTCTTTGTAATGAATGTTTTGAATAAATGAAGTTGTATGATTTGTTAACTTAGATGTTTAAGTTAAATCCTTAAGTTATTTTCAAACTTAATTTGAAGTGTAAAAAGGAAATTATTAAGGAAATGTTGTTATCTTAAAAACTTAATTAAAATTTGATAATTAATGTAATAATTAAAAGTGATTAGTTAATTAAATTAGTTAATGATTAGTGATTTATTAATTAACAGGTAAAGATTTAACTGATTTATTAATTTATAATTAAGGATTGTTAATTAATAATTAGAGAGAAGTAATTAATGATTATTTTATTTTAAACTTAATTAATGATTTAATTAAGTAAAGCTGGTTTCTAAAATAAAATGTTTTTAAAAATTTAAGATAATGTTTTATCTTAAGGATAATTAAGATTTTTAATGAGTTGGAATTAATTAAGTTAATTAAGAAAATTTAATTAATTATTGATAAGGATTAATTAAGTAATTAATTAAGAATAATTAATTAAATTAACTAATAATTATGATGGATTAATTAATTAAGGGTTGATTAAACTGGTAATTAAGAAGTATTTAATAAAGTTTTATTAAGTAATAATTAGGTTTTCTTAATCAATAATTAAGAGATTATTAATCTATAATTAAAGTTAATTAAGGATTAATTAACTATTATTAAGGGTTAATTAATTATCGTTAAGGATTGATTAATTTGTAATTATGGATTAATTAATTTGCAATTAAGGTTGTTAATTAATAATTAAGTTTTTATTAATTAATACTTAAGAGATAATTAATTAGTTAATTAAGGTTAATTAATTAATTATAAAGTAATTAAGAATTGATTGCTTTGTATTAAAGGATATTGATTAATAATTAAGGCTTATTAATTAATAGTTAAAGGATATGTAATTAAGGATTAATTGATTTGTTTAAAGAGTAATTAAGGGACGAATTACTCAGTTGTGATTAATGAGATGAATGTGATAAATTTAAGTTAATTAATTTGTTAATTAATTAAAGATAGTCACTTGGTAATTGATTAAGTATATTTACTTAATGAGAATTGATGAGAGTAGTTACTTAAGGTAAGTAATTGATGAATTACTGGATGTAATTGATATAAGGGGAATTACTTAATGTGAAGTAATTTGAAGGATAATTACTTGGTAAAGGTAATTAAGGATTAATTACTTGGTGTAATTAATCAAGGGATTTATGAAAGTAGTAGAAGTTAATTGAGAAATAATTAAGGATAGTTAATTACTGTTCATGATTATTAAGGTTGATTAATGAAAGCAATTAATTAAAGCATGATTAATTAATGTAATTATTAAGGATCAATGTAATTAATTATAGTTAATTAATGGAAGTAATTAATTAAGGATTATTAATTAATGAAATTAATTAAAGGTTAATTACTGAAATGGTTAAGGATAATTAATTTATGAAATTAATTAAAGGCTAATTACTTAAATATAATTAAAGAATAATTAATCAAGGATGATTAATTAAAGTATAATTAATTAATTTATTTGTAATTAATTAATGATTATGCAAGCAAGTTTTATAATGATGGAAGTAATTAATTTAATTTATTTCAAATTAATTAGAAATGCAAATACTTAATTTAATTCACTTTAAATTATTTAGAGCTGAAGTAATTAATTTAATTGATTTTAAATTAATTATAGTGTGATAAATTAATCCTTGCTTATGTATGGATGGATGATATTGATTGCCTTGAATGGTTTGAGATCTTAGATATGAGATAAATAATGCTGTGTGATATGGATACTTTGATTGAAGTGAGATGATAATATGAATTATCTATTTGTGATGATAATGTGAATTATCTTTTTGTGATGATAATGTGGATTATCTATTGTGATTTGTGAATTATCTATCTATGTGTATATAGATAATAGAATAGAATTGTTTTAACTTTAAAACAACTTGGACCTAAAAGATGGCGTTTTGGATTTCGATGAGACAAGGATCGGGTTTTCAGATTTGGATATCTGAAAACCACATCGATCCAAATTAACGATAGGTCATGAATCTCAAGTGAAGATGAAAATTCAAAGTGCAAGAGTTATCGTCATTAACTCTGAGGGTGATTCCAAAATGAGTGTAACGAGATAATGCCTTCGGTTTTGTTCGAACCCGTAACGAACTTGTATGAATTGAATGCTTTCATAACATCGTCTGGTGGACGATGAGAATTCTAAGAGATGTGTTCTCTAAATGTAATCGTAGCCTCAAGGCTCATCAACCGGGAATGGCTAAAACATGGGAGGTGAAGCAAGGCTAAGTGGCTAGAACCCAAGTAGGATGAGATGGAACCCTATCTAGAGTCCCTTTTTATTCGGCTGTGTGGGCAGTTGGTTCGAAACAACTACGGGGTTGTCTTGTTCGGGACTGTCCAGTAAGAGATGGTTCCGGCCTTACGCTGCAGGGGATTTAGGGTAGATCCTCGGTATGGTGATCTAGGCCACGTACTGTGACGGGCGATAACCCAGTAGCCCTGCCATTGATGGAAACTCATTCTTCCTACGTGCCCTTACGGTTTTGATTGTATTACCCACTTTTGTGGCTAGTAGCTGGAATTTAATCAATGTAACAATTTCGGCTATTTTCTATTTACTTGAAAACCCTAGACACTATTATAATATCACAAAATTTCCAATCGAAGTTTTGGTTAGTGTAAGGTAAACACTTGCCCATGTTTATGTCTGGGAAGTCTTACGTGATACCTTTGTTTTCAAAGGTTTTTAAGGTTAAGCAACTTTAACCCGTTTACTCACACCAGACCCATGTATGACCCGGAGTTTATATCTGTTTTCTTAAACTCTCGGGTACTCAAATTTTTACGAGTAGCCAAGGGATTCGGGTTTGCTTTGACAAATTCTGGAGGAGGAATGTAGCAGGAGGCTTCAGCGTTTGTAGATATATAGCAGTTCCGCTGTGTTTGAGTTGTATCTGTTTTTCTATGTTGTGCTTGAGTTGTAATAACTAGACAGCTGTTTATACTGTCTAGTATGTGATGTATAAGCTGTATAACTTTGTTGTATATGATACTATGTAATATCTTATGTTATATAATATAATTTATTCGTTCTGCTATGAGATTCTGATGTTGTTTAGTTCTTACTTTTCTATCTTTTCTATTTTCTATCCCTTTCTTTCTTATTAATAATGCATCATTCTGTCGAATGAATGGCGGGTCGTTACATTCAGAAAGAAGAACAATTTTCATAAAACTAAAAATGAAAGTTCCAGAAGCAGAAATGTTTTTAAGTACTACGATTGTGGTGAATCTGGTCGCCTATGATGAGACTGCTTGCAACAAAAGAAAACACCAAAACACTGATTTGTTCAAAAAGAGAAAAAGTGCCTATAACGTAACTCTGGATGATTCTGGTACTACATCAATATGTGTTTCACAGTGTTGGAAGATTAATCAGATGAGACAAAGGAAACGATAAAAAGTTAACTTTCACCTTTCATATTTTACTATTTTTTATTGTTTTTGAAAATTTATAGAAATATTATAATAATAATAAAAATAAGTAACTATAAATATTAAATATATGAGTAAATATGTATGAATCTATATATATATATATATATATATATATATATTATTTCTTATTTTTTGAATTTTGAAATTTTGGCCCATGTATCAACATATGTAACATGGGTATGTCGACATACATGGTAGATTTTGAGAATCATTTCAAAAATTCAAACTTTTGAAATTCCCTCTCTTACATTAATTTTGATTTTTGAATTGCCACCTTTTCACCTTCATATGGCTATTCAAGCTATATTTATTTGCTCTATCTTATCTCATCTTCTACACACAAATAATTTCAAAATTCAAAACTTATTCTTCAGTCTTTTTCCTCTAAAACAAATCAAAAATATGTTCCTGTGATCAACCTTCCTCATCCAAAGCAATTAGGATTACCAAAATTATCAAATGTCATCTTCATAACAATCAAGTGTCCATTGAAACTTATATTGAATATGCGACGACCCATCTTTTTGTTCAATTCAAGTCGACGTTTAACCACATATGTCAAACCCGAATCGTTTAAAAAAACGAATTGTCAAGGGGTTTAAAAGAAAAGGAGAAGAGAAAGAAAACAATATATAGAATCTCACATCGAAAGGATGAAATATAATAATAACATAATTACAAAACTCTCTATCAATATACATTTGATTCCATTTCAATATCATCAGAGATATACATTTAACTGAACATGTCAATATAGTGCAGTAGAATAAAAGTAGAAAGTACAGTCTTCCAATCTCCATCTTCATCTTCAAGAATAACTATCTTCGATAACAGAAAAGCACGATTCGACTCGGGCGTAATGAAAAGACAATACACTCGAGTCAGGACTATATTTTCTTATGCAAGTAAATTTAAATCAAACAATATAGGTACGGAAGTTTAAGAGACTAAACAAATCTGCATCGACTTCGTACGAAGAATTAATATTCAAGTTTGAATTCAATTTTTACACCTTGTTTTAGGCATTCATATTAGACTTATTAGTAATATACTCATTCTCGGAAATAATCTCTTTGACCAAATTATCGATTTCATTTCACAGAATCATTCTTATTTAAAAGATAAAATATCTTTTATTTCTAATATTTTATTTGTAAATACCGACTTTCAATTAACCTTTTAAAATATATTTTTGTGAAAATCCTATTTCACCATTACACGATTGCCAAATTTCATTACTATTCAAATTAACAAAGGTAATTAAATCTTTAAATTCAAAATTTTTATTATTAAATATTCAATTATTTAACTTCGGAATTAATTTACTTAATTTCTTAATTTAACACATGTAATCGAACTTAATTCAAAACAATCAAATTTAATCATTATATTATAATTCAATAAAATCATTATATTTTAATTCAATAAAATCAATTAAAATTCTTCCTTTAATTAAATCAAATATTTGATTAAAATTTAATTACCTATACAATATTAACAAATTTCATCCTATTTCAAATAATTAACTTAACGAGTTTCAATACAACCAATTTTAATACAATTTCGTAACTTTAAAAAAGTTCAATTAATATTTCATTTTAAAATCCAAATACACTTAACGGATTTCCAAAATTAAATATTAACTCCAACAAAAAATTAAGTTATAAATTCACATTAAATTTCCAAATTATTTCTTAATTTCAAATTTAAATATTAAATATCCAAAATAAGTTTCAATTAACCAGTCGGTGTTTATTGTTAAATTTCTATCCTAGGTCAAGTGGCTTAATTTGAGTATTTATCATTTCAATCCATATTCTCGTTCAAATTTCAATGTCCAAATCAATGCATACAACAACAATATAATAGTGATAGGTATCAATAAATCAATCAACATTCAAGATTCAAACTTTTCATAATTAACGTGTTTTCATGCAATTGGAATTCCAATCAAGCATTTAAAGTATTTCAGTTAAATCATATATCTTAAAGTTAACAATTAACGATCATAGTTATCAACCAACCATTTATAATTACCAACCAAGTATTTATAATTATCAACCCATTGTTTATAATATCGCAGGATATTTGGAATACGAAAATCCAGTCATAAGCTTAGAATCGCTCACATTCGTGTATTTGACAGACAGACATGGACACAGCAATACGGATGTGCACGCATAAAGCTGGAATATGATGGCTACTAATTCTCTCTTTCTTTTCTCTTTTTTTTTTTCTTGAAATTTTTTTCCCTTTTATAACTCACGCAACAATTTTCTTTCTTTGCTTTTTATTATACACGCACGGAGCATACAGGTGGGAAGGGGCTTCGGCTTGGCTGGGCAGGCGATGGGGTCAGTTGCGAGGAGGCTCGGGTGCAGGTGGTCTCGAGGCTGAGGGACGACGGTCAGTGGCTTCAGCTACAAGTGGGAGAGTCGTGAGTGTGCTTCGGTTGGTCGTGCGGTGGTGGGTGTTGGTCCAAGTGAGTGTAGAGGTCGGTTTAAATGTAGAGGAGTGTGGTAGGGTTATGAGGAGGGGTGTTTGGCCGGTGAGCTGGGTGGCGGGGTGGCGGGGCTAGACTAGCTTGCGGGTGCTGGCAAAGTGGATTTGGGCTGAGGAAATATGACAAGGGAGTGGGTAGCAGTGGAGGTGTACCAGCTAGAGGTGGGGAGGTGTTCAGCTTCAGGTAGGGTGTGGGCTGGGCGGTGGGCTCGGCCGTTGTATGTGGCGGGGACGTCGAGTTGGCCGGTGGTAGGGTGGGCAGGGGACCGGTAGACAGGAGGAGGGTGGTCATGCGGCGCTTTTAGGAAGTGGGGTACATGGGGCAAAGTGGGTCGGTGGTGGTGCGGTGGAGGGGCGCAGGTTCTGCGTGGTAGGAGGTAGAGTAAAATAAAAGAAAGGCGGGGAGAAAGGCGGGGAGAAAGACGTTCATGTGGGAATGTTTATGTGTATTAGAGTTGTTATATAAATATTTTACTAAGCTCTCAGAGAAGAGGAAAGGAATGGCAGCACAAAGGGTATATTTATATGCAAAGGGAACATACAGAGCATTAAATGCTGCATTTAATTAGGGGTGACAACACACGCAAGTTGTCAGTTGAAAAGGATGAAATGTGGGTTGAAAAGAATGAAATGTGTGTTGGCAATTATGACTCCTGTGCGGTCACAGACCAATATTTCAACCATGTAGCGTTTTGTCAAGGAAGCCAAAACACAAAAACAAATATACTATGGTGATCGGCGCGACGAGATGATTACAACAATGTAATCAAATCTGTGATATGACATTCGTAGCAAAATATCATCTATCGCCGCTGTTACCATTTTGAAATTGAACAATAACGGCAATTCTAAATAAACGGAGCTATAAAGGTCGAAATTGGATGGAACGAAATTTGACTTTTTAATCGGAAATTTTTTTAGATCATTTCTATGTAAAAATATTCATACTTTAAATTTTGACAATTCGCACTGAAAAATTGTTCTGACCGAGTTTCGAACGAATTTTGATGTAAAATAAATTTTACTGGTCTTATTTCAATGGATAGATTCTAAATATCTAGTTTTCGGTGTCAAATTTGAATTTTTAAAAATAAATTTTATTTCAATATCTCCGTTAAATTCTTATTTAACTCGTCGAAATATCCAGGTCGTTGAAATCTCCCCCACTCAAAACTTTTCGTCCTCGAAAAGGATCGAAGTAAGAAATTTAACATGTGATATATTTTACTCAAAATAATCAAGGTAGAAAACATAAGAATCATTAATTCAACTACTTACAGCACATAAATGTAATGCAACTAATAGGGATGATGTCAAGCTACATGCAACCAAATAGCATAGCAATCCTAAGCAAGAAATAATCATAGCTAGAAAGCATAACATAAAATCATTTTATTAGAATCCATACTCCATATATATACACCATTTGTACATATAACAATTTCGATCTCTTATTTGAATACGCAATTTTATTTTCCGAACTAGGGGTAACCTGACTACTCTAGTACGGGCTCTAATCCGACTTCTTGATTAGAAACTTCCATCCTCCTTACGTAGTAACAAAATATGATGGAGAACTTCAGAATCATATCAAAAATTCGTATCAGTGTTCATCATTGAGAATCGAGAGAACAATCCTAAATCGAACAGGTGTGAATTTCCTTAAAGTATTGTATTCAAAATCTGAATTAAAACTGTAAACACAATTAGAATGGTCTATATGCAACTTGCGTATTTATTCTATTGGTTTCTTAATTACACCAATAGATAATTCGAGTGGTTTTTATATTCAAATTTTAAATGCTTGAAAAAATTTCTTTGTTAAAAATTCTTTTATAATGAAATACTTTTTATATCGAAAATACTTTAGATAACTCGATGTTTCCACAAGTTTATCCTCGCTTTTAAAGAATCAAGCAATACGTTGATCAGCCGTAAGACTAGAAATATCTAAATACTTAGTAAACCTGTTTCAACGACTAGTGAAAATACTTGGAAAACTTTAAAACAAATATGGAAAGTACATTCCAGTCACCGAAATCAAACGAATGTGATCGTCATGGAACAGAGTCCCTATGGTTGCTCCCTCGCTAAGTCGAGAGGACAGAGCGACGCAGCCTCAGGTGACTTTAGGCAGCCACTGGCACACGTCTTACGCCATGATATCCAAAACAACCACAGATCGTAGATACACAATGGTTTCGATTCGATCCCCAGGTAACACCCATACCCGTGAGCAATCACTGCTCTACGAATTATGTTATGCCAAACATTCGCATGATCTGTAGTCTACATAATAGTAATACTGGTGGTTACGTCGCTATCACCCATAAACTCATGGCAATCATCTGCCCCCTCGAATTATGCCATGTGTACCGCAGATACGCAATAGTTTCGCCTGGTTCCCTAAACATCCATCCCTCAGGGCAATCACTCTACCCAGGAGGATTATGCCAAAAACGACCATAGATCGCAGTTACACAATGGTTTTTCCTGGATCCCCCAGGAAACATCCATAACCGCAAGCCGTCACGGCCATCGAATTTCATTATGCAGCCAAGGTCATAAGACCATAGGTTATGCTATGGAATTCGAAGGAACTCATGAGTTTATGTCTAGACGACCTAAATCAATCAATAGAATCAATGGAATGTATCCACGATGTGTCCACAAAGCGGATAATCAAGCAGAGAGTATATTCCGTATCTTCAATTTCAAAATGTATATCATACTATACAGGTACCTTTTCAAATCATCAATTTCGAATATATCATTCTTATATATTTCCGCTATATATAAGATCATCGCTTTTCAAATCAAGCACCTTTCAAAATCAATAATTTTCGAAATAACTTCATACTTATACAAACCAGTTTTATATAAGAATCGAAAACTCTTAAATAAAATATTTATTTAGAGTCAAAGGTCTTCGAAATCAACCACTTTCAAATATTGGTTCAGCTTCAAATTCAAATATGATTTCAACCATCATTTTCCTCAAACCAGGTATTATTCAAATTCAAAATTTCATAATACCAAATCAATTGTTTCAAAAATTATTTCAATTTCATATTTCATAGGGTCATATTTGCCTTTAAAATCATTTTACAAATAAATAAGAGTTTATAGATCAAAATTACTTTTAAAATAAATTCGTAAAATAAATAAGTTTTTTTCTAAATCTCTTCATTATTCAGAAATATTTCTTAAAACAAAATTTCATTTAAAACATTCCTAAACAAATTCATACTTAAATAATACAAAATAGGCTTATACAATTTATTTATCAAAATATTTTACATCTTAAAGCTTATCTAACTTCTATTTACCTTTATTTTAAAATTTTCAAAACTAAACTTTATATTATTTCCAAAAAAATTAGCTTTGAAAATTAATTCTCAATTTGGAAGTGTTCAGCTATTCAGAATAGTGGAAAAATCAAATTCCAATTCAAAATTGGAATCGACAACCAATCATCTCAACAAGATACACAATTAATCAATCAATCAATCCCAATGCATAGGGTACAAGCGTTCATAATATCATTCAATCCGAAAACTCGAGAATTAAACACCGGGTTCATTTCACACACACACACACACACACACACACACACACACATACATATTTCTTTCGAATATCAAATCATACTTCAGGGATTTGAATCAAATAAATTTCATTAAACAATCGAGTTGCAAGGCTACTAAAGTTTTTTTCTCTCTTTAAAATCATTTTGAAAATCATTTTGAAGACATTTCTTATTTGGAAAATAATTTTAATTTGTAATATTATATTTTTTGAATCTTAAATAAATTTCGAGAACTCCCGAAATCCAACTCTCAAATTTCCAGTTTGAATAATTTTTTGTTTATTTATTAACCACGTCTAGATAAACCATATTTAGTATATCACTTTCAAATGGTATCCATTACTCTTTAAAATGGTACAAAGGGAAATTTTAATATGTATTCACTTCAAAATCATTGTTCAATTGATTTAATATTTTCCAAAAACCAAAATTTTCCAACCATGGTCAAACGCTCAAATCAACAGTCAATAGTCGATGCTCATAAACTGGCCGAGGACGACTCGTCAATCAATAAGCAATAATAGTCGATTGATTTTATCTGTTTATTGGGTTCATTCTTTTATATTCTATATAAAATC
Source organism: Allium cepa (assembly GCA_030765085.1). NCBI lineage: Eukaryota > Viridiplantae > Streptophyta > Magnoliopsida > Asparagales > Amaryllidaceae > Allium > Allium cepa. Next base: position 643,054,379 of record CM060939.1, on the reverse strand, counting down.
CAAGTTGAAATCATTACATTGATTAATATAAAATTATTTTTATATCACTAACAAATACGCTCTCTCTTATACGTATATATCCTCAGACTCATTCTAGGGTATTATTGACCCTATCTCTAATGAGTAATCCACACCAAAGCCAAGACTCTCGCTTATAGCTCTGATACCAAATGTGACGACCTGCCTTTTTGGTCAATTCAAATCGACGTTTAACCACATATGCTAGACCTGAATCAAAAAGACAAATTATCAAGGGGATTAAAAGAAAAGGAGAAGAGAAAGAAAACAATATGTAGAATTTCACAACAGAAGGATGAAATATAATAATAACATAATTACAAAACTGCCTATCAATATATATCTGGTTCCATTTCAATATCATCAGAGCTACATTTAAACTGACATGTCAATATAGTGCAGCGGAATAATGGTAGTACGTACGGCCTTCCAATCTCCTTCTTTGTTTTCAAGAATAGCTGTATTTGATAACTGAAAAGATCGGTTTGACCCAAGCATAATGAAAAGACAATCACTAGTAGAAAAAGCGAATCTGATGATAGATATGCTCCGTTGTCTAAATGAATACCTATCCGTCGTCTATTTCCATGCCATCACATTACATATCAAACCACAGATATGAATGTTGTCTGATGTTATAGTATCATTTCTAAAATTTTATATTAGACAACATATAAATATCGACTGATATGTATATCAATTACACTTATGTTATATTTGCAAAATGAAATATTGAATCACAATTTTATTTTAAATTTTATTTATTTCAAATACAATACAACTTTTACTATACTTACATTTTCAAGTACAATACAACTTTCACTGTTCTTACATTTTCAAATATATTACAACTTTCACTATGACTCTCATCTATACAAATTTTCTCTACACTCTCATATATAACATTTTTTTACTAGCACTCACTCGATTTTTATTTTGATATTGATCTTCATCTGCTTGCTCCAGCTTGCGTCTAGTCATCTCTTATACCTCTCAGATAAACAACACAGAAAAATGAAAAAGGAAACAAACTTAAATTGAAAAAATTAAATTAAATTTGAATATTAATATTGCCTCAGTATATGGGTTTATTTTCTCTTCATGTTTTAGTCATGGCCTGACAAATATATATCTGCATGGAAAACTTATGATATGCACAATATATCACTATGAATATCACAAGGCTAAGCATCGATTAAATCTCACGGATTATTGCAAAGATCAAGCCTAAAGGCTCAACACGGTGCAAATGTGCACAAGGTCGAGCCCACAAGGTCGAGCCTAAGCCTCGTCGGGCCCAACTCAGGTGCATAAGGAAACGCAACAAAAATCAGAAAACCAAACTAAAAGAGGCAACACAGTTCAAAATTGTAAGTATCAACAATTCAATAAGCTTCAACAGTTCAATAAGCTTCAATCTGACCATAACGCACAAATAAGTATAGTGTACATACTCAAGTATAAAGCAAAACCAAAACCAAAATATACATGTATAAACCAAAACCAAAATATACAAGTATGTATGAAACCACAATTCATATAAACAAAAGCCAAAACCAAAATATACATGTATAAACCAAAACCAAAACCAAAATATACGAGTGTATGCAAGTACATACACTTCAGTTATGTGCACATATATGCAAACACCCACACCCACACAAGTATATATGTATATATGTATACAAGTATATTGGACATGGAAAAGGCATAGAGTACAACAACTGGCCAGAGACAGCAACAACAAAATACAATAGTATAACACATATACTAGTACATATATACACATATATGTGTATATGTATACATATACTTGAGGTAATAGTGGAGTGCTATTTATAAAGTCAGATGAACATAGAGAATAACGTAAGGACAATGGCTCACACAAGTCAAGCAGGATACAAATAGCTCGAAGATGAATAATGCAACTTTAGAGTTTAAATTTATAAAGGGTTAAACAAGAAATCTTGTATGAAAGCATCAACAATATCAAAGTTGAAGCACAGAAATACATATGTATGTAAAAATTCAAAATGGTTTACAGCAACACAAATATGTATGTAAATACATGCTTGGAAGTTTTACAAAGGTGAAACACATATCAATTTTAAACCAAGCATGAACAAGGTTGAACAAAGCATGCATAAATATGTATGTATATACAAATATTTACACATATATACATACATATGTATGTACGTGTGTATTTATGCATATACATGGATGTGTTGCATATATACATGTACACATACAAACATATTCATGGATGGTTCAGAACTGAATTGGTTCAAGCTCAAGTATATACAAGTGTAGATAAACAACTCACAAACTGACACTATAAATACAAGCATCTGTTCACACATAGAAGCAAGTTCAAGTGCATGTTCAATTGTAAGTCTGGCAATGACAAGCCTATACATACAAGCAGCTGTTAACATGTATATACATACATATTTATGTATGTATATACAAGAAAAATATCTAGTATAGTTCAACCACAAGTTCATACTCAAAGTAACAAGGCTATCTGCAAGTCCAGACTCAAAGCCATAAGTCCAGTCACAAGTCCAGAAGGTAACAAGTATAAGTTCAACAAACCAAGAACATATACAAGTATAAGTACAAACCGATCGCAATGGATATACAAACAAGCAAGAAGACTACAGGTTTGGAAAGATGCTCAAATGCATGAATGAACCAACAACTAACATAAGCATCAAAGGAATCAAGAAAACAAGGCAAGGATGTATACAATGTATACATACTTCAACAAGGCAAGGATGTGTATATGTATACATAACTTCAACAAGGCAAGGATTAACATAAGAATCAACAACCAAACAGCATGACTAATTGCAATCCCAAACGATGACTAACCAAACCATTAAAATGTAAACAAGAACTCAGCTTAATATAATCCAAGTTGAATGCTTTCAAGTTAAATAATCTTACATCAGTTAATTACTAATGTACTATTAAATAATCAAAATAGGTAAGAACAATCAATATAAGAAAATGTAGGTATGGATTTCTACAAATAATCTATCAAAATAACTATTACCAACAAATCAATCATAATGAGCTATTCAAAATCGAAATCAGAATTTCTACCAAAGTCAAAGTATATTCAAATATATCAAACATATATATAAATTAGAGACCAAGCCAGAAAGCATCCAGGTCAACTAGAAATAAATAGCCAAAGTGTAAAAAATCAAAACCAAGTTTGAACGTTTCAATTCAAAAATATAGGAAATTGGTTCCTATATATACCCATATCATCATCGGCATTAAAAGTGATCGAGTTCAAATAAAACTACAAAGAGGAAATTGATATGCATACCAAATTAGTGCATATCAAACAACTCCACCATTGAATGATTAGGGTTTTCTCGCCGCTATTAGGATTTCATCATCGAGATTTGGGTTCTCCCAAGATTACATTCGAGATTAGTAGTAGCCGAGATTGGTAGATTCGAGATTACAGCTCGACCATTGAACAGTTAGATTCTAGGTTATAAGAAGGAGGAGTGGAAAGAAAGAAAGAAGGGAATGAAAATGGAAGAAAAATAACGGAGGAATGAATATAGAAAGGGGGAAACACTTAAAAGAACCAGGGCAATGAAATAAATGGGAGGAAAACCAAAACAAAGATTGAGCCAAAATGAAATTTTTTTATCACTTCAATCAGAAAACAGATAAAATTTTGTCTGAACATCAAGTATGAAAATTGAGATTTCAAGGGCTATGACAAACAACAGATGGTTTTTTCATGTGTTGTGTGAAACAGTGGTAAATATTGAGACAACAACAAATCTACCTTATGTTGTGTAATGACTGTTATCTGATTCATTTTGTGGCATAGTGAATACACTCGAGTCAGGGATATATTTCCTTATGTAAGTAAATTCAAATCAAACAATTTAGGTACACAAGTTTAAAAGGCCAAACAAATTTGCATCGACTTTGTATGAACAATCAATATTCAAGTTTGAATTCAATTTTCACACTTCGATTTACGCATTCATATTAGACTTATTAGTAATGTATTCATTCTCGAAAATAATCTCTCTGACCAAATTCTTGATTTCATTTCACTGAACCATTCTTATTCAAAAGATAAATATCTTTTAATTTCCAGTATTTCATTTGCAAATGCTGTCTTTCAATTAACCTTTCAAAATATATTTTGGTGAAAATCCTATTTCACCATTACATAATTGCCATATTTCATTACTATTCAAATTAACAAAGTTAATCAAATCATTATATACAAAAGTTTTATTATTAAATATTCAATTTAATTGACTTTAGAATTAATTTACTTAATTTCTTTATTTTTACACATGTAATCGAACTTAATTCAAAACAATTCAATTTAATCATTATATTTTTATTCAATAAAATCATTATATTTTAATTCAACAAAATCAATTAAAATTCTTCCTTTACTTAAATAGAATATTTGATTAAAATTTAATTACCTATACAATATTATTTCTATTTCAAATAATCGACTTAACGAGTTTAAATCTCATTAATATTTAATATAACTAATTTTAATACAATTTCATAACTTTAAAATGATTCAATTAATATTTCATTTGAAAATCTAAATTCACTTAGCGGATTTCCAAAATTACAAATTAACTTCAACGAAAATTTAAGTTATAAATTCACATTAAATTTTCAAATTATTTTTTAATTTCAAATTTAAGTATTAAATATCCAAAATGAATTTTAATTGACCAATCGGTGTTTATTGTTAAATTTCTATCCTTGGCCAAGGGGTTTAATTTGGGTATTTTTCATTTCAACCCATATTCCGGTTCAAAATTCAATGTCCAAATCAATGCATACAACAACAGCATAACAGTGACAGGTATCAATAAATTAATCAACATACAAGATTCAAACTTTCCATAATTAATGGGTTTTCATGCAATTGGGTTCCGATCAAACATGTAAACTATTTCAGTTAAATCATATATCTCAATGTCAACCATCAATGATTTCCATTTCATTATCGATCATAATTATCAACCAACTATTTATAATTGTCAACCAAGTATTTTATAATTATCAACCATTTGTTTATAATATCATAGGATTCTTGCAATACGAAAATCTAATCGTGAGCTTAGAATCACTCACATTCGCGTATCTGATAGATTGATACGGACATGGCAATATAAACGTGCATGCACAAAAGCTCGAAGATGATGGCTAGTATTTCCCTCTTTTTTTTCTTTTTCTTTTCATGGAATTTTTTTTCTTTTTATATAGGTTACGCAACAATTTTCTTTCTTTGCTTTTCCAAATACACGCACGCAACACACAGGTGGGAAGGAGCTTCAGCTCGGCTGGGTAGGCAGCGGGGTTGGTTGTGAGGAGCCTAGGGTGCAAGTGGTCTCAAGGCCAAGGGATGGCAGTCGGTGGCTTCGGCTACAAGAGGGAGAGTCATTAGGGAGCTTCGGTGGGTTGTGCGGTGGATGGTGTGGGTCCAGATGAGCGTAGAGGTCAGTTGGAGGTAGGGGAGTGCGGTGAGGTTGTGAGGAGGGGTATTTGGCCGGTGGGATGGGTGGCATGGAGGCGGGTCTGGACTGGCTTGCGGGTGCTGGCAAAGTGGCTTTGGGCCGAGGGAATATGACAAGGGAGTGGGTAGCAACAGAGGTGCACTAGCTAGAGGCGGGTGGTGTTCAGCTTCGGGTAGGGTGTGGGCTGGGAGGTGCGCTCATGTGGTGTATGTGACGTGGGAGGTCGAGTTGGTAGGCTGGGCAGGAGATGAGCAGACAAGTGGTGGGTGGTCGTGCGGCGCTTTTAGGAGGTAGGGTATGTGGTGCAAGGTGGGTCTGTGGTGGTGCGGTGCTGGGGCACGGGTTCTGGGTGGTAGGAGGTGGAGTGAAATAATAGAAAGGAGGGGAGAAAGACGATCACGTGGGAATGTTTATTTATAGTAGAGTTGTTATATAATTTTTTTTACTAAGTTCTCAAAGAAGGAGGAAAGGAATGGCAGCACGAAGGATATATTTATATGAAAAGGGAATGTACTGAGCATTAATGCTACATTTAATTAGTGGTGACAGCACACATAAGGTGTCAGTTGAAAAGGATGAAATCTGGACTGAAAAGAATGAAAGGAATGTTGACAATTATGAATCCTGCACGGTCACGCACCAATATTTCAACCATGTAGCATTTTGCCACGGAAGCCAAAACATGAAAACAAATATACCACGCCGATCAACGAGACGAGACGATTCCAATGATGTAATCAAATCTGTGCTTTGATCTTCGTAGCAAAATCTTATCTTTCGTCGATGTTACCGTCTCGAAATTAAACAACAACGACAATTTTAGATAAACGGAGCTATAAAAGTCGAAATTGAACGGAAAGAACTTTGACATTTTAATCAGAAATTTTTTTAGATCAATTCTATGTAAAAATATTTATACTTTAAATTTTGATAATTCGCACTGAAAAATTATGTCGACGAGTTTCGAACGAATTTTGATGTAAAATAAACTTTATTGGTCTTATTTCAATGGACGCATTCCAAATACCTAGTTTTCGGTGTCAAATTTTTATTTTTAAAAATAAATTTTATTTCAAAATCTCCATTAAATTCTTATTTAAGTCGTCAAAAAATCCAGGTCTTTACATAATATGCTACTTATGGAAAAGTATTTTCGAGTACTTCTTATGGTTTACAAGAATTTTCTTTTGAAAATGGTATTTTCAATTTAACCAATTTATCTCAAAATGATTTTGATTACTATCTCGATTTTGTTAAAATGTTTTATGCCAATTTAAATGGGAAAAAAATTTCAAGGAGAAGAAGGTCAATTTTAAAGTAGCGCAAAAGAAACTACTATTGTTTTAGATTATGAAACTCTTGGTTAAATTTTTTATTGTAAAATAGTGAAAGTGGCCTCTCTACTTTTGAAATTAATTAAGGTAATAGAGAAGTTATGCATGATTTATTTTTAGTGATGAAGAGTATGGTTTTAAAGGCAAGAATCTTAGGCCTAAAGCAAGACTAGTGAGTCTTAAATTACAACAAAGTATCACATCAAGAACAGGTAATTATAATAACCCGACCCAAAAAGTTTTCAAAACACCTTTTGTTATTTTTGGAAAACATGGTATAATTGGGCTTCATTTATTTTAGATGACTTTGTTCAAATGTAAATCTCTACGCGTGTGAACACACATTACTCTGGTGTGTATCTTAGTAGAATTTTCAATTATTTTTTATTGATCTATGAGAAGAAAATATTTTCACTCACAAAGTTTTTGAACCAACCTTTCTCTTATGCATATTCCTCTTGAATTCAAATCCTATGAATCTCTTTCTGAAAAGGAAGAAAGATTGGCGAGGGAAGAAGAGCAAGAGATTCTAGAAGAAGAAGAAGATGAAAGTGATGGAATGGAAATTGGAGAGGAGGAAGAGAAAGAAGAAGTAAAGAAGGAAACAGACACTGAATATGCTCTGATACCAAATAAAAATGACTGCTATGCTATAGGATCGATAAGGTCAACAGTTGTAAACAATGTAAACATTGTCGCAGTGCGATATAAACTATGTTATCTACTGATGCGGAATATGAGTATAAAAATAAATAGCAAAGTAAATGACATTAGGTATTTTTATACTGGTTTGAACTCCCATTCTATGTACGGTCCCAGACTCCTTTTGGAATTAAAAACAGCAGCCCTCATTTAACCTGGAGAAAGAGATATTACATCGCCTGAGCAAATGAACATGACTTGACTTCCTGAGTAATTGAACAGCACTTCACCGCCTGAGCAACCGAACAGGACTTGACTGCCTGATCAACTGAGCAGGACCTTCTTACAAACTTGATTAACTTGACTTTGTGTATTCTAGATAACATGGATTTGTCACTTGTAGTACACCCTTCCTATAATATTTTTTTTTTTGCAGATTAAGCGGGGTTAAAACTGGTCCCCTACCAGCTTTATTAATCATAGAAGAGGAAAAACAGCATGAGAACACCACAAAACAGACAGGGAAAGGAAAAGTAAAAAAAAAGAACAAAACACACACATCAAAACAGAAAAGAAAAAGAACTACAAGGAGAAGCTAAGGAATCCAAGGTTCAAAATGAATGTCAAGAAACTTGTATGGGCTAACCCTCATCCCCAACAGTATGTCTGCTTTAAGGCTCTCCAAAAAGTTTCCTTGCTTCCGCTGATACCATCAAAGCATCTCTTATTTCTTTCCTTCCATATATCCACCATAAGTTTCTTCAATATGAAGAAAAGGAACTGCTTATTGTCCTCCCTCCATGAAATGGCACTTTTCATCAGGTTCCATAGATTATTATTGATTGGAAGTGAAAAAACCCTCAGGATACAACTTATCATATTAATCCAGATGAAATGAACATATGGACAATCAAAGTAAATGTGTATAACACTTTGAGGCTGTTGATTACACAGCTCACGTTCAGGTAGAACAGGCATACCATAACTCAAGAGCTTATCTCTAGTCAAAAGAGCATTAGAAGTAACCTTCCAAAACATTAAATTGTCACTGTTACAAGAGGCCACAGTCCAAGTAATCTTTCTCCACTTCCATTCCGGCATTGTGTCCAAACCAATAATGGCCACATAAACTTTTTTAATTGAGTGACCCTGACCATTCCACAAGACAGTGTCTTGGTCATATGATTCATAAAAACTATTTTCAAAATTGCTCCAAAAATTCCTGACAATCTGGTTACTAGTGTAGGACAACACAATTTTTCCATTAACAATATGATCAATGGCAAGAGCATTGTTTCCAATGCCACACTGAAATTTCTGCTGTGTACTGAAAACATGGTCAAGAATAACACCTTTGCTTAGTCATGGGTCATGCCAGAAACTGCACATGCTTGTACCAGAAAGTTTTAGTTGAATAAGAGGCTTGAAAATATGTCTTAATTTTAATATATTCCTCCAAATCCAGCTACATGACTAAGGGATTTCCATATGCCAGAAGTTTTTTGTGCCAATGTTATATCTTAGTGTCCAATTCACCCACAGTGTGTCATGCTTGTGCAGCAACGCATTGAAATGATGGCTGTATGCTGCCTTGTTCCATACCCCAATGCATTGCAATCCCAGACCCCCTTTGCTTCTTGGCTTCTCAATGGATTTGTAAGAACAGGGTAGAACCTTCCTTGTGTGTATGGTACCAAACCATAGAAATCTCATCATTGCTCTTCTAACCAATTTCAGCAGTTTTATTGGTAGAATGAAAGTCCTTGCCCAATATACCATTAATGAGTGACTAACAGATTGAAAAGCACCATTCTTCCAGCTTGTGACAGGAATATGTTGGCCCAACAGTCCATAACAGCAGTTATCTTTTCATATAGTGGTAGACAATCAGCATTAGTAACTCTTGATGTACATAAAGGAAGCCCGAGATAATTCATATCAGATGACATGGTTTGCATACCAGCATAAGAGGTCAGATTCAATTCCTGAATACTAGAAACTCCAGAGAATAGGACGCTGGATTTATGAAGATTAAGGTTAAGGCCAGTCATCAAATAAAAAATATGAAGAGCACTTTTAATACCTTCAAAAGACTGCATATTGGGTTTAGTGAAAATCATAATATCATCAGCAAAAAGGAGGGCTGTTATTCGAAGGTCTATGCACTTGGGGTGGTATTGTATTTGCTTGTTTTGAAACATGGGTCTTAACAGGCTTGTAAAGACTTCCATTACCAGAATGAAGATATAGGAAGACAGGGGATCCCCCTGCCTGATTCCCTGCTTTGGATCAAAATTGCTTGTGCTTGTGCCATTGATAATCAGAGAATAAAAGGGAGTGGATATACCCTCATAAATCCAAGCAACAAAAACTTTGGGAAATCCCATGAGTGACATAACCCTAACTATTGTTTTCCAATGAAGTGAATCATAAGCCTTCTGCAGATCAAGCTTAAGCATGGCACATGGTGAAACATTCACATAGTGGTATCCTTTTAGAAGCTCATGGGCTAACATAATGTCATCTAGGATATTTCTATCAGGGAGGAAGGCAACTTGGTTGTTATAAATAATTCTTTGAAGCACTGAAACCAACCTAGTGGCAATAATCCTGGAGATACATTTATAAACCACATTATAACAAGAAATGGGTCTGAAGGAGGTAACATTCAAAGCAGGTTTAGTCTTAGGGATTAGCACCAAGTTGGTTGAATTCAATGATCTAAGCAGCTTGAATTTGTCAAAGAAATTGTGGACAGCACTGCAAAACTGATCTCCAGCTAATTCCCAGCTAGAAGTAAAAAAACAACATCGAAACCATCTGGATCACCTGACGAGCTTCTATTCATTGCATATAGGGTTTTCTTGATTTCTTCATTAGTTACTTTAGCTATTAAAAGACTAGCTTCATCTTGATTAAGTCTTGGTAGAGAGATAGTGGAGAGTAAGCCTAACTCCGGTTCAAAATTGCTCGCATTACCAAAGAGGCCTGCATAATACATTAGAAAGGCTTTTTCCACAGTATCAGGGGATGTATGAAGAATACCTGCTTCATCAACTATAGAAGATATATTATTGAATGAATGCTTAATCTTCAGAGAGGCATGAAAAAATTTAGTATTCCTATCTCCTTCAGCTGCCCATTTGATTCTTAATTGTTGCTTCTTCATATTAGACTCATTAGCTAGTGCAAGGTTAAGTTCATTGTAAAGTGTAACCTCCTTCTCTACCATGAGAACATTGTCAGGGTGTTCCATCATTTGCTCCTGCGCAACCTTATACTGGTCCTTGAGTTTTGTAGATTGAAGGTTGCCATTACCATACCTTGCCCTTGCCCAACCCCTCAATGCTTCCTTAACTGCTCTGAGTTTCCTGCAAAATATAAAAGTAGGATTTCCAAAAACCCTTTTTGTCCAAGCATTAGTTATAACATCATAATATTCAGGGTCATGGACCCATGCATTGTAAATTTAAATCCACTTTTGGCTTCCAATGGCTTTTTCCCAGTGGTCAAGATGAGGGGTGAGTGATCAGAAAGTATAGGATGGGGCAGAAAAGTGGAGATGTTGGGCCATGTTAAAAGGGCTTTGAAGTTTGAGAAAGAGTGATCAATGTTAGAGAAAACACAGGCACCGGTTCTAGATCGATTATTCCAAGAGAATGGGGCACCATATTTGTTAACGGGGATTAAGGATGAGTCATCGACAACATTGTTTAAAGGGAGTATGTCCCTAGGCAAGAGAGAAAGACCCCCATGTTTATCAGACAATGAAAAACAATAGCTAAAATCTCCAAGCAATATCCAAGGATGTGTGTCTTGTCTTAGCGCTAGTATAAGATTGAAAAGAGTTTGTCTGGAAGAGGGGGAGTTAAAAGCATAGATGAATGAAATATAGAAAGATATAGAGGAGTTGAAATATTTGGCATGAACGTGCATTATTTGTGGAGTTGCAAGGATGAGATCAAGTGTAAGTACCTCTGGATTATGAAGGACCATAATTCTCCCATAGCTTGCTTCAAGGAGATTGTGGTTCAAGGTCCAAGATGGGTTAATGTACTTTGCAGCATTAACAGTTAGAGACAAATTCAATTTGGTTTCAAGAATTGCAAAAACAGATAGTTGATGAAACAAGATCAACTGTTTAACCTGATCCAGCTTGAGTAAATTGTGGGATCCTCTGATATTCCAAGCACCTATATTGTGTAACATTAATTAAACCATATTTATTTGTGCTCCTTCTTTCATGCTCCTAGTAACTGGAGAATTCATTCTTGTGTAGCTTTGATTTTGGTTTTTTGCCTTTTTTAACTTTTTGCTTTTATCATTTTCAGTAGCTTGACAGCTGTCTTCAGTTGGTTCCTATAATCTTATCCTCAAATATGATGTGTATGTTGTGTGTATATGAATGCTTGAAAGATATGAAATTGAGATCGTAAGCAATAGATATATAAAAGCAAGAAAGCAATAGATTCAGAGAATATAATTTAAGTTAGAGTAGGAGAGAAAAGTGATTGAAGTTATTTGATCATTAGAACACAAGCATATATGTAGCAGATAAGGAGCTGCAACTGTTGATGAAGAGTTCTCAATGAACAACAATGACTACAACTCTTCACGAGGAAGAAGGCTATTCAAAAAGGAAGTGTCTTTTCAAAAAATGACAATTGCATACAGTTTAGTCGATCGGTATAGAAGCTTCAGTCACTGAATTCAAAAACGTGCATGTGCATTAAAAAGTGCATAGATTCAGTCGACTGACTGTATGTATTCAGTCGACTGAATTCTATTGTTAAACAAAAACTACTATAGCTCATTTGGTTAGAGCACTTGTCTTGTAAACTAGTGACCCGAGTTTGATTCTTGCTTCATGCATTTTTTGAAAACTTGATTTTTATTAGAATATGCATGCAAGTTTATTTGAATATGAATGATGATTCTTGAGGAAAGATTTTAATAAAGCATTAAACTTGAGTCCGGATGCTGTCGTAGCTGTAGATTCGTGAATTGTTGTTTCATATTAACAATCAAAACCTATGATCCAATAGACACCTCCCTTGAAGGCTTTGACAAATATTCATGCTATTCCAACAAAAAGATTCTCAAGAACCAAGAAAAGCTTCTCAACAACTAAAAGAAGCTTAAACGTTCCTTTAGTAGAAAGTTCATTTCTCTCTCGAGCGAAGTGGACAAATACTTTGGGACGATCATTAGGAAACGTGGTGGAAACTCTTCTTCACATCATCTTTTTAGATCTTTTATCTACCTTTATACTCTTAATTGTATGTTTTCTAGTTTTATTTCAAATTATTTTCATGTTATGTATTTATCTTTTATATTATTGAAAAAGTACTTAGAAAATAATTTTAATGTTCAATAATCGTTTTTATATTCTCTGGAATTCAAAATTTGAGAGGGTATAAAGTAAACGGAAATTAGAACAAAACAAGAAATATGCAAATTTCTACACATATGTTGACATATTGTGCATAGGTTTGTCAATATATACCTGACAGTTTTTTGAATGTTGAAATTTAAAGGTTAGTTAATTTTTGGAGGGATTAGTTACTAATCAACCTTTCGCTTTTATAAAAGCCCATTTCTTCCAAACAAAAAACTCAGAATTAATTCACCTTCTTATTATATTCCTCTCCACTCATCTCTTTTCATAAAAATGGATTCAAATGAAATTTTTTTTAGTCAAAAACTTAGTGAAAATCTAGAAGAAACTCTTTAATCTTTTAAGAACGCTTTTTGCTTCATTCTGCGCAATCAATGACACGTGGAGTTAAGTTAAATGCAAATGATCAAAGAACCAAAAACAATTCGACTCTCTTTGCCATTTCATTTCTAGTTTCGTTGAACAAGTTCAAAGAAATGCTCCTAAATATTCGAACTCTAAAGCAAAAATGGATAATGAAGATTAGGAAGTTATCAACACAAATCATGTCTTCGGTTTAGAAGAATGGATCATAGTTCTTAAGAAAATATAAGCGCTTTTAGTTTATTTTTTATAATCTTAGTTTATTATTATGTACATTTGTATGATTTGCATGGGTAATATATGTAAAACATATATATTTAATATGTTTGATTTGCTTCTAAATATAATGTCAGATATGGATAACCGTCTTGTATATATAATTTATACAGTTGTTTCTCAAAAATATTCTACAGTTGTTCTTGATTTGATTCCATTTACAAACATCATCGTATAAATATGTTATATTTAGGGGGAGTATATTTTCTTTCACTCATTTTAGTTGATGACAAAAGGGAAGAAAAATATAAAATATAATATATGCATATACTAAAGGGGAGTTCATGTACTAATTGGGAATTAACCAATTTTGGGGGTGTTACATTATATTTTATAATAAATATATTTACATGATTGTCTCACCAAAAAAGAAGATATTGTTAATTCCAAAGATATGGATTTTGATGACAACAACCATATAAATATAAGTAATAATGTTTTTCCAAGTTGTATAGAGTATTTTTTTCAAGATATTACATAGGTGTATGTAAGAGCAAGATGATCGAGTTTGAAGACCAATTAGTAAAAATTAGAGATCAAGATTTAGAGATGATTAAGATAATAAAAAATTCATGAGTTTAAAGATGATGACACAAAGAGTTGAAGACTATAGTTTATAGTAAACAAATATTAGAATAATTTTTCAAATTACTTAAATAATAACCATTTGACTCTTTGAATACTTTATTATTATCAAAATATTTTATTTTCAAAATACATATTTTACAAAAATTCTATAAAGGTTTTTATATTAGAGTATTTTAGAAACTAGGCTTAAATAATTTTACAAGGGTTCAAGAATTTTGCAACATCTTAAAAGAGCTTTTATTTTTTAAAACATATATGTATGTTGACATATGCTACAAAGGTACGTCGACATATTGACCATTGCAGAGATGGTTTTAAATTTTTAAAAGTTATGATTTTTGATTTCATCTCTTCAAGAAAGCACAACCTTTTAAACACTGTTTAAACCAGTAAAATGATGTCTTTTTAGATTTAAAAAGTTATGATTATTTATTACATCATTTCACAAATAGATACATCTTTTCAAAAACTATAAAAAGGGTTAGAAAACGTATTTTTAAAACTAACTTTCTACATTCTTCTTACTTTGAATTCTCACTGCATATTCTCTAAATTACGAACTCTACTTTTCTCTTTACAAACTACCCAATCATTTGCTTGTATTCTATCATTAATTCAAAGATAAAAGTGTTATCAAAGGAATTATAGGATATCTTATATCCAAAGTACAACTGTTTGTATTTGGAAATCAAATTCTCTATTGCTATTTGTTTGGGTATGCTTGTTGCCCATTCAAATCCAATAGGTATGATTATAGCCCGTTTAAATCAAGTGGATGATCTTGTTGCCCGATTAATTCAAGAGAGTCTACCCCAAACTCGAAAATCAAGAGGGTGTATCTCGTTGACTTGAAATCAAGACTATATTCTAATTTTATTGCTACCTATTCAAAGTAGGTGATCGAAAAGAAACCTGGACAAGA
Organism: Allium cepa; assembly: GCA_030765085.1. Lineage (NCBI taxonomy): Eukaryota > Viridiplantae > Streptophyta > Magnoliopsida > Asparagales > Amaryllidaceae > Allium > Allium cepa. The sequence continues at coordinate 643,039,301 of CM060939.1, read as the reverse complement.
AATTATACGGGACTGGATGCAGGAGAAATTCAAATATGTATAAAATTCCTAGTGCCATCTCTCTAACTTATTACTTTTTTACTTTATTGCTCATATGTTTTTTGATTTTCTGCTATTACACACATCTGTGATTGAATATCTATGTTTTGATTCACATATTAAAACAAGTTAAATGGTTCCATAAAAAAGTTATAAAACACTATTCACCACCTGTAGTGTTAATGTAGCCATAAGATCCATTCAGATTAGTATTACACTATTTCCCACATAGATGCTCTTATCATTACTATAAGGTACTCACTCACATGTACCCAACCTTGGGGTGCAGGATGTTGTGTTTGGTATCAACGCTTAGGTTTGGGATTCCTTAGGAACCAGACACGAATTAAGAGGACATACTTGTATGTTTTTAAAGTTAATACATATATATAAGTAATCACACCCATTAAATTATAGTAATGCTTAATATTATTTTTGGAAAGTTGCTAATAGTCCCTAGTTAAAGAGAAGTGAGATAAGCAATCTAATTGGAGGTGGTTTGAGTGAAGCAGTTAAGATCCTAGGTATGAATGTTATGATATGCTTCCACGGGTATCTCTAAGCAAGAGGTAAGATTGAAATCCATATCAATGAAGGACTCTTAGCTCAAGCATAAGATGTAGTCCTAGCTCCTTCGCCTGCTTTGGACTTTCCCAAGTTATGTCGGGATTTCCAAATTCTAGATGCAAAGAATTACTTTGGGATCGAATCATTTGTTATGACACGTGCATAGTTGGGGAATTAAGATCGGATATTTTCCATGATGGGTGTGGAGGATACAATGAAGAGGCAATTGGCTTCTTGACACTTACAAGGAAAGGCCTTGAACTGGTGGGATATTGTCATTGCTAAGACTGATGAGACATGAATTGCATGGATTGATTTTAAAAGGTGCTTTGAGGTTAAGTTTGTTTTGGAGGCCTAATGAGGAGTGGAACTAGAAGAGTTAATTCATTTGGAGCTAGGAGATTGCATCGTTAAAGAGTATGTCAACAAGTTCAATCAGTTAGCAAAATATGGCGTAGACCTTATCCATAGACAAGTGTAAAAGGTGACAATGTTTGTTAGAGGGTTAAATCCATCTTAGAAAGATATTTCTTTGAGCCATATACCTACTGGTGCTACTTTTGAGATCTTGGTTTAGATGGCGTTGTTGAATAAAATTGGAAAAGAAGAACCTAAGAAAGCAGAACGGAAGCTAGTTCAGCCGGATTAATCAAGAGCAGAGTGGGAGCTCAACGAAAAATAAAGGAATCATGGTTTAAGTGTAGGACGTGTCATGGTAATTGACATCTGACAAAGGAATAAGTAATGCAAAGATCAAATGCTACAATTGCAACCAAGACTTCATATAAGGAGGCAGTGTTTGACTGCACCTAAGACTTCCACCTAGATGGTTTCAACTTATGTAGTTGATGTTGTTCATAGCTCGAGCGCGGTCTCAGCTATGGAAAGGGACAGAAAGTCATCATACAAGATGTATTATTTTCTATGATTTATCTATTTACACTTTTTTAATGCTAAAGCATCACATTCATTTATTTCGGGTAAGGCAGTAGGTAAATTGCACTTAAAGACTATTATACTTACAGAACCTGTTATAGTAGCGAACCTATTGTTGTTTGAAATTCTATATTTTGGGTGTCGAATTCAATTGCAACACTTTTGTATTGGAAGTTTTTGGGTTTGGTTTAATTCTACGAATGGATTAGATGGTACGTGTGGAGTAGTACTATATTTTGATAGGAATTGGGTACTTATAGTGGGTGCAACTTGAAGTTTACTGTGATCCTAAAAGTTATATTCCTAGACCTGTTGCATGATGAGCTAGCTTCTATACCTATAGTTCATGACTTCCCAGATGTCTTTGACAAAGTTTGCATTCTTCTTCCTCATAGGGATATCAATTTTCTTAGTTATTTAGAAGAGAATGCTAGAACTATTACCTTACCCCTTAGGCATATGGCTCCAAGAGAAAGATGCAATCTTAATGAGCTAGTGAATGAATTATTATAAAAGGGATTTATTCGAAGAAGTATTTCAAAATGTAGAGCACCAATTGTCTTTGCTACTAAAGAAGATGGCTCTTTAAGGTTTTGCACTGATTATCATAAGGTGAATAAGTTGGCAAAGAAGAATCCTTATCTACTTCCATGTATATATGATCTCTTTGATCGGTTATTTGGAACAAAGGTATTCTCTCAACTTGACTTGGATATCAGATTCCATCGGTTATATGTAGCTGAGGATAGTGTTTAATAAACCCTTTTTGTACACACGAGGGACATTACGGCGAGTTAGTCATGCCATTTTGGCTAACTAATGCACCAACATATTTTGTCAACCTCATGAGTTGAGTCTTAGAGAGTTGCCAAATAATTTTATGGTGGAATTTATTGATGATATACTTGTCTATTCGAAAAGTGAGAAAGGGCACAAGGTGCATTTAAGATAAGTGATCGACATTCTTCGTGGGTATAGATTAAAGGTGAAATTTTTTAAATGTCACTTTGGCACAAGGAGGTTCGCTTTCTATGACATGTATTTCCAACCATAGACTATATGTAAATCTAGAAAAGTTGCCACAATAGAGGATTGGCACATAGCTTCGACATGCCTTATCAATAAGAATCTTGTTTTCTCATGGAACTTGAAGTGCAAGCATGATTTTATTAAGCTAAAGGAGTTGTTTACTGTGCATCTATTTCGGTACTAGCTGATGGTTTCGAAAGCGTTTCCTATACATATCGATGCTTGTGGTATAAGATTGGGAGCATTTTCAATGTAGGAAGGTAGAGTTGTTTGTCATGTTGGTCGATGGTTGAAAGTACACAAAAGGAACTATCCAACCCATGATCTTGAGTTGGCAGCTATTGTTTTTTCCCTCAAATCTTGGAGGCTTTATCTTTTATAGGTGCAATTTGAGTTGTTTATAGATCGTAAGTCTCTAAAATATTTATTCTCAGAAAAATATTTGAACTTAAGGCAACAAAGGTGGATATAGTTCTTGGCGTTGTATGATTTCAATATCTCATATACGTAAGGAAAACACAACATTATAGCTAATGCCTTAAGTTGATAGCATGTGACATTAGGCCCTATTTGGAATGGAAGCACTTGGAGTTCATTGCTATAACGACCCTACTGCTATACCTATATTATTAAAGAACACTACAAGTAATTCCATCTATTAATATGGAGAATATGGCTAGTTAAGGGTGATCATATGTGAACATATCTTTACTAATGCTGACACATCTTTATTACATTTTTAAGCATTTGAACTGAAATTTTTTGATGTGTACAGTATTAGTACAAAGTAATAAATACACTGATTAAAAATATTCAAAATAGTACAAAATATAAATAAATAAGAATCAAAGTCACATATCATAGCGGAATAATATATATCATATACATAGTAGAATGCGAGTCTACAAAATATTAGTACTAGGCCCACATTATTTATACATCAATCCAAAAGTACTATATCAGGTACACAATGACTACTAATAATAGACATACTCCTAAATGTTAATATATACAAGTATGAAGTAAACTAAAATGGTCAAAATAGCCTACTTCAATGCTAGCCAAAAATCCAGAAGTCAACGAGTCCATGTACTTGTAGAGTCTCGGCTTTACCCCAGTAATTTTAAAACAATTGGGTCAGACTACATCTAATAAAGAGATGAGATACTGATATAGTAATATATATGACTTGATGATACAAGAAGTCAGAATAAAAATATGCTTGAAACCAAGGCATATAAACCAAAATCACCATTTTGGAAATTCTTATCAAGTCTCAAATGGACTGTCATAAAAAACATGGCGATAATTACTCAAAATTCTCCAGAGTCAAAAGACACTCGAAAGATCTAATCATAAAATATTTGAAAAAATAATCATCACTAATGAAATAATATTGGTAGTTCACATTAGTTTAATACAGTGACAAAGATCTACTGAAAGAGACCCACTACATAGATAGAAAGCCTACCGAAAGAGACCGCAAATTAGAAACACCGCTCAAAGAAAAGAGCAGCTGTGTACCTAATCTGTTTTACTCAAGTTTACCTACCGAAAGAGGTAAACATCATCTAACTATATAGAACAAAAACAAACTGATGGTTTATAGTCATCCTATCTATAGACTACGATGCATGTAAACACCTGCCTTCCAAAAGAAACATCCTATATTTACGCCATAAACAAATCTACGAAAAGAGACCTGCCTACCAAATCTAAGAATGGCATCGACTCTCAGGTCGATGAAAAATGAGTCATCTTCTCCCAGTGATTTATCGACATGAAATCCAAACACCTTAAGGTAATATTGTCATTGCATGAGGAGGTATCTAGGAGATATTGTGTTCACGTAGAAGTTGATATCTTATGTTACATAACTTAGTTCATTTCCTTATTTTATTAAGTTTTTTTTTGTTTCATGGTGGAGGAAATCGAAAGAGATGATAAGAGTAATATCACAAGGTTGTATTCAGGTAATCGAAGATGATGCAAATACCATATTTCTTACTTATTTATAGTAGTGCTAACTTTGCAATTTAGTCACAAATAATATTATGTTTTCATCAAAGGTAAATACTATTCAAGTTGCCAAATGTCTAATATTTTTACCATGTTGTATGATTTTGCCACTTTTAATTTTCTTTACATAAATGAGTGCATGTTGCATTTGATGGAGGAGAGAATGTCAGGTATGTCACAACCTGCCTCGAAATGGGCCTAATTTTCGATCCCGAAAAGGGCCATCGAACCTTAGACCCATTCCAAAACTGATTGTTGGTTGGTAAAATTGTTGCAAAGAATAATACATAGAGCTGTCTATCAACACATTTAGAATCTCATAGCAAAAGGATAAAATATAATATCAAAAATAGTACCCATTTTATTCAAAATTCAAATGTCAGAAAAATACAGTACAATACCACATAGCAACGCCAATATTCATAGTGTAATATGTCAAAATACATCATGCTTGAATGGGTACATCAGAAATATAAATACAACATAGCTAGATAAATAGATAACTGCTACAAGTCTCCTCATCGCCTTTCACTTCGTAATCTGCATCATCTTCTCTAACTTATGTTGTAATGAAGAGGAGTCAAAACAACATTGTCTAGTGAATAAAATTATTGAGCCTTTTTATAATAGTAATTAGGCAGTATAATTTAAATAAGAATATGTCTCATGCATCCTAACTATATTATAAGTTTTCCAGCTACAATCCCTAAGGCTTTTCTTGTCCAATTCTATAACCATTACCATTTCTTAACCTAATAACTCATCTTCAACTGTAGGCGAAAGGCCACCCCCCCATGCAACTATCGTCAATAATGTCCTAACAATGTAAGAGATAGCACCTAAGCTACTTATACCTTTTTAAATGGGAATTAGGCAGACTCTCACCATTTAATACCTCATTCTAGGCACATCCCTATCATTTATAAGGTGGAATCTCTGGTACTATCTAGCTGACATTGTGTGGAATCTCTTCAAGCTACTTAATACTTCTTTATGGGAGAGGAGGACCCTACAACAGACACTTAACACCTTAAAAATGAAGTGGACCATCCCCGATATCCTGTACAGTGCCTAACCACTAACCCCTACTATCAAATACTTCCTACACGGGGAGGAGGCAGGCCCTCAATCAGCCACTTAATATCTTCAGACCTAAACTGTGACATCTCACATTAGTCCGACTATTCGTACGTACTAGTAGCCAAATTAGCTAGAAAATTTTATCCTAAAGAATTTGGAACTAACTTTGCATCCTCCATGGGTACTTATTAAAGGTGATGTCTCACATCATCCACAAATCACACTGCTGATAGTCAGATTAGCTGGGCAGACTTTCGTGTACTTAGACTGATCTTACATCCCTACAACTTAGTCATAACCTATACTCACTTAACATACAATCATCACCTCATCGCATTCACTATTAAGGCCTTATAAGGAAAAATATTATTTTACCTTAACTGTCATTTCTTTCCTAAGGGTGATTTAATACTAATAAATAATGTATTTACTATGCAATTAATATGCTATTAATTATATGTTATTTATATGTTAATCTATATATAAATATGTACCTAAAATATTTCTAAGCGTACGAAGATTATGTCCGAAGCTAATCATATAAATGTCAAAATTTAAATTTTATACAAGTCATATTCTTTTTTTTTAAAACCCTACTTCAGAGAGAAGAGCTAGGGGATACAGCTGTCCGCCACACCGACCCCCCTTTTAGCCAGCCCAGCCAAGAGCATTAATCCTCTACCTCGTTTCGACTTTGTTGAGGATAGACCGCTCAAGGCCTTAAGGGAAACAAATCTCGGCTGCGGGACTCGAACCCGCAACCTCCAGGAACTTTGTTCCATGGTTGCAAGGTAGTCCTCAACCAGCTGAGCTATGCTCGCGGACAAACTATACCATATACCAATTATTCTCAATTCAACAACAGACATGTATAGAAATAGAATCCATACCAAACTTTTATACTAAAATAGCAGAATTAACATTAAAATAAATTTACAATTCAAATCATTTTACGCTCTATTCAACTTCTTTGCATAAATTGGAAAAGGGAATTTCAATCTGAATTAGGGAAATAGGTAGTGCAAACTATGAATATAATAATCCATACCTTACACACCATTTTCTAACTTATTTCTTTTCAAAACTCTTAATAGCATCCAAAGAAAAAGATAAGAAGTGGAATAGATCGTAAAACATTAATATTGCAATAACTACACAACTCCACTATTTTAATATGGAGTGATTGAGATTATAACTTAAGAATTGGAATTTCACTTTAGGGGAATTTTGGGGTTTAATGTGATGTTTTCATAAACAATATTCTCCAAGGCATATATCAAATTTAAATTACACTACATAATTATAAAATAAGAAAAACTAAGATTTCCACACATAAAAGGTTCTTTGCTCTTCCTTTTTGGATTTGCTTATGCCCGCTTCAATTTATTACATATCTCTCCTTTTAGAAATATACAACAAGGAAATTGTATATGATTTGATTTAGAAATTTATAGGTTGGAGGAGAACAGGATCAAAAATTAAATGACAAACACCTAAAATTTCTTACATGTAACCCTAGAGAATTTTCTGAATTTTGAAGAGAGATATTGACAGAGTTTCATGGTTCCTAAAATAACATGTGAACAAAAGTAAAGGAGCTAGCCTCTTATTTATAGTGGTTAGAAAGCATCAGAACACTTGAATTAAAGTCAATTTAAAATAAAAAATCCGAACTGTTCTCCGTGTTAAAAACCCTAGTTGCCACTTCATTCGCTAGTCGACCGCTCCTACCTAAGCGATCGACCACTAGCGGTCGAACGGCCCAAGGTAGTCGGTCGAGCAGTAGTGTTATTTCGAGAACATCTTTTTAATTGCTATTGATTTATTACTTGATTCCTTAATTAATATTTAAATTAACTTTTATTTTTATGTTTACTTAACCCCTAAGTCTAACTAATGTTACTTTTTGAAAATTTTAGCATTAATTATTTATTTCTATTTGAATTCCATTTGAATTAATTTTAATCCAAAAACTTCAAATGTTTAACTTTTTCATTTGAGCTCTGTTTCCAAAATTTTATATATGGAAATTGATCAAAAAATAACCACGAACGCAACGGCGCAACTTTCGTGGTCAAATTCTGATATCTTCAAAATAGCCTTATTATTAATTTATCAATTCTTTTCTATTTGTTAATTTATTATTAATGTTTACGGGTGTTGCATTCTTCCCCTTCCTAAAGATGATTTCGTCCCTCGAATCCCTAATGGACGGGTAGCGTAATGTGCACTATGCATCCATGTTATACAACCAAGTTATATGTACAACCATCTACTCAATTAAAAGTGAAATATGATTATGTTTGCAGATATACTATAGGTGAGCTCAATCCTAGCGTTTATGCAAGTGTCGTGGCATATAGGAATATATGCAAACATCCTAAACAGGCAAAAATATTTCTATATGAGTGCAAAAGTGATAGTAAAAAGTGCGGAAAACATCCCATACCATCCAATCCAGCAACCGTGATGCAACCAAAACCAATTTGAAGACAGAAAGTTTACTAGATAAAAGCTTAAGATGAGAAGTAATAATATTCACTTTAATTTTCCATGAGCTTTCCATTGAGTTATCTTTCCACTGTACTCGAACCAGCCTAATTACTTTGCTATGGAGTTTCCTAGTTTCATGCTCCATAATGCTTGTGGTGGTACGGATGCTATCAGCTCCATCTTAATGTCTACTAACTGATCAAGCTTTACCATGGGGGTTGTTCTATGAAGGCATTTCATGAAAAACATCATGGACGCCTGCTAACTTATCTGGTAGCACCACATGATAAGCAAGTTTTCCTATCCTTTCCAAAATTGGGAAAGGCCTAACAAATTTTGGGGCCAATTTTCATAACTTTTCAAACCTCATGACCTTCCTAGAAGGGGAGACTTTAACAAGCATCATGCATTTTACCTTAAATTCTAATTCCTTTCTTCACTTGTCCGCATAGGATTTCTAGCGATCTTGTGCGACTTTCATTCACTGCCTAACCAATTCTACCTTTTTCGAAGTCTCGCGAATTAAATTTGGTCTGAATATAATTTTGTCGATGGTTTTCCACCGACAATTTGGCGATTTTCATAGCCTCCCATGTAACGCTACAAACAATGTTATGCCACTCTTCGCTTGGTGACTATAATTATATGTGAATTCTACTAAAGGTAAGTGCTGCTCATAATGTCCTCCAAAGTCTTCCAATGTCCATAATGCAAGCTTTTAACAAGTCAACCAAAATCATATTCACTATTATGTTTGACCATCTGTTTGTGGGTCGTAAGTAGTGCAAAGATTTAACAAAGTTCCTAAAGCTATCAACAAACTCGTCAACATTCGCTAATCGAAATTCCATGAAGTCAAACCACCTCCTTGATGTAAATTTTTGCTAAAGATGTTGCAACCTATTTCTTCTAACGGGAAGAAAATGAGTGCGCTATAATGAGCCCATCTACTATATGCAAAATAATATCATTGCCCTTTTGACTCCTATGCAGCCCATCTATAAATTCCATCAACACATGCTCCCATTTCCAAGTTGGAATCCCCAGTGGTAATAATAGTCCTCCAAGATTTCCTTACTTGGCCTCAATCTTTTGGCACATCAAACATTTGGAAACAAATTCAGATACCCTCTTCTTTATCCATGGCTAATAGAAAATTGTCTACATATACCTATACATTTTATCTTCTTGAGGGTAAATGGTCATTCTTGAATGGTAACACTCCACATGTTAAAATTTATTTTCCAAAAATCCTAAAGTTTCTGGGACTGAATCATTCTTTATACGTAGTTACTAACATAATTTCCTTCTTAACTTCATGTCTTACCTATAGTTTATCGCTAGTTAAGTGTCCTTATGAAATTTCCTTATTTACGTTGTTTCTCAATATGTACATATTTATCTAGTGGACTAATTCTATCCATAAAATCAAATCAATCATAAAACATGAACATATCTTAAATAATATCGTATGCTTTTCCAATAAACTAAGAGAGACAACTAGCGATTACGACCTAGAAACACTAAAAGAAAATTTTGTTCGAAGCTGCCATTCATCATTAACTTGCGTTGATGATGTTATGGTCCTAACACTCCTTATATTAAGATGGACCTTCCTAGTATGTCATTCCAATATCACCCACCTTACTTAATTCTCCTTCTTGGATTCTAATAAACATGGTCAATTTATTACTTCAATTAATATACCAAATTATTGGATAAATTGTGCATCCCCATAAATTCCGTATTAAATTCCCTAATTAGTCCCCATTTAGTTCCTTCAAACTCTCTATTGATTACAAATTTACTGCCCATTAAATCTGCAATTAATATCCATAAATCCTAGTACTATAATTACTACGATGTTAGTAACTAGAACGAACATCATCGTAAAATACGCTATTTATATATTTTTATTTTTGAATTTTAAGCATGGTTATGCGTGTTTATTTATTCAAAATTCTAGCTATTAATTTCTAAACGAGAATTTTCCTTTTCACGTTTTAATTTATTAAAACTTCCTTTTCAAAAGGATTACCAGTATAACTTTCTATAAGTTAACCAAAAGTGAGATCTTTGCCTCTTTAAAATTACAAGGAATTATTTATTTTCTTATATTAAAATAGACAGTGTAAACTACGAAAAATAATATCCATATCTTACACATCTCCTTCCTTACCCTTGTTAATTCAGATGATGCACTTTATGCATGTTTTGGAATTGGGTAATTTATGGAAATTACACCAAAAACCGCTCTAAATAAATCAAAACATAGAATTCCACATTCCAATTCAGTTAGGGCAACCTAATTTACAACCTAATTATAGTTCTAGAGTATCCTTACAATTTTAATCACATTCTATATTAAATATTTGGGATTGATTTCAAATTTTCAAATCAAGTTGTACATACTATTCTTATTTTATTCATATCCTAAAATATTTACCATGTCTTACCTAAGTAGTGATCCCTATCTATTCCATATAAAAAAAATTGGTTTAGACCCTACCATTCTTTATTAACTTTATCTTTGAAAGTATAAACTCAGAGACCCTTTTCTCAAAAATTCAAAAATTGCTATGCAAAATAATTTCCTTCTCAAAGATTTTCTACCTTAAAGACTTACTTCTTTAAAGTAGGATTTTTAACCCAAAATATTCAAAAACTCAATTATTATACCAATTAATCATTTTTCTTAAACATCTTCTATAACTTCAAGCAATGAAAAGTGGAGTAGACAAGCATAACTACTATATTATCATTTTCCCATCCTATTCCTATTACAATTTCTCTTATATTATCTCTTACTAGATTACTAATCCTATTTTGTATAAGTTTCTAATGATATTTCTATCCAAATCTTCTAATATTGCCTCTGGTTGTATATCTCCTACCTAAATGGTTTCTACTTCGACTGTTATTCTCCATATTTTCCTTATATAGGAATGTTCCTCTATCATATTTATCGGGCATTCTTATCCTTCTATTCTCTATACCATAATTTTAATGTAGTTCCATTTCCATTTATTAGAAAGAATTTAGAAGAACATCCAAACTTGTGAAATAGGAAAAATATTGAGTCCAACATACACTCTATTTTACATTTATTTCAAAATGAGAAATCCCTTTATCGAAATTCTTTAAACCAAAGAATTTTTCACTTAATCAAAAAAATTTGGCTAAGAACTTCAAAAATGGAAAAAATATTTTTACCAAAAACCTTTTAAGGAAATTTTTTGAATCGGTAATATTTGAAACTATGAATTTCCAAATTGCCTAAAATTTTCAAAACAATAGCTTCCTAATAGATCCTTTGAAAAATCCATTCAAAACATTCTAGGGAATTTTCCAAAAACCTTTTGTCAAATTGTAACATCCCTCACTTGAAACCCGAAGATGAACATCGATGATGTTGCAGTCATCACTAAAATTATCTTATGGCGATGAAAGTGAGTTCAGCATGATATGAATACATAGTTATGTAAACTGAGCAAACAGACATGTTCACTACATAGCAGATTCTTTTTAATTCTCATTGCAATTACTTCGGTCAAAATTTCCAAAATCACGTGCCCATGTAGGGGTCAAATATAATAGAAAAGAACATCATAAATAGATGGATCCCCATATATGAAGATGCGGTCCGCACTCCATCATACAGAGAAATCAAAATCTTTACTTGCTAATGTGCCTCCTGCTCTATCTTCGATCATTGTAACGAGGCCATTATTTCAAACCTGCCTATGCCTATAAACTCAGCCTACTCAAATGAGTATCCATGAGTTTATGGAGAAAGCAATAATAAAAACATGGTTCAGACATAAAATATTGCGAGTAATACTATCCCCAAAAATTAACATATGGTTAGACTAACCTGCACTGCATAGGTTAGGTTTCCTCTTCACCATTCCACTAATCATATGTGAAACACTTTGAGCTTTTGACGTAAATTATTTCTTATTTATACCTTCAATTAAATGCTTCTTGAAGCAGATTTTCTTTACTATTATGACCTTGCACTGACCCCACCCAAGTCCTAGTTTAGATTGTTTTTGAATCTAAGTATAAATAATGCGACATCTGGTTTTCCTTATAAATTCTTCTTCAATCTATAAAGCACTCTTTTAAAGTATTTGACACGGTGCTCCACGTAATTCTTAGATACCTTACTTTATTATTTGGTACTAGCTCCTGTGTAGAACTTACTTAGCTTATCATTAGGGTTTTCCTTTTAATTAGCACTGCTTGGAAATGACACCACGATATTCTTTTAAATTCATTCTTTTAGAAGTTTCTCTTATCTAATACCACTCAGAATCACCACCACCATATCATTTTAATTTTGTTCTTTAGTTTGAACCGCACAGACCTAGCCCCCTCATAGCATTTAACTATTTAGTTAGTTAAGGCTCAGACTATAAAGAAACGGCCACATGTAGTCCATCTACGTTTATTTGCTTAATTTTCAAACTGCTTGGAAACCCCACCACAGTGGACTAAAAAGAAACCCACTTACAGCCTTTAAACAATTGTTTAATTTGGAGCTACTTGGCATTCCCCGTTGTAGTTCCTGAAAGTTGAATCCTCTCCTCACCTTTATGCATCCGAGTGAGGGTCCACACTCATTGGCAATAGTCTTTCCAACACCTTGCCTTTTTCTTATGTACGACCCCCTCTCCCATTCTGACATAGCTTCTCCCTAAGTCTCATTGACTTGTCTTTTATAAGTCTTACATGTTTATATTTTTAGCGCAAACTCCTCCTGACCCACGCAGTACGCTTTACACTTTACTTTTTAAGTATTCCTTTCTAAGTTTTAGCATAGTATGATTCCTTTATATTTAGCGTAGTACACTTAGTTATAAAAATAGAGCTGTGCCTCCAATGTTGTACCCCAACAACTCTTACATTTTTTATAATTCCTTTACACGTATTGACATATTACTCGTTCTTATTTTACTTTCTATTATATGTGCCGTCCTTCTCACCAAATAATTTGGATCTTTAGCCCCCTTTTACTAGTCCCTACCGATATATTTTTACATGGAGTTTATTTTACCGCATTCCCCGAAAGTACCCATCTACCCAAGCACGGTATTTAGCTAGTTTTATCTCTATTTTGTTATAGAAAATTCTGATAAATTTCCTAAATTTTCTTAACCTCTGTTCTTCCATCGTTTAAGTTTATTTCGCCTTTTTACGGTATTTTCCTTACTTATTTTGAGTCACACAACTTTAAAAATTCATATTGTATTACATAACCTTAAGAAACCTCTTAAACTGTAAACCTACTTCCAAAATCTGGTCTTAAACATCATATAAAATTTCGTTAAGTTTTGACACTAGATTAGGTAAAACACATGTAAACATCCCATGTATACACGTCTTTCCCCAAAACATTCATTAACCCTTTATACTTTTGCATGTAAAATCGTATGAACCCCATCATACATAAAAACCTATAGATCTAAATCGATCATGTACATATATAATAAATTGGATTAGAAGGTTTATGTATTACTCACCTAGATCTTTTAGGTGTATAGCTTCGATCTTCTTTAGTCTCTTCTAGCTTGCGTTTTCGTATCCTCTCCTTATTTGCCTTCTTATGCTCCCACCATTAAAGTATTTCTCTAGCCTTTTATTTTAGTTTGAGTAGAATAAAATGAATGAATAAAAATTAGTGATGTATATTGACCCACAATAAGATGGTCCCTGGCCCTCCTACCTACTTCTATTCATTCATTTCTTATTAGTCTTCTTGTCTAACCCTCCATTTTCCTTTAATTAGCTTATTTATTAATTATAAAATTTTAGGGTTATTACACAAATTCTTTCCCATAGGGTTGGACTTAGAAATTGACTTTAATTGTCCTTTCTATCAAACATTCCTTCTTCCCTACTCAATCTTTATACAAATTCCATTTATTTCCTTGTGGAGATTAATGCATACCTTCTTGCAAAACTTGCACCACTCCTTCTTTCCATTTTTCTTCACTCTTATCATTCCTTACTTCTAGATGTTTACAACGTATGTATTCTTATCACCCATCTGTCCGTATGAAATGTATGTCTTTAATCGGCAATCCATCAAAATTCAAAATTCATAAGGCAGTCGAGACCCAACAAAGGAGTCTAGTATCATTCAACTTCTGGGTGCTTCAATATGTCACACTCATGCTCTTCTTGATCTATTCCTTACGTAATGACCTTTTCCCCATAGGGTTATCAGTGTAGAAGTATAAATTTAGATTTATTTTATTTTTTTCTAACTAATATTCGCCTCACCCTACCATTTAGAATATGGTCGCAACTACTTCTATAGTCAAAATTTAAAAATATTTTCAAAATACCCAATACGCCACTCATACTTATACCTGTCACCATTGATCAGATAGCCTAAGCTCTGATACAAATGTAGTGGTCACCTTAAATAGTGGTGGCTACAAATGGTTACCTCGGCCACTAGTTTTACGGCCAGCCTCTCGACTGCCTTGGCCAGTTTTAACTTTCTCGAATTTTGAACAAGTTTAATTTGACAATTAATTTAATTTTTGGAATCAAATTGAGAATAAATGTGAATTTTTCCAAATTTAGTCAGATATTTGTATATAAATTTTATTTTAAATTGAATTGTGAGATTGAAAATTCAGAAATAAATATTTTGAATAATATATTAATTATAAATCTAATTGTGAATTAAATTGAGAATTTCTAAACAAATAAAAATGTATTTTAGTATATGTAAATAGATGTGAATGAATGTGATATTTCAAAGTTAAATAGGGTACGTATTGTAAATAGAAATTTTAATCTGGAAATTTAATAATTATATTTGAAATAAAATTTGTTTTCTAATTTTAATATGTGTATATGAATATATGATATAATAAATAAATTAGATTTAAAGAGCTTTATTAATTGAGAATTATATATGTATGATTATTTATAAATTGTTTTCAATTCATTTTCCTTTATAGATTATATAATTTCAAATGAAGGCTTTAAAACTTACATATATAGGTATATATATCTTTTGAAAATTAATAAGGACATGAATTAGAATTGGGTTGCAAAATATAAATAAGATTTAGTAAAATAGTTAGTTTCATATGTACATAAATATTCAAGCTTTGATATAAAGATATCTTTTTAAAGTTATTTTCAAAATATAAAAGTGAAAAGCTTGGATATGGATTGGGTTTAAAAGTGAAAAGCTTTTGGAAAGGAATTTTCAAAATATAAAAGTTATTTTTGAATAACTTGATTAAGTTTTGAAATTTGATTTAAAATTTGAATTCAAAATCTGAAATTGAATTCTATATTTGGTATTTATGACGTAAAAAGGTTATACAAGCTATAAATGAGTTTATATGGGTTTTTAACCCATTTTAAAAGTATGGTTTTGAAAATTTGAATTTAACCCAAGTTTATATTTGAAAGGCCTTAACTCGTGCAATTATAATCGGGTTTTCTGAAATGGAAAACAAGTGGTTTCAAATAATAATAGCTTTTATATAAGGAAAGAATTTCCAAATTATGATGAAAAGATTTCAAAACTGAAATTAAATGGCTTTGAGAGCTATAATTAAATCTTTGTGAAAGATAGTTGAACCCTATTTTGAAATTGAAGAGGATTTTAAATGGTGTATCTTTTATATATAAAAGATTGAAACAGGAATTATTTTGAAGGTTATGAATGAATCTTTGGAAATTGTTTTGAAAGGCTAAGAATGAATCTTTGTTTAAAAGATTGGTGAACCTTGTTTAAAATTGAAAGGGGTTTTAAAAGTGAATCTTTTGTTTAAAAGATTTAAATGTGGAAATTGTTTAACCTATTGAAGGTTTTTGAAATGAATCTTTTTTGTTTAAAAGATTGGGAATGGAAATTTGTTTTAACCATTTGAATGAAAGGTTTTGGGCTTTAAATTATGATTTAACTGAGATCCCATATCCATATGTTTTTAAAATTCTGCGCTCATTATTCGTTTTGGCCGAGAGAGGACCTTTGTCATATAACCCATTCCGAATAATGATACGACAATATGGATAGCATTTGAAGATCGGTGGCGAAGACCGGGTATTTGCGAGAACGATAGGATGACCTATCGATTGTCTCTGCACCGAGTAGCTACGGTATAGAGATTCCCTAAGTGATGGGAAGTCCGATCGGGATTGTGGATTCCCGGATTGCAAGGGCTTCTTCGGAAGTGCCTTCGGTTCTGTTCGAACCCGGAACAGACTTGTATGGATGTGTGTCTGACATTACACTTTGAGATGTAAAACCGGTTTCTATCAAATACATTTCTGTTTGGTGGCGGAGATTTATTCTCTTAGCTTAACATCCTTCTCTAAGACGTACAAGCTCAGAGGTTATGTAATTGATGGTTACTAATAATACATTCCCAATTTGGTAATGTGGCATACATAGTGCTGCTGATCATTTTTTGATCAAAGCATGGCTTTTGTGAAAAGCGTAGCTTTGTCGACATGACTTCATCGAACTTCACAACCTGTAATGGTCGAAACAGGAAGAATACAGCAAGGTTATTTGGGGGTAGCGCCCCTTGAGGGTATGTTCACTTCCTTCTGGATAGAGGTGGTATCATGGTATGGAGCCCAGATAATTAAACTATGTGGTTGCTGCAAATTTATTACTTTGTGTTTGTTGGTGAATCCCGGAATAAAGGTTGGTTACGACCGGGGGATGGCATACTCGTGTTAGTAGTTACCTAGTTACAGAGGTAACCCGACCTTGTGTTGGCAGAGATCCGGTTAGGTTCTCGGGGCGTCCCTCTAGAGGCGTACCCATGTGGCCCAGGAAGTTCCTTAGCCTGACCATTTGTTGGAAATCCATTCTTCAATACGCGCCTTCTAAGGTTTTAGTTGTAGAACCTGCCACTTACTTATGGTGGTCACCACTGTTTAGATGGTAGCTATAGTAGGCATAGTTCGGAATGTCTATGCTGGCTAGGATTTATATTATACTTTCGAAATGATTTTCCAAACCATGCACTTATAATATTAATATAAAAGAAATTTTCTCGTATCAAGCATATTTGATTATCATAAGGAGAAATCTCCTCCAATTCTGCGTTTGCATTGTGTGTGTGTGGCGGGAGGCCTTATGGTAGTTTCATTTTCTAAAAAGCATTGCGGATTTATTTTAAATCTCTTATTGTTTGTTTTAAAGACCAACTGTTTTTGTTTGCTCATACCAGTCCCACGACTGACCCGGAGTTTATTGTTCCCTTCCTAAACTTTGGGTGCCCATAATTTTCCACACGGGCAGTCTAGAGTTGGGTTTTTCAGATAGTAGATATCAATTTGATACCCTTCAGCTTTCTCTTTGGAATTCTTTCGAGTTTTCGGTGGACGAGACTTGCTTAGCTCGGTGAAACTTGATGGTGGTGGGAGCTTGTGGTTTGGAGTTTTAGCTTTGGAGCATTGGATTGGAGTTATCTCTTTTTCTATTCGTTTTCCGCTGCTATTTATGGTCTCTGATATTTCTTGTATTATATTGATCATTGTTGTATATTTGGATATTGTATCAATGTTATATATGATATTCATTTCTTTTTCTTCCGCTGTGTTATTATACTTAATGTGTTATAAGCTCCGGCACGATTCGAATTTCAACGTTTGGATTTGCGGCATTCAAGTACAAGTGGAGTACGGATGTCGATTTTCGTACGCGGGAATTTGGACCGTGACATTTTGGTATCAGAGCTGAAGGTTGAAACTTTAGCTCAGGAGTATAACACATTAGGTAACTCATTAGAGATAGGGTGAAGTATACCCTAGAATGAGTATCCCTAAGATATCCGTTCATGTGCCTCAGTAAATTCTCTTCCGTTCCACTGATAGTGAGTATGAGTGCAAGAAGAGGACGAGATAAGGGACAGGGGAGTACCACTACAAATGGTCAATACCCAGTGACAGTGGAAACAACTTTCTTTTCATTCTCCTTTGATTCGATCTCAATTCTTTGATGGTTCCTAGCAGCTCTAGGAAGAAGTTTGATATATTTGCATGGAACATAAACTCCAGATGGGTCAGAATTGTTTGTTTGGATGAATTGTTTGCTTTGGTTGCTATGGTTGATAGGTATATTTTGGTTGTTTAAACTAAAAGTTTTGGGATTGTATCCATGTATTTGTCTATTTTTTGGGTCTCGATATATTCTACGAGGGATTAGTTATCCTTTGAACTAACCAATACCCCTGTATATTCGTAGATCTGGTGACCCGAGTATCTTGATTCGTTCTTGTATCCATTATTGATATTCTGATTTGGTAAGCCAAATGCAGAATAGATATTCAGTTTGATCTGGTGATTCATCTCTCTATCTCTCTATATTCTTTTGTTGTTTCCCTATTTTCAAATTTCGAGGACGAAATTTTCTAAGGGGGGGAAATCTGTAACATTCCCGAATTTTGAACAAGTTTAATTTAACAATTAATTTAATTTTTGGAATCAAATTGTGAATAAATGTGATTTTTTCCAAATTTAATCAGATATTTGTACATAAATTTTATTTTAAATTGAATTGTGAGATTGAAAATTCAGAAATAAATATTTTGAATAATATATTAATTATAAATCTAATTGTGAATTAAATTAAGAATTTTCTAAACAAATAAAAATATATTTTTGTATATGTAAATAGATGTGAATGAATGTGATATTTCAAAGTTAAATAGGGTATGTATTGTAAATAGAAATTTTAATTTGGAAATTTAATAATTATATTGGAAATAAAATTTATTTTCTAATTTTAATATGTTTATATGAATATATGATATAATAAATAAATTAGATTTAAAGAGCTTTATTAATTGAGAATTATATATGTATGATTATTTATAAATTGTTTTCAATTCATTTTCCTTTATAGATTATATAATTTCAAATGAAGGCTTTAAAACTTACATATATAGGTATATATATATCTTTTGAAAATTAATAAGGACATGAATTAGAATTGGGTTGTAAAATATAAACAAGGTTTAATAAAATAGTTAGTTTTATATGTACATAAATATTCAAGCTTTGATATATAGATATCTTTTTAAAGTAAAATATTTAAAACTACATACATATGTAAATTAAATTGAATAAAGGGTTTGAACAAAATTTATAAATTAATTAAAATTAAGGGCTTAAACATAAAAATACATATTTTAAACAAGTGTACAAGAATTGAAACATGCATTTCACAAATGCTAACAAAGAATACATGTGGCAAAACAAATTTTTATTTTAAAAAAATTTAAAATATGAAAATCATACAAAACATAAATAATATGAATTAAAGAGTAAAACTATGTTTTCTTTTATCTTCACCCTCAAATTCTTCATCTTCGAACCAGTTAAAAACGATAACAAATCTGAAAAAGGAAACCAGAAAATAAAATTGCAGTTAAAAATTCAAGAATACAAAAGCTTCAACCTGAAACCTGAATACATTTCAAAATTTATCAAGGCAAAGCAACAAATAACCATCAAAAAGCATCAGGAACAAAGCAGAATCAAACTGAAACAAGCTTTCAAACCTGGAAGTAAAAGGAAATAAATCAAGCCTGGGAATCAAAGTTTTTGATTCAAACTGAAAACCAGAAGAAAAAAAACATGCAACATGCCTAACCAAATCAAATTCATACCTGATTCAATGCAAAGATAAAAAGGTAGAGCAACTCAAAGCAAAGATCAATTTTCAAATCAAAATCCTGCCTCTGTTCTTCTCTGTTCAACAAAACCTGGTGAGCAAACTTAAGATTTTAAAACCAGTTTCTTGAATTATATGCCTGAGAATCATTTTGATGTGATTGCGTGGTGTTCTTGATAAATGCCTGTATGTTTTTAATATAGATATGTGATGTGTGTATGTCGTTTATAGAGACATATCCCTCTGTTTAAAACAATTTACAGGCATAAGTAAATTCCAAGAAGTAATGTTTGATGTTGGCGTTTGAATAAAAAAATTTAAATATCAAGAATTAAAACTTTAAGAATATTTTTAAGAATAAAATATGAATGGGTTCACTGGAAACTTTAAAACACTGTAAAATCAAATTTTGTTCAGAATTTGATTGATTAAAAATTTGGGATTTGACTTTTAATCCTGTTTGTCTTGATAAGCCATGATTTCTAAAACAAAATTCAAGATTTTTAGTATACTAAATTATGAGGGAATGTGCGGTGAACAAAATTGACATTTTTGTCAATTTCTAGTGATCACGGCAACAATGAACTTCGGGGTGGTTGTCAAGGGTGGCGGGAAGGAAGGTAATCGATGGAAAAATGGCAAATGAATTTCTAGATTATCATGGTGTCGTATCGAAATCGTTTTAGGGTTTAAGGGCTTAGTTGTATCAGCGTCATTCTCGAATTGATTTAGAGGTCGTTCGCGGAACGGGGTGGACCAGACTTCGAGGGAAGACGAGTGGGACGGTGGAGCAACTGTGGGGGTGATCGCAAGACCTCCGGTGGCCAGAGGTGGCCACGCGAAGTGGATTTGGACGAACTGGGTTGGTTTCCAGTTCGATGTTGATAGCTCAATTTTGAATTCGAGCTCGTTTTGGGTTTTAGTTTGTTCGAATCGAGGCTGGGGATCATCGGTGATGTTATAGGGAGTTCGTCGTCCTTCGGCAAGGGTTAACGTGGTTGTGCACGTATACGTGCATCAATAGTATCAGTTGATTTCTTGTTTGGGGAAGATGACGTGTTATCAGGCGCGACTCGAAGAAGAGCTCGTGGAGAAGCGAGGGTAGCTCGAGTTATAACCCGAAGTAGGAATTGGGTGCAAATGAAAATACTTAGAAAATTTTAAGGTTGAAGTTTTGGGGGGAACACTCGGGTAAATTCTTGAAAATCCCGAAGCAATACTCGGGGAGACGCACAAATGGCTCGGGTTTTGGCGGCAGAAAACAGTTTTAAAAGTAAAGAAAATCAAGTTCACTTGAGATAGTTTTGGTTAAACCAGTTTTTATTTTTTGGTAAAAATTTAATGTTAACCCAGTTTTAACATTACCAAGTTTTAAGTTTTAACATGATTTATAATAAATATAACTTTTAT
Source organism: Allium cepa (assembly GCA_030765085.1). Taxonomy (NCBI): domain Eukaryota; kingdom Viridiplantae; phylum Streptophyta; class Magnoliopsida; order Asparagales; family Amaryllidaceae; genus Allium; species Allium cepa. The sequence continues at coordinate 643,018,060 of CM060939.1, read as the reverse complement.
TTCTGAAAAGTTACTTTAACTTAATAATATTAGGATGTTTTTAATGATTAATAAACTTTATTTGTTAGGGTTAAATAATTTATGTTCTAATGGTTAATAGATTTTATTCGTTAGAAAGATTAATTACTTGAAGTAAATTACTTAATGTAAGTAATTAAAGTAGTTAATAAATAATTCAAGATAATTGATAAAGTAAATAAAACAATGATTAAATGAAATAGTAACTACTTTGTGATATTAATTAAGAGCAGATAATTAGCGATTAAAGATTGATTAGTCAAATATTAAGGGTTAATTACTTTAAAAGAATAATTAATTAATGTGGTTAATTAATTAAGGTAATTAAATTAAGAATAATTAATTAAAGGTTAATTAACTTAAAGTGATCAAGAAATCATAATTAATTAAGAACTAATTAATTAACAAAAATAATTAAGATTAAATTAATCACAATTAAGGATAAATTAATTAAGATTATTAATTAAGAAATGATTTAATTATGATGATGATTAAGACTTAATCAATGGTAATTAGTGATAATTAATTTACTGATTAAAGATAATTAATAAAATTTAATTAATTTATGAAAATGATTGGGAATAATCATTTATTTTAAGGATAATTAATTAAGAATTAATTTATTAATTATTGAAATTAATTAAGGAAAATTATTCATAGGATTATTATGAATTAAAGGTTAATTAATGATTAATGAGTAATTAATCAAAATGGTTTATAATTAATTAATGATTAATTAACCAGGATTAGAAATTTATCCATATGTAATTAATCCGATTTAAATAAATCAGATAATTAATTGATCTTACTCATGGATGTTAGGATTCTATGGAGTGCTTTGAATTGATTGATGTCCCTGATTTGTGATTATGTGTGATATGAATTATTTTGTTTTGTGAACTGTGATGTAATTTATTATATGATGAATTAGTTATCTGTAATGTAATTTATTATCTGTGATATATATCTATGATCTATGAATGAAAGATAAGCTTTATAGTTTATACCGCTTATCAAATATATTGCTGTATTTAAAATCTGTAATGGTTGATGTTGTTGCACTATTGTGTAAAACCCCAGGACCACACTATACACACACAAATATGGATTTCACGTGGAAATCGGTTAAGTCACAGATTTTTGAAAATAATTTTTTAATTGATTTTTTTTAAAATCCAAATGGTTTGGATATGGATTGGGTTTAAAAGTGAAAAGCTTTTGGAAAGGAATTTTTATAAAAGTTATTTTTGAATAACTTGATTTAGTTCTGAAATTTGAATTCAAAATCTGAAATTGAATTCTATATTTTGTATTTATGACGTAAAAAGGTTATACAAGCTATAAATGAGTTTATATGGGTTTTTAACCCATTTTAAAAGTATGGTTTTGAAAATTTGAATTTAACCCAAGTTTATATTTGAAAGGCCTTAACTCGTGCAATTATAATCGGGTTTTCTAAAATGGAAAACAAGTGGTTTCAAATGATAATAGCTTTTATATAAGGAAAGAATTTCCAAATTATGATGAAAAGATTTCAAATTTGAAATGAAATGGCTTTGAGAGATATAATTGAATCTTTGTGAAAGATAGTTGAACCCTATTTTGAAATTGAAGAGGATTTCTAAATGGTGTATCTTTTATATATAAAAGACTGAAACAGGAATTATTTTTGAAGGTTATGAATGAATCTTTGGAAATTGTTTTGAAAGGCTAAGAATGAATCTTTGTTTAAAAGATTGGTGAACCTTGTTTAAAATTGAAAGGGGTTTTAAAAGTGAATCTTTTGTTTAAAAGATTTAAATGTGGAAATTGTTTAACCCATTGAAGGTTTTTGAAATGAATCTTTTGTGTTTAAAAGATTGGGAATGGAAATTTTTTTTAACCATGTGAATGAAAGGTTTTGGGCTTTAAGCTGTGATTTAACTGAGATCCCATATCCATATGTTTTTAAAATTCTGCGCTCATTATTCGTTTTGTCTGGGAGAGGACCTTGTGTCATACAACCCATTTCGAATAATGATACGACGTTATGGATAACATTTGAAGACCGGTGGTGAAGACCGGGTATTTGCGAGAACAATAGGATTAACTATCGACTGTCTCTGCACCGAGTAGCTATGGTATAGAGATTCCCTAAGTGATGGGAAGTCCGATCAGGATTGTGGATTCCCGGATTGCATGGGCTTCTTCGGAAGTGCCTTCGGTTCTGTTCGAACCCGGAACAGACTTGTATGGATGTGTGTCTGACATTACACTTTGAGATGTAAAACCGGTTTCTATCAAATACATTTCTGTTTGGTGGCGGAGATTTATGCTCTTAGTTTAACACCCTTCTCTGAGACGTACGAGCTCAGAGGTTATGTAATTGATGGTTACTAGTAATACATTCCTAATTTGGTAATGTGGCATACGAAGTGTTGCTGATCATTTGTTGATCAAAGCATGACTTTTGTGAAAAGCGTAGCTTTGTCGACGAGACTTCGTCGAACTTCACAACCCGGAATGGTCGAAACGGGAAGAATGCAGCAAGGTTATTTGGGGTAGCGCCCCCTGAGGGTATGTTCATTTCCTTCTGGATAGAGGTGGTATCATGGTATGGAGCCCAGATACTTAACCTATGTAGTTGCTGCAAATTTATTACTTTGTGGTTGTTGGTGAATCCCGGGATAAAGGTTGGTTACGACCGGGGGATGGCATACTCGTGTCAGTAGTTACCTAGTTACAAAGGTAACCCGACCTTGTGTTGGCAGAGATCCGGTTAGGTTCTCAGGGCGTCCCTCCAGAGGCGTACCCATGTGGCCCAGGAAGTTCCTTAGCCTGACCTTTTGTTGGAAATCCATTCTTCAATACGTGCCTTGTACGGTTTTAGTTGTAGAACCTGCCACTTACTTATGGTGGTCACCACTATTTAGATGGTAGCTATAGTAGGCATTGTTCGGAATGTCTATGCTGGCTAGGATTTATATTATACTTTCGAAATGATTTTCCACACCGTGCACTTATAATAATAATATAAAAGAAATTTTCTCGTATCAAGCATATTTGACTATCATAAGGAGAAATCTCCTCCAATTCTGCGTTTGCATTGTGTGTTTGGCGGGAGGCCTTATGGTAGTTTCATTTTCTAAAAAGTATTGCGGATTTATTTTAAATCTCTTGTTGTTTGTTTTAAAGACCAACTGTTTTTGTTTGCTCATACCAGTCCCACGACTGACCCGGTGTTTATTGTTCCCTTCCTAAACTCTGGATGCCCACAATTTTCCACACGGGCAGTCTAGAGTTGGGTATTTCAGATAGTAGATAGTAGATATCAATTTGATACCCTTCAGCTTTCTCTTCGGAATTCTTTGGAGTTTTCGGTGGACGAGACTTGCTTAGCTTGGTGAAACTTGATGGTGGTGGGAGCTTGTGGTTTGGAGTTTTAGCTTTGGAGCATTGGAATAGAGTTATCTCTTTTGCTATTCATTTTCCGCTGCTGTTTATGGTCTCTGATATTTTGTATTATATTGATCATTGTTGTATATGTGGATATTGTATCAATGTTGTATATGATATTCATTTCTTTTTCTTCCACTGTGTTATTATACTTAATGTGTTATAAGCTCCAGCACGATTCGAATTTCAACGTTTGGATCTGCGGCATTCAAGTACAAGCGGAGTACGGATGTCGATTTTCGAACACGAGAATTTGGACCGTGACACCAGTCCTCTGACTGCTTGACAATTCCACTTGGGACATGTAGGGGTAAGAGGCAATGTCTCGACATAGTTTATAATATGAGAACCCCCTATCATGCTTCAACTAGCTCTAATACCAATGTAACAACCTGCCTTAAAATAGGTCTAATTTTTGATCCAAAAAATGCTCATCGAACCTTAGTTCCATTCCAAAGCTGACTATTGGTTGATAAAATTGATACAAAGAACAATATACAGAAGCAACTATCTATACAAATCTATTAATAATTAATTTTTAAAGGTATAACCTCCTGGAATTAAATCTATATTAATTTATTAATGCACTAAAAGAGATACTAATTTAATCTTCAAAGGAAAATTATAGTTAAATTCATCCCAAAAAAACACAGGTTGCAATGAAAAGTACCTCAATTGTGCCCACAATGTAACAACACTTAATTTTCAATAATTAAAAATATTAAATTTAATAATATTTTAGAATATAATGTTGTGAGAAATTAAAATTTATGATTTATTAATGATAAAAATAATTAGAATATGATTTAATAATGTTGTTTGAATGTAACTGACAATTATTTTAATGTAATTGAAATCAATTGAAATAATTGTGAAGTTAATTTGGTGATAAAAAGGTTAATAAAGAATAAATTAAATGCTGTATTAAAATTTGATCACAGATTGTTTAAGTTGAAATTGGATTTATATAGAATAAATCAATATTTTATAAGTAATTCATCAACCTTTGTTTGTAAACAATAGGTTAATAGAGGTGAATTATTAATGTATGACAATTGTTCTATTATCATCTTGTTATTTAATCCATTTGAAATTAATTGGGAAACTAATGTGAAATTAATGCAATTAAATATTGTAGTTAATATGAGTTAAGATGATAACTGTAGAATAGGAATGTAATACTTTGAAAACTTATGTTAAATAAATATACAAGGAAATGGTTGATTTAATAGAAAGAACAAGTAAATCAAAATAATAGAATTTGATTGTAATATAAATTATAATGAACTAGAATTTATTATAGTTGTAATTGAACGCTGAAATTAGTACAATATTTAAATAATGAATTGAACATAGAAAATTTATTTTTATAGATTATTAATTTCTATGTAATCAAAAATGATAAAAATGGTGAACTTTTAAATTTGAATTTAAAGTGATTAAATCAATATAATCATAATTTATTTAATTAATGTGAAAATTAGAAATTTTGGCCACTATCTTAGATTTCGACGAAACTAGTTTCATCGGATCCGTAATAGTGAATTATTATAGGATTTCAAGTTTTGTAACGATCAGACTTATCATTTGATCGTGCGGGCTCGAAACGCGTAGAAATCAGTTAAAGGAATTTAAATGAATATAATCTGATTTTAAATGATAACTTCTTTATATAATGGAATTTGGGTTTGGAATTAGGTCCATTGAATTTAAAATATTCGAAAACAAATATTTTGATATATTGGATGACATACTTTCGTTTCGGAAACGAAACAGGCTTTTTGAGCCGTTGTTATCGTTTCGACCCAAATTGATCTGTCCATCCATTTCATATCTATCTCTACCTATATATAGGTTGTTATAAACCCTAGCAGCCTTTTATTTTCTATTGTATGTACGTACAGTTCTTTCTCATCTCTTATTTCTAGTGCAGACAAACCAAACACTAATTCCCAATTCAAAATCAAATTGAAAATTCAAACTCTTTAAACTATATCAAATTGTATATCGTTAGAAAGCTCTCGAAGAACGTAATCTAAATTTGAGATTCATTTTTTGATTTGATGCATCATTTGATCAGAAAATGATGAAGTAGTTTTTGTCGTCCATAGGCCATGGCTTCGTTTAACGGTGGATCTTCACCCATTTGACGATTGGGAAGTTGCTGCTGCTAGAGGAGGATTTATGGAGTCGATGCATATGGCTTGTTTGGGTAGATGGCGTCTTGATTCACAAAAAAATCACGACAAAGGCTATGCACGTTTGGCGTGGTGGAGCCTAGAGGGGCGGCGGAGCATAGGGGAGTGGCGGCAGTGTCAGATCTCGGTCGAGATGCCTATAGCGACAGCATATTGGAGAAGGAGACGGCGGTTGAACACGTGGTTCAATCTCGTAGCATGTGCTAGGGTTTTGAGAACGATGGTAATTTCCCTTTTTTCCCTTTTCTAATTTAAATTTAAATTTTTAATTTCAAACGTTCTAATATTCGTAACTTTTCCATACGAGCTTGGATTTGGATTTGGTTTCTTTCGTTGCAATCGTATCGAAATTCCGGACAATGTGGAACTAGTTTGGTTGGATTCTAAGACTATTAGATTTTTAGGCTTTATTTGGATTTTAAATCAATGATAAATCAAAGGTTAATGATTTAACTCACTCACAAATAATAAAACCTTCTTATGTTAGTTGAATTAAACTTATGATGTGATAAGAAATTTATTGATTGTTGTTTGGCAGTTTAATTTGACATTTTTTTTTGAAATTTAATTTAATTTGAATTAAGTTGCTATTTAAATTAATATTGAATTTAAATTGTTAGTTAAATACCTGATAATGATAACCAGTTAACTGTTATGATTTATTGGTTGATTTGAATGACGATTGTAATGGATGCTTAATTGTTGACATTAGGATGATTTGATGTTATGCTTATTTATATGTTGCTATCACATTGCAAGTTCCCTTAGTTATCGTTTGGAAAATCGCTATGGGTTGAAATGATACGCACCCGAACGATCTTATAGATTAGAAAAAATCATGATGGGTTGAAATGATAAACCCGAGCGATTTTGTGGATTCGGAAAAATTGTGATTCAGGATACAGGTTGAAATGATATATATCCAAAAATTTGAATTTATTGTAGGTTGAAATGATATATATCCATATCACATGACGATTGGGTAGAAAATTATATATTGACACCGGATTGGTTAAATTTAATGATTTTAAATCCTTAGTTTTTAAATCCAGTCAAATGATATTATTTTAATTGAAATAAAATTCGATTTATATGAACTGAATTATTTTCAAAATATAAGCTTTTAAAATTTTGAAATTAAAATTGGTTTAAATGAATTACTTAAAGAATATAAATTGAAATCTTAAAATTGAAGTTAAAATATAATTTAAATTTATCAAAATTGAGTTATTTTAAATGTTTGAATATTTAAACTTTGTAACCTATTGAATTTGAAATGGTATAAATTTGTAGTTCAAACATGGATTTGAAATCGATAAAAACTGAAATGGTTTTAATGAGAATTTGAATTGAAACCTTTAGCCTTTTGAATTAATCGTTGAACTTGATTTAAATTGAATTTTTGGAACAAAAGTTGATTTGAATTGATTTTTAAAATTGGAGGAAACAATTCTTGTTTGAAACTAATTTCGATATAAACTCTTTTTATATACAAACTCTTTTAACAAATAAACTATTTTTCTGATATAAACCATTTTAATATATTAATAATTTTTAATACATTAACTATTTTTAATAAATAACCTATTTTAGTATATTAACTATTTTAGAACTATAACCTATTTTTAATATATAAACTACTTTAATATTTATATATATATATATTAAATTTATAAACAACTTTTAATATATGTGTATATATATATTTTAATATATAAACTATTTTAATCTATAACCTATTTTTATATAAAAACTATTTTAAGTTATATATTATTTTAAATTTATAAACAACTTTTGATATATTTATTTTAATGTATAAACTATTTTGAATGTATAACTATTCCAATATATCAACTAATTTCAATATTCAAACCGTGTAATATCGAAACTCTTATGATTTAGATTCACTTGATTTAAATGTGAATATTTTGATATGATAGTTTAACCTATTTTTGTGGTTATGATTTTGAAAACGAATATGATTTAAAGCGAATAATGATTTTGAAAGTGAATATGATTTTGAAATGATTATGATTTGGAAGTGAAGATGATTTGGAAGTAAATAATGATTTCGAAAGTGATATGATTTAGAAGTGAAAATGATATTTTGATATGAAGTATGAACTGTTTAAAATGTAAAAGAACCATCCGCTGTGTAAAATATAATGTTTGGTTGTTAAAGAGACCGAGGTCGGATATTATCATACTCTTTGCCAATTCTGAAACCACTTTAACAATTGTGCACGTGGTAGAGAATCCAGAATGAAGTAGGATGGTTTGATGAATGCTTATGGCATGAGGTAAGAAACCCAGCCCTGACCCCCCGGGTCAGCTTCATATGGCTGAAACAGGAGCAATTAACGGGCCAAGTGAGGTAGCTCCTCCGATCGGACACACTTCTTCGATACAATATTTGTTACTTTGTGATTGATTTGGTGGCCGCCTTAAATTTGATTATGGGAGTGTTGTTTCAAGGTGGGCGGTAGCAACGCCTACGCGTTACCACCAGCGTGGATATGAAAACGGCAGAATCCTACCCTGGCATTGCTTCGTTGTGCCTTGTCATCTGCCTTATCGAGCCCATTAGTATTTTGGTTTGTGTTGTACCTATGAAGTGCTCCCTGATAGCACACCAGTTTGGTGGAGTTTACAGTATTGTATAGACTACAACATTATATAAAATGTGTTAAAGGAGATATGGGTAACACCTTAAACGCTATTTTAATACTTTACTTTACCGTAGACGTATTATAATGGCGTATGTATTATATACGTTGATAGTTTAATGGATCCTTAGGAGATAGAATCCCAAACATCTCTTAAATTATTGCACATACATGAAACACTGGATAGGAGATGTAAAATCCCATAAACATCTCTAAAGCCATTACACTAATATTTACTTTGATTTTACTTACATAAGATCTTTTAGTTCCGACTTGAGTTTTTTGTCTTTTCATTACGCTAGGTTCAGCTTGAGCTTTCATTGTTGAAGATCTTTTTTCTAGAGGACGAAGACGGAGTTTAGTATTATATTAGTATTATTATTCCACTATATCATGTTATTCTGCTGCATTGTCTTATTATTCCTTTGGTATGTATAACTCGGATACATTGTAAAACTGTAATCAAACGTTATTTGTAAAATATCTTCATGAACTGTTTATTCGATTATTATGTTTTATCATTCCGCTATGAGATTCTGTTTTTTGTATTTCCTTCTTTTCTCTTATATTCTTATTTACCCCATTAGCAATCCTCCCTTTTAAATGAGTTGACATGTACGGTTTATTGTCAATTTAAACCGTCCAAAAAGGTGGGTCGTTACAGTTGGTATCAGAGCTTTGGTTTAGCGATAACCTTAGCTTTATGGGGTTTGAATCATTGGAGATAAGGTAGTAATATCCTAGGATGAGTTGTTTAAGCGTATACATATGAGAGAGCATATTTATTTGTGCTATAAAGATGTTTTATATTGTGTTAATTTGTTCTATTTAGTATTTATAAATGATGGTCAATACATAGGACGATATGGCATCGATAAAGATTTCCAAACACTTAATAGGGCAGACCGACACAATATTGTTTTGAAATATAGGTAAATGAAATAATTTTACGTAGTATTGTATAATTTTTTTTTATAAATGGATATAGTTGCATGTGATATGTTTGTTTATTAGAAAGTGGAATTTTATAAATATTGGTTGCAAAATAGGATTTATAAAGAAAATGAATTTAAATTGGAAATTTGAGAACTTAAGTTCCTGGATTTTGAAATTGGTTTTTAAGGATTTTGAAATATAATATTAGTATTATTTGGAAATATTTTCAATGTGATTTGAAAGAAATGTTTTAGAGTTTTAAAAAAAGGAAAATAAGTTTTGTGCTCCCATCTTCTATCGCTGGAAAATAATTTCGATGATGATGGCCGCATCATCGACATTTATTTTCGTGTTTCAAAGTGGGAAGGCCACTGTAGTAGCTTTACTACACATTTGTTCTGATAAATAAATCTTAATTTTAAATTTCTAAATATGATTGGATATATATATATATATACATATAAACATATACATACATACATATATATATATATATATATATATATATATATATAATTTCAAAATGATTTGAAATGAACCCGACATTTAGTTCTTAAGTTTCTGTAACTTAGGGATTTCAACTTTTAACTAATTTAAATAGTTGGAAACTTCTAAAATGAAAAATAAAAAATTAGCAACTAAGTGATTAGTGAAGTCATAAAGGAATTGGAGAATTTGTAACTTGAAGATAAAAAGATAATGAAAATAAAGAAGATGTAAACTATTGAGCATTTTTGTTAATTAAAATGAATAAGCTAAATTTGTATAACATTCAATTACATTCTAAAGCATACATATAACTTACCAAAAATGTTTAAAAAGGTTGAAATGTTAATACGAATATATAATAGAATATTATACAAGTAAAAAAGCTTAATAACAAAAAATGCTTCAAAATGAACATATGTGTATAAATAAAAGAATTAAGATGTTATAAGAATATTACAAACTTAGGTTTATATTTGAAGTGGTTTATAATTAGATTAAATAGTAAAAACTGAATGTTGTCTAAGAAAATGATTATAAACTTTAAGAAATGCTAAAAAGAGTCACCAATAAGTTTGTTATTAAATGATATTGTATTTGAAAAAATGAATGTAAATTTATTAGTTAAGAAACTTAAGTTGAAATGATCCATTAATGAATACTCATATTAAATGGAAATCAAGCTATATAAACAGTGAATGTGAATTATATTGCAAGAAAACTTATATAATATTTTAAGAATTGGTTTATTGATGTTCTAAATAATTGAGTTGAAATAATCTATGTGAATAAACGAATGTAAACTAATAAGAGATAACCTTGTATGAATAAATTGAAAATAAATGAAATGTATGTAATACTTTAATAATGTATTCAATGATAATTTCAAATACTGAATGGGAAAAATATTATGTAAATAACTTAAGAAAATTTATAAAAGATAACCTGGTATGAATGGGAACTTAAAATAAGTGAATAGTAAATAATGTGAAAAAGGGAAACCGATTAAATAAACTTGAATAATATTTAAAATTCTATGTTGTTTTGCTTACGGGATGTTTGAGAAAGGATATTTCTAATTGTTTGAGGTTGTATGAATAATTTATTAAGTAATTATCTATGGCTGTTGAGCGTAGCATACACTTGATAGTTTATTTATCACCCTTGTACGATTAAAGGTTTCTAAACCTGAAAAAACCATTCGTTTTGGTTGCTATGGATATACGATTGATTTCTTTTGTTACATACGATGGTTTCTTCTTTTTGTTTGAATATGATTATGGTATATTGTATGTTGCTATGTTATTGAATTGAAATAACTAAAATACTATTCTTTTACATGATTTTAACTCTTTGGATTTGTTATCCTACCTTTTGGTCAAGGCCGAGATATCAATAGACTGGCTGGAAAGGATGGATCTCAGGATTGGAGATCGATTGGAAACAAGGCTATGATCGATATCGTAAAATTTTGGCCAAGCTCCAATCAAGACGGGATCGATTGGGAATGATGAATAAGGCTAGAAAAGGCTATGTTTCAAATTTCAGGTCGAACGGAGTTTGTTTGTTCGAGATATTGATGGATGCGTGCTTAAGGAAGCCTTGTTCATATCAATGCATATGGATAAGAACAAGATGTTCATATCAATCAGGGAGAAAGATTAAGTGGATTTCGACTCGGTGAATATAAATTTGGATTGAATAGATAGGCGCATGATGATTTGTTTGACTTGAAGATTTCGTATCGATCAGGATGGAGCGTAGTCGTATACTTCGAATAGATACTGTTTGTATCGATCAACATGGGATGCTTCAGATCGATACAGTTCGTATCGATCAACATGAACGACTATGAATCGATACTGTCTATATCGATCAACATGGGATACTTCAAATTGATATGAAGAAGCATGGATATGAACAAGGCAGCACCAATAACAAAGAGTCGACACGAAGTGAGCGGCAGGCATATGTTGATCGATGCGAATGGATGGAGACGAAGATATGCATACGAACGCGATAGCCGACTAGTGAACACGAACTTGCATCGATCGTAACTCACAATCTATAAGTCCAAATGCCACCAAATTTTCATAGAGCTTTCGTATAACCTAAAGAATGTTCATGATCGATCTCGACTCGATTGGACAAGATCTCGATCGATACAAAATTCGTTTGTATCGTTCACGGATTGAGTCGAAATCGCCTGGGATCGATCGAGTGGGCCCACTCATGTACCAGAAGAGGTCTCCCGAGATCTGAGCGAGATATTTGCAGCCTACGCCTATAAATAGCATTCCAAGGCCTACGAAAAATGGACTTTTGATCCTGTTACGTCCAGACTCTATTTAAATCACATTGTACTCAAACTTCACTGTTGTACTCGAAAATTACTGATGTAATCCGTTGTAACCAGCAAGAAAAGTAAATAAAAGGTTATCTTTTTAAGTGGATGTAGGCCGGAGATAGCCGAACCACAATAAATCTTGTGTCTCTTTCTGTTTTAAGTTTGTTATTCTTTATTTTTATCCTCTACATTATTTTGATCTGTAATCTGTAGTCATATACTGCTGATCAATGCTCATACACTGGTGTTTTCGCGATATTTTGGGTTTGTGACCAATTTTGGCGCAAACACTTTGGTGCTTTCACTGAAAAGACTAGCACCCGCTATACCGGATTTGATGTCTAGATTTGAAATGCTAAAGGATCAGATCTAAAAGGAACCATGAAAAAGCCATCAACAAGGAGACAAAGAGCAGAGCGAAGTCAACATGGAGGAAGGCAGGAAGCATCTTCAGGAGCTAATCAAACTTCGTCCTTCATCACCAGAGATGAGATGGAGATGATGATGGGAGCTATGCATGAAGAGCTTCTAAAGAGACAAGTGGAAATGGTGCACAACCTTCTTAGACAATTTGGACAGGGAGAACAACTGGAGTTGCTGGAGTTCATATCCATGGAGCTGGAACAGAAAGACCCAATAGGCAATCAGACGAAGTAGCTCAACAGGGCACAGTCCCTAATCAGTACACGACTGTTAATAAAGATGGATCGAGGCATGGGGGCACACCACCTGGCAACGATGGACCAATTCATGGAGGGATTCCAGGTGATGCCACACAACAAGATGCTGGTAGGAATGCAGGAGCACGTGATGAAGAGTACGTACTAGAATTCCCTCGAGGACTCGGGGGGCAACCCTTGACGGACAACGCTGGGTTGGCTGATATTATTAGCGAACTATGCACGGAGGTTTAACAAACAGAGATCCGGAAGGAGTAAACACGAATCCGTTTACTCGTGACATAAAAATGGCTCGGAACCCACCATAGTTCAAGCTACCTACTCTGGAGGTATACAATGGCAACGCCGATCGTATTGATCACTTGATGAGGTACACAAGACATATGGAAGTGCTGGGGCATCGGAGGAAGTTACGGCCCGATGTTCCCCCATATACTTGACGGATATAGCTGCTATGTGGTTCAGACAGTTGGAAAAGGGATCTATCAGGACATGTACATAATTGGTGGATAGGTTTCTAAAGCGGTTTTGAGTTCATATCAAAAGGCCAAAGAATGTGATGACTCTAACGTCGGTGAAGCAAAGGATAGCGGAATCGCTCAGAGCCTTTTTAACCCGGTTCAATATAGCGGTTGCTTCGGTGGATCGACCGGATCCATCAATGGTTTTGATGGCAGCGGTGTCAAGAGTCAGAGATGATTCTGATTTCAAAGTGTCATTGATCGGGACCCACCAATGGATCTTGGGAAATTCTTTCACGAAGCCAAGAGATTCCTTCGACAGGAGGATGATTGTTCAGATATGAAGTTGAAGGAAGTGTACGCGGTCGAGGATGGAGAACCATCTGACGGAAGATTAGGCAAAGATAAAGGAAAGAGGAAGTTGGATGACGAATCAGGAAAAGCTAGGAAGTGGTGGAGAGTGCCAAAATTCTCCACTTACACAGGATTGAAAGAGCCGTTAGAACGGATATTCATGGAGACTTGGAATCACCTTCCCTACCGAAGGCCAACAAGGAGAGAACCCTCGGAACATGAAAGGGCATCAGGAAGGCACTGTCTCTTTCACAATTTGGACCGACATGATACCAATAGTTGCAGGCATCAAAAGATATAATCGAGGAGCATGTAAGGAGTGGTCAGTTGTGACAATATGTCGGAGCTCGGAATGCCGCAGTGGAATAGGAGCAGCCACTGTCTACCTCAAATGACAATGGCACAAGGTCGAGGAATGATGCTCGATTGGTTATTAACTGACAGGAGTGATATGGAATAAGTAGAAAACTCTGAGCGAACGGCGGAGTCACTTACTCATATATGGGGATGGAGATAGCCCCTAGGCATACCCTATGATGATGATGAACCGTGACATTATAGTTTGTGAAATCTGTTTATTCTTTTTTGTTTTGGACATTTTCTTTTTCCAGGTTTGCTTTCGGAGTTTGGTTTGAACTCTTGGTTTTTTTTACTTTCTGGTTTGGATTTTAGTTTGGATGCTCGTTTTCTGGTTTGGATATTGGTTTGGATTTCTGGTATGGATTTTTTGTTTTCTGATCTGATCTGGATTTTGGATTGGTTTTTGATTGGATTTTTATCTGGTTTTTGGTAAATGGTCTTCGGGTATGGATTATGCCTAGCAAGGGGTAAGTCTCTTCATCCGCACGTCGCGAATTGGCTTATTTAGGTCGTCGAGCATGGGCTATACTCAACAAGGGTACAAAGAGACCAGGATTCGGCCTAGGACTTAGGCCCCATAATATCTATCGGATACTATTTTAGGTCGTCGAGTATGCACTATGCTCGGAAAGGGTTTGAAGCACCAAGATTCGGCTTAGGACTTAAGCCATGGAATTACTCAGCGTTCAAGGACATTGGACCATAGATACCAAGGCATCGCTTAGTACGGGTCACCGATTGTGGACAATGCTTGACAAGAACCCGAAGAGGTTATGAATTTAGATATAGGCTATGAATAGCTAAGAACTTGGATATCAACCCGAAGAGGTCCTGGATTCGGTCATTGGATAAGGATGGATTAGGATTCGGTTGTCGGGTTCAGATGGATATGGAATTGGCTAAGGATTTGGTTACTGGATTTAGATTCGGACATTGACTCAAAGCAGTCAAGAATATGGAACTCGGATAGGATGGATGATGAACGTATTTTTCTGCATTTTAAACTGTTTGTTTCATATAATTTATTTTAATAAAGCGGTATTATACGGGTATTTTGTTGTGGTTTTGCAGATTATAGATTTGGGAATGCAATATTGAAATTAATCGGTTGTGGCATTCATGGGTTCAAAAGACACGCAGCAAGGAGTGCAACATTTTGAACACTGAACACATCAAACATGGTCAGGCTTACATTGGTTTCAAAGATTATACATTCTCCAATTCAAGTTTTGCATATTATCTAAAGCAAAGTCATGTGAATAATTCAAGCAAAGGAGCAGCTCACGTTTTCTTCATGGTCACATTATTTTGTATGAAAAGGATGGTCACGTGTAAATCAAGCAATGTTGGACCACTCATACCCTCACAATTCTCTAATTCCAAAGCTTAGCATACTCATGTGAATGCCACCAGACTAGTTCTTTTACCAATTCAAACAATGATTACGTGCAACTCAAGTAATATATTCAAAGGCAAACCAAGTCAAAGCAACGTGGTCACACATATTTTCAGCAACAAGGCTTATTTTTGGGGACGAAAGTCTATAAATAGAGAACGAGACAGCAACTAGAGGATCATCTCTTACCCCATCACTCTTCTTCAAGTTTAATTTTAAATTCAGCAGTGTTTTTATTTTCGAACAGAATACGTAGGATTGTTGATTAGATTTAGCAATTTATTTATTCTGTTCTTAGTTATTGCACTCTTTTAGTTAGTTAATTAATATTTCAATTGTTTTCTTTGTATTTTCTTTTCCGCAATTTTAAATTCTATTCTGATTTTTACAATTTTATATTTTGGTTGCAATTTCGATTAGATTCGGAATCAATTCGGAGTATATTATTGTTTTTATTTTCTGTTCAAATTCACCATCGAATTCGTTTAACACGCCTAAGATTTAAATATGGATTTTAATTGTTTTAAAATACAATTCCCTGTGTTCGACCTGCATACTACACACATGTACGCTTGCAGAATTTATTAAAATTTGTGCTTTTCTAATCAACAGAAAAGTCGCAACAATGGCTTGGTAATGGATTGGATTATGAATCGGATGTTATGGTTATGGATGGAATATGGACTTCGGATGTCGAAACAAAGCCTTTCAAAACACACCTTCTTACCACAAGGCATGTTTTGGGGGGAAAATGTTATACCACCTTTTGGTCCAGGCCGGGATATCAATAGATTGGCTGGATGGGATGGACATCAGGATTGGAGATCGATTGGAAACAAGACTATGATCGATATCGTCAGATTTTGGCCAAGCTCCAATCAAGACGGGATCGATTGGGAATGATGAACATGGCTAAAAAAGGCTATGTTTCAAATTTCAAGTCGAACGGAGTTCGTTTGTTCGAGATATCGGTGGATGCATGCTTAAGGAAGCCTTGTTCATATCGATGCCTATGGATATGAACAAGATGTTCGTATCGATCAGGGAGAAAGTTTAAGTGGATTTCGACTCGATGAATATAAACTTGGATTGAATAGGTAGGCACATGATGATTTGTTTTACTCGATGATTTTGTATCGATCAGGATGGACCGTAGCAGTATACTTCGAATCGATACTGTTCGTATCGATCAATATAGGATGCTTCGAATCGATACAGTTCATATCGATCAACATGGACTACTTCGAATCGATACTGTGCGTATCAACCAACATGGGATACTTTGAATCGATAGGAAGAAGCATGGATATGAACAAGGCAGCACCGATAACAAGGAGTCGACACAAAGTGAGCGGCAGCATATGTAGATCGATGCGAATGGATGGAGACGAAGACATGGATACGAACGCGATAGCCGACCGGTGAACACAAACTTGCATCGATCGTAAATCACAATTTACAAGTACTAATGCCATCAAGTTTCATAGGAGCTTGCGTACAACCTAAAGAATGTTCATGATCGATCTTGACTCGATAGGACAATTACTTGATCGATACGAAATTCGTTCGTATCGATCACGGATCGAGTCGAAATCACCTAGGATAGATCGCGTGGGCCTACTCACGCGCCAGAAGAGGTCTCTCAAGATCTGAGCGAAATCACCATTGTATCAAACTTCACTGTCGTACTCGAAAATTACTATTGTAATCCGCTATAACCAGCGAGAAGAGTCAATGAAAGATTATCTTTTGAAGTGGATGTAGGCCGGAGATAGCCAAACCACTATAAATCTTGTGTCTCTGTCTTCTTCTTTCTTTGTAAGTTTGTTATTCTTTACTTTTATCCTCTAAATTATTTAGATCTGTAATCTGTAATAATATACTGTCGATCAATGTTCATGCACTGGTGCTTTCACGTTATTTGGGGTTTATGACCAATTCTGGCGCAAATAGGATTATATAAGTGAATATATGTTTATGGAAGCAATAGCTACTACTTTGGTTTCATAAATAAAGTTTGTTTGCCCAACAAATATGAACATTTTAGGATTATGGTTTTGCAATGATATTTTAATTGCTTACCTATGGTTTGGGATATTTATTTTTACATATGATGTATATGTTGTAATTATTGATATTATTATTTTTCTGGATCTATTCGTACAAATGAGACTCGGTCGAAATTTTTCGTGAATTTAGGACTTAGAAAATTTTGTGAAAGTGAAAATATTTTCAAACTTCTATTTAGTTTGAATATAATGATTTAACTGTTTATAAATTTATATATTTTATTTAAAATACTTAATTATTTAAGTTTAAAGTGTTTATAAATTGATTATTCTGAATAAAATATATTAGTTTCTTAATTCCTTCTTGTTCCTTTTCGACGAAGAAAAGTTTGGAGTGGAGGAGCGTGTAACGACCCATATTTTTTGGTAGTTAAAAAATATTAAATTTAATAATATTTTAGAATTTAATATTGTGAGAAATTATAATTTATGATTTAATAATGAGGAAAATAATTAGAATAAATTAAATGTTGTATTGAAATTGAATCATAGGTTATTTAATTTGAAATTGATTAATATAGAATGAGTGTAACATTCCTGGATTTTAGCTAACGTTAATCTGATAATTAATTTAATTTTTGAAAATTTAATTGTGAATTAATTTGGTACTTTCCAAATTTAATAGATATTTGTTTGTTTATTAATATAAATAAATATAAATATGATTTTAAAATAGAATTTCTAATTGGAAATTCAGAAAATAAAAATTTGAACAATATATTGGATTTGGATTTATTTGTGGTTTAGTTGAGAATTAATTTGAAATTTGGAGATAAATATATATTAAAGTATATTTTTAAAATAAATTTGATTTGGAAATTTAATAATAAATATTTTATAAAATTTATTGGATCTAAGAGTTTTATATTTTGAAAAAGTATATATGTATATAACTAGAATTATAAATATAATATGATATTAAAATAAGGTTTAATAAAATTTTAAAATATACATACTTGTGTAATTTAATTTTTAAATCAATTTCTTTAAAAGGGTTACATAAACGTTAATGAAGAAAAAATGTATTTATTTAAAAAGGAAATATAATATATAGTTATGTTTAAATGTTATTAACATGAAGATTTAAAGTGTTTAAAATATAAGCATGAGAAAACATATTACAAAAATTATAAATGTTAATAAAGAAAGGGTTCAAACACAAATTGTTTACATATTAACAAATTAATAAAACAAAGGGGTAAAACATAAAAATATGTAATTTTGACAGTTGTAAATTATATAATCCATGCATTGACAAATGTTTAATAAGTAACAACATCAATTTACAAGTGTTAACTGAAATAATACATGTGGCAAGATTATTTTTTCTTTTGAATATGAATTTTATACAAAAAAAGGATTTATTGAACTAGGCTATTCTCAGTTTTGTAAAACCTGAGAACAAAGAAAAGCAAACACAGTAGTAATTCAAAGTAAAAGAAAACTAGATTTTCACAAAATCAAAACTAGTAGAATGAAAATAAAAGTAACAGATTTAAATTCAAGTTGAGTCAAATAATGAGACATTCAAGTTCAAACTGGGAATCAAAGTTTTAACCTGAAACAAGCTTCAAACCTGAAAGCTTTAGAGTTGAAACAAAGAAATTCTGGAAACCAAATTCAGATCAGTCAAAAAGCTAGAAACAACTTCAGATGATCAAGTTTCAAGCCTGTAAGCAAAGCAAGTTCAAAGGAGTATGCAGTAAGATCTAGCAGCAAATTCAAATTCAAAATCTGAAAACAGATTTAAATTTTGCAAACTGTAAATCAAAAACAGCTTCAGCTCATTTATAAAAATCAGGACAAGTTTCTAGCAACTCATAAATTCAGATCAACAAGCAAAACCTGGAAACACTTCCAGTTTCAAAAAGCTTTTAAAAATCTCAAAACCTAATCAAAAGCAGGGTCTTTGTTCTTAGCTTTCATTCCCCATCAAGGTGAGATAACTACACCCTCTAATTTTTTTGATTGTGTGTGATTAATGTCTGATGTTTGTGATTGAGATCTGTTGTATAGATGTCATTGCATGTCTAAAAATATGCAAAAGAACTGTGCATATAAGAGTTTATGTTGATACATATCTTCTCTTTTTAATAACAGACTAACAAAGAAATCCAAGAAAAATTCATATCTAGAAATCTAATACGATTTAAGTAATAATCTTAAAAAGAAAAGTATTTGTTTTGACCTGCTTTAGATTTTAAAAATAGATTCGAGTGATAATATTTTGTAATTATTTAGAAGAATGATAAAATATAGTGAAAAATGTTAAAAATTAGAAAAATCGATATTTGAAATTTTGTGAATTGATTTCATAATTGAGTTCACCTTAGGAAATGATGTTTTTAGGAAATCCTTACAATTTTTTTTAACTTATATTCAATGAGAAATTTTAGGTTAACCAGGAATTGCTTTTGCACCAATTGCCGTCGATCGGCAGAGGGAGGCGTTTCGAGATTTACGTTGAAGGTGGAGTGATGGGTATGGATCAATGGAAAAATATTGGAAGAATTTATAGATTGTCGATACGTTTGGTCGTCAACGTTTTAGGGTTTAAGTTAGGTTTGGGGTTGATGATGTTGACGAGATGAATTCATCGACGAGGTTGAACTACAATTGATCGCACCAGGGGGAATAGGATTGTGTGACATTGGCGAGGCTTGGGACAAGAAGGCGGGGTGGTCGGCGGTCGGAGGCGTCGTAGCGAGGAGTTTTTCTGATGAGGTCTGGGTCTTCGGTTTGCAGCCGAAGCTAGATTTTGCTTTAGTGATTCGATCGAGGTTGCTGAGAAGCTCGATGGTGTGAGGACATCGTTGTCGACTTGCTAAGGATCGCAATGGTGGCCGAAGGTGGTGGGGGTTCGTGTGCATGTGCACGCGTGTAGTTCGTGCATCAGGGAACGATGTGGATTGGGGAAGAAGATGGGGGACTCGGGTTCGTGTGCGTGTAATAGAGTGTTTGGCTCGAAGTAGATTTAAGAATGAGTTGACTCGGGTTGTTGCTTGAGAGGAATTGGGTTTGGCTCGGGAAAATATGTTGTGGGCTTGTGTTTAAATGATAACTAATTTTGATCAAAAGTTTAAAAGATGCAAGTTTTTAAAATTTAACTTGTTCTTTTAAAAATGAATATTGGTTGAAGTTTGAGATCAATCAAAAGTTTTTAATCAGTATTTGAAGTAATTAAGTTTAAAGTTTTCCTTTATGCATATTTAACCTTTGTTTTGAAAGTTTATTTTAAATAAACTCAATATTGAAATTGAGCAAATGATTAAAAGATGAAGTGTTTTGAATCATTAATTTAACTTAAAGGTTTAAAGTAAATTGGTTAATGATAATCAATCTCAAGGGTTATTAGTAAGATTTTTTTTATGATAATGAAGTAATTATTTAAGATATAAGATATATCTTTTAATTAACTAAAACTTTAAGAGGTTTATTAATTAATGTAAGTAATTAAAGGTCAATTACTTAATATGACTACTTAAAGGTTGATTACTTTAATTTAAGCTTGATTAATTTTATAAAAGTAATTAAAGGTAATTAATTACTTAAGGATAATTACTTAGTTAAAAATAATTAATTAATGGTTAAAGTTAATTAAGTAATTATGGATAGTCACTTATTATAATTAGTTAAGGATAATTAATTAAATGGTAATTAATTAAGGGTTAATTAAATAAATAATTAAGGATAATTAATTAAAAGATAATTAAGTAATTAAAAGTTAATTACTTAATAATTAAATGTTATTAATTAAAGTACTTAATAAAAGGATAATTAATTTAACGTGATTAATTAAGAAATAATTAATTAAATAAAAGTAATTAGTTAAAATAAATAATTATGATTGATTAATTTCATTAATTAATATAAAATGATTTGTAATTAATCAAGATTTGATAATTAATTCATAAGTAATTAATTTAATTGGAAATTAAATTAAATTAATTAGGATTTATACAATTAATCAATATTGTTTATAAATGATTATTGATGCTTGGATTGCTTATAAATGTTTGTATTGCCTTGAATTGATTGTTATCTCTGGATTATAATATTTTGTGATGTGAATTTAGTTGTGTGTTATTTATTTATTTATTTATCTGTGACACATTTACATATTATCCGTGAATCTGTGAATGAAAGATAAGCGTTATAGATTGTACCGCTTATCGATATTGCTATGCTCGAATCTGCGATGATTGATGTTGTTGCACTATTGGGTAAAACCCTTGGACTACACCATACACACACAAATATGGATTGCACGAGGAAATTGGTTAAGTCACAGATTTTTGAAAATAGTTTTAAAATTGAATTTTGAATCCAAATGTTTTTGGAAATAAAATTGAGTTAATAGTGAAAAGCTTTTGAAAAGGAATTTCAAAAATAAAAGTTATTTTGAATAACTTGATAAAGTTTTGAACTTTAAATAATTTGATTTGAATTTGAATTCAAAACTTATGATTTAATTCTATGTTTGGAAATTATGGTTTAAAAAGGTTATACAAGTTATGAATGTGTTTATATGGGTTTTAAAAAGTATTATTTTGAGAAATTAAATTTAACCAAAGTTTTATACTCGAAAGGCTTTAACTTGTATAAATGTAATCAGATTTTTCCGAAACGGAAACTGTTTGTTTTCAAATAATAATAGCCTTCATATAAAGAAAGGATTTCTAATTTATATCGAAAGGTTTCAAGTTTGCAATAAAATTGTGAATTGTTTTTGAAAGATATGAATGAACCTTTGTGAAAGATTTTTAAATTTTGTTTTGAAATCGAAGTGGATTTTAAAATGGTGTATCTTTTATATATAAAAGATTTAAAATGGGAATTGTTTTGAGAATTATGAATGAATCCTTGGAAACGGGCTTGAAAGCTATAAATTAAATCTTTGATTTAAAGAATGGATGAGCTAATCCAATTTGAAATAGAAACTGTTTTAAAATCTGTGAATGGATCTTTGTGAAAAATGGGTGAATTTTATGAAGTGAATTTTTTTGTTAAAAAAAATTGAAAATGGTATATTGCTTAAACCATTTGAAAAGAAAGGTTTTGGGTTTTAAAATTGTGACTTAACTGAAATTCCAATATCTATATGTTTTTAAATATTGCCCTCATTATTCGGTTTAGCCGGGAGAGGACCTTGTGTTATATAACCCATTCCGAATAATGATACGACGTTATGGATAGCATTTGAAGACCGGTGGTGAAGACCGGGTATTTACGAGAATGATAGGATAACCTATCGAATGAATCTGCACTGAGTAGCTACGGTATGCAGATCTCCACATGTGATGGGGAGACCGATCGGGATTGTGAATACCTCGATTGCAAGGGCTTCTTTGGAAGTGCCTTCGGTTCCGTTCGAACCCGGAACAGACTTGTATGGATGTGTGCCTGACATTACACTTTGAGATGTAAAACCAGTTTCTATCAAATACATTTCTGTTTGGTGGCAGAGATTTATTCTCTTAGCTTAACACCCTTCTCTGAGACGTACGAGCTCGGAGGTTATGTAGTTGATGGTTACTAGTGATACATTCCCAATTTGGTAATGTGGCACAGGAAGTGCTGTTGATCATTTGTTGATCAAAGCAAGGGTTTTGTGAAAAGTGTAGCTTTGTGGACGAGACTACATCAGGACCTCACACCCCGAAAAAGGTCAAAACAGGAAAGATGCAGCAAGGTTGTAGGGGTCGCGCCCATAGGGTATGTCCATTCCTTTTAGAAAAGGGAGGTATCATGGTATGGAGCCCAGATACTCAACTCATGTGGACACTGTAAATCTATTACTGTGTGATGGTTGTGGTTGAGAGCTCTCGGATAAAGGTCGCAAACGACCGGGGATGACATATCTTAGGTGTTACCCCCAGAAAAGGGGTAAACCGGCCTTGTGTTGGCAGAGAGCCGGGTAGGTTCTCGGGGCGTCCCTCCAGAGGCGTACCCATGCGGCAATGGGAAGTTCCTTAGCCTGACCATTTGTTGGAAATCCAATCATCCAATACGCGCCTTGTACAGTTTTAGTTGTAGAACCTTCCATCTAACATGGTAGCTAAAGTAGGCATACTATAATGGTACGTATGCTGGCTAATATTAATATTATACTTGCAAATGTTTTCCACTATGCACTAATAATAATATCAAATGGTTTTCGCGTATCAAGCATTTTTGACTATCATAAGTAGAAGTCTCCCCCAAGTGTGCGATTGCATGGTGTGTGTGCCGGGAGGCCTTATGGTAGTTTCATTTTCCAAAAAGCATTGCTGATTTCAATGTTTTAAATTCTTTTGTTGTTTTTTTAAAGATAAACTGTTTTTGTTTGCTCATACCAGTCCCATGACTGACCGGGAGTTTATTGTTCCCTTCATAAACTCTGGGTGCCCACAATTTTCCACGCGGGCAGTTTGGAGTTGGGTTTTTCAGATAGTCAGATAGTAGGAGTAGATTCGATATCTTTGAAGCCTTTGGATTTGGGAATCGCATTTGCTTCACTTCAGCATTCATGGATGGCCTTGCTTAATCAACTTGATAGGGGTTCGAGCTTGCTTTAGATTGGAGCATTTGAGATGGAGTTGCAGATATTGGAATCAAGTTTGGAGTTCATGTTATTTCCGCTGCTGCTGTATCTTCCGCTTTTATTTATCTCTGATTATTGATATCATTTGTATCAAATTGTTGTATATTGTATTCATTGGAATTATATGATATTGTTCATTTTTCCTTCCGCTGTGTTGTTGTACTTAATGTGTTATAAGCTCCGGCACGTGTCAAATTTTGACGTTTGGATCCGCGGCATTCGAGTACGAGCGAAGTACGGATGCGATTTTCGAACGCTGAATTTGGGTCGTGACAATTTGGTATCAGAGCTGAAGGTTGAAACTTTAGCTCAGGAGTATAACACATTAGGTTGCTCATTAGAGATAGGGTGAAATATACCCTAAAATGAGTATATCCCTAAGATATCCGTCTGTATGCCTCAGAAAATTCTCTTACGATCCACTGATATTGAGTATGAGTGCGAGAAGAGGACGAGATAGGGGACGGGGAAATACCATTATGCTCGATACCCTGCAACAACAAGGAACAACTCTTTCTCTATCAATCTCTTTTGTTCTTCATCCGGTTTTAATTCTTTTATTGCTTCGCGGTAGCTCAGAGAGAAGCTTCGGTGTGGTGATGGCCCTGCGAATTGTGTAAATAAGTTTCTATCTCGTATTCTCTTCGTCAAATTTCTATCAGCTTTTCAATTTTAACTTCAATGAATTTGAAATTCTGTTTGAAATAAATTGGTAAATTAAATATGAAGTTGAATATGAAGATTTGTATTGGTAAAACGATTTTGATTATAACCAAATTCAAAATTCTATTGTAATTTCTTGTGAGTATCAAGGTCCGAAAAGGGACAAGTTATATATGTTTGGAGTATTCCGACTTGAGTTTGGGATCCATATCTAATGTTTGAGAATTATGGAAGATTGAATCCATTAATCTGTTTTATCGAGTTCCGATATGTTCTACGAATGGTTAGTTATCCTTCAAACTAACCAAAGTCCCTGTATATTTCGTGGATCTGGATAACCCAAGTATTTCATAAAGTGTTAGATAGAATTGTTCTCCTATCCATTGTTGATATTCTAATTTGGTAAGCCAAATACAGAATAGATAATCAGCTTGATTGATGAATTGATTCCCTATCTTTGTGTACCCATTCTTTGTTGTCTCCCTGGAAAATTTCGGGGACAAAATTTTCTAAAAGGGGGAATCTGTAACACTCCCAGATTTTAGCCAAGGTTAATTTGATAATTAATTTAATTTTTGAAAATTTAATTGTGAATCAATTTGGTATTTTCTAAATTTAATAGATATTTGTTTGTTTATTAATATAAATATGATTTTAAAATAGAATTTCTAATTGGAAATTTAGAAAATAAAAATTTGAACAATATATTGGATTTGGATTTATTTGTGGTTTAGTTGAGAATTAATTTGAAATTTAGAAATATATATATATAAGTAGATTTTTAAAATAAATTTGATTTGGAAATTTAATAATCAATATTTTATAAAATATATTTGATTTAAGAGTTTTATATTTTGAAAAATATATATGTATATAACTAGAATTATAAATATAATATGGTTTTAAAATAAGGTTTAATTAAAGTTTAAAATATACATACTTGTGTAATTTAATTTTTAAATCAATTTCTTTAAAAGGGTTATATAAATGTTAATACTGAAAAAATGTATTTATTGAAATAGGAAATATAATACAAAGTTATATTTAAATGTTATTAACATGAAGATTTAAAGTGTTTAAAATATAAACATGAGAAAACATATTACGAAAATTATAAATGTTAATAAAGAAAGGGTTCAAACACAAATTGTTTTCATATTAACAAATTAATAAAACAAAGGGGTAAAACATAAAAATATGTAATTTTGACAATTGTAAATTATATAATCCATGCATTGACAAATGTTTAATAAGTAACAACATCACTTTACAAGTGTTAGCTGAAATAATACTAGTGGCAAGATTATTTTTCTTTTGAATATGAATTTTATACCAAAAAAAGGATTTATTGAACTAGACTATTCTCAGTTTTGTAAAACCTGAGAACAAAGAAAAGCAAACACAGTCGTAATCAAAGTAAAAGAAAACCAAATTTTCACAAAATCAAAACCAGTAGAATGAATATCAAAGTAACAGATTTAAATTCAAGCCGAGTCAAATAATAACACATTCAAGTTCAAACTGGGAATCAAAGTTTCAACCTGAAACAAGCTTCAAACCTGGAAGCTTTAGAGTTGAAACAAAGCAATTCTGGAAACCAAATTCAGATCAATCAAAAAGCTAGAAACAACTTCAGATGATCGAGTTTCAAGCCTGTAAGCAAAGCAAGTTCAAAGAAGCATGCAGTAAGATCTAGCAGCAATTTCAAATTCAAAATCTGAAAAAAGATTTAAAATTTGCAAACTGTAAATCAAAAACAGCTTTAGCTCATTCATAAAAATCAGGACAAGTTTCGGGCAACTCATAAATTCAGATCAACAAGAAAAACCTAGAAACACTTCCAGTTTCAAAAAGCTTTCAAAAATCTCAAAACCTGATCAAAAGCAGGGTCTTTGTTCTTTTCTTTCATTTCCCATCAAGGTGAGCAAACTACCCCCTCTAATTTTTTTGATTGTGTATGATTAATGTATGATGTTTGTCATTCAGATCTATTGTATAGATGTCATTGCATGTCTATAAATATGCAAAAGAACTATGTATATAAGAGTTTCTGTTGATACATATCTTCTCTGTTTAATAGCAGAATAACAAATAAATCCAAGAAAAATTCATATCTAGAAATCTAATAGGATTTAAGTAATAATCTTTAAAAGAAAAGTATTTTTTTGACCTGCTTTAGATTTTAAAAATAGATTTGAGTGCTAATATTTTTTAGTTATTTAGAAAAATGATAAAATACGGTGAAAACTGTTAAAAATCATAAAAATCGATGTTTGAAATTTTGTGAATTGATTTCATAATTGAGTTCACCTTAGGAAATGATGTTTTTAGGAAATCCTTACAATTTTTTTTAACTTATATTGAATGAGAAATTTTGAGTTAACCAGGAATCGCTTTTTCACCAATTGCCGTCGATCGGCAGAGGGAGGCGTTTCGAGATTTACGTTGAAGGTGGAGTGATGGGTATAGATCATTGGAAAAATATTGGAAGAATTTATAGATCGTCGATATGTTTGGTCGTCGACGTTTTAGGGTTTAAGTTAGGTTTGGGGTTGATGATGTTGATGAGATGAATTCGTCGACGAGGGTGAACTGCAATTGATCGCACCAGGGAGAATAGGATCGTGTGACATTAGCGAGGCTTGGGACAAGAAGGCGGATTGGCCGGCGGTCGGAGGCATCGTAGCGAGGAGTTTTTCTGATGAGGTTTGGTCTTCGGTTTGCAGTCGAAGCTCGATTTTTGTTTATTGATTCGATCGAGGTTGCTGAGAAGCTCGATGGTGTGAGGACATCGTTGTCGACTTGCTGAGATCGCAATAGTGGCCGAAGGTGGTGGGGGTACGTGTGCATGTGCACGCGTGTAGTTCGTGCATCAGGGAACGATGTGGATTGGGGAAGAAGATGAGGGACTCGGGTTCGTGTGCGTGCAATAGAATGTTGGCTCGAAGCAGATTTAAGAATGAGTTGACTCGGGTTGTTGCTCAAGAGATATTGGGTTTGGCTTGGGAAAATATGTTGTGGGCTCGGGTTTAAATGATAGATGATTTTGTTCAAAAGTTCAAAAGATGCAAGTTTTTAAAATTTAACTTATTCTTTTAAAAATGAATATTGGTTGAAGTTTGAGATCAAGTTTTTAATCAGTATTTGAAGTAATTAAGTTTAAAGTTTTCCTTTATGTATATTTAACCTTTGTTTTGAAAGTTTATTTTAAATAAACTCAATATTGAAATTGAGCAAATGATTAAAAGATGAAGTGCTTTAAATCATTAATTTAACTTAAAGGTTTAAAGTAAATTGGTTAAGGATAATCAATCTCAAGGGTTATTAGTCAGATTTTTTTTAATAAAAGCAATTATTTTAGATAAAAGACCTATCTTTTAATTAACTAAAACTTTAAGAGGTTTATTAATTAATGTAAGTAATTAAAAGCCAATTACTTAATATGACTACTTAAAGGTTGATTACTTTAATTTAAGATTGATTAATTTTATAAAAGTAATTAAAGGTTGTTAATTACTTAAGGATAATTACTTAGTTAAAAGTAATTAATTAATGGTTAAAGTTAAATAAGTAATTAGGGATAATCATTTGTTGTAATTAATTAAGGATAATTAATTAAATGGTAATTAAGTAAATTGATTAATTAAGAATAATTAATTAAAAGATAATTAAGTAATTAAAAGTTAATTACTTAATAATTAAAGGTTATTAATTAAAGTACTTAAAAAGAAGATAATTAATTTAATGAGATTAATTAAGGAATAATTAATTAAATAAAAGTAATTAATTGAAATAAATAATTAAGGTTGATTAATTTCATTAATTAATATCAAATGATTTGTAATTAATCAAGATTTGATAATTAATTCATAAGTAATTAATTTAATTGGAAATTAAATTGAATTAATTAGGATTTATACAATTAATTAATATTGTTTATAAATGGTTATTGTATGCTTGGATTGCTTATAAATGTTTGTATTGCCTTGAGTTGATTGTTATCTCTGGATTATAATATTCTGTCATGTGGATTAAGCTGTGTGTTATTTATTTATTTGTGACAGATTTACATATTATCTGTGAATGAACGATAAGCATTATAGATTGTACCGCTTATCGATATTGCTATGCCTGAATCTATGATGATTGATGTTGTTGCACTATTGTGTAAAACCCCTGTACTACACCATACATACACAAATATGGACTGCACAAGGAAATTGGTTAAGTCATAGATTTTTTAAAATAGTTTTGAAATTGAATTTTGAATCCAAATGGTTTTGGAAATAAAATTGAGTTAATAGTGAAAAGCTTTTGAAAAGGAATTTCAAAAATATAAGTTATTTTGAATTCAAAACTTAAGATTTAATTCTATGTTTGGAAATTATGGTTTGAAAAGGTTATACAAGTTATAAATGTGTTTATATGGGTTTTAAGAAGTATTGTTTTGAGAAATTAAATTTAACCAAAGTCTTATACTTGAAAGGTTTTAACTTGTATAAATGTAATCGGATTTTTCCGAAACGGAAACTGTTTGTTTTCAAATAATAATAGCTTTCATATAAAGAAAGGATTTCTAATTTGTATCGAAAGATTTCAAGTTTGAAATAAAATTGTGAATTGTTTTTGAAAGCTATGAATGAACCTTTGTGAAAGATTGTTAAATCTTGTTTTGAAATCGAAGTGGATTTTAAAATGGTGTATCTTTTATATATAAAAGATATGAAATGGGAATTGTTTTGAGAATTATGAATGAATCCTTGGAAACGGGTTTGAAAGCTATAAATTAAATCTTTGATTTAAAGATTGGATGAGTTAATCCAATTTTAAATGGAAACTGTTTTGAAATCTGTGAATGGATCTTTGTGAAAAATGGGTGAACTTTTTGAAGTGAATTTTTTTGTTAAAAAAATTCGAAAATGTTAAATTGTTTAAACCATTTGAAAAGAAAGGTTTTTGGTTTTAAAATTGTGACTTAACTGAAATCCCAATATCCATATATTTTTAAATATTGCGCTCATTATTCGGTTTAGCCAGGAGATGGCCTTGTGTCATCTAACCCATTCCGAATAATGATACGATGTTATGGATAGCATTTGAAGACCGATGGTGAAGACCGAGTATTTACGAGAACGATAGGATAACCTATCGAATGACTCTGCACTGAGTAGCTACGGTATAGAGATCTCCACATGTGATGGGGAGTCCGATCGGGATTGTGAATACTCGGATTGCAAGGGCTTCTTTGGAAGTGCCTTTGGTTCCGTTCGAACCCAGAATAGACTAGTATGGATGTGTGCCTGACATTACACTTTAAGATGTAAAACCAGTTTCTATCAAATACATTTCTGTTTGGTGGCGGAGATTTATTCTCTTAGCTTAACACCCTTCTCTGAGACGTACGAGCTCAAAGGTTATGTAGTTGATGGTTACTAGTGATACATTCCTAATTTGGTAATGTGGCATACGAAGTGCTGCTGATCATTTGTTGATCAAAGCATGACTTTTGTGAAAATCGTAGCTTTGTGGACGAGGCTGCATTAGGACCTCACACCCCAGAAATAGTCGAAACAGGAAAGATGCAGCAAGGTTGCAGGGGTCGTGCCCCTAGGGTATGTCCATTCCTTTTGGAAAAGGGTGGTATCATGGTATGGAGCCCAGATACTTAACTCATGTGGATACTGTAAATCTATTACTGTGTGATGGTTGTGGTTGAGAGCTCTCGGATAAGGATGGCATATCTTAGGTGTTACCTCCGGGAGGGGGTAAACCGGCCTTGTGTTGGGAGAGAGCCGGGTAGGTTCTCGGGGCATCCCTCCAGAGGCGTACCCATGTGGAAATGGGAAGTTCCTTGGCCTGACCATTTGTTGGAAATCCAATCATCCAATACGCGCCTTGTACGGTTTTAGTTGTAGAACCTTCCATCTAACATGATAGCTATAGTAGGCATACTATAATGGTACGTATGCTGGCTAATATTAATATTATACTTGCAAATGTTTTCCACTATGCGCTAATAATAATATCAAATGATTTTCGCGTATCAAGCATTTTTGACTCTCATAAGGAGAAATCTCCCCCAAGTGTACGATTGCATGGTGTGTGTGCCGGGAGGCCTTATGGAGTTTCATTTTCCAAAAAGCATTGCGGATTTCAATGTTTTAAATTCTTTTGTTGTTTATTTAAAGATAAACTGTTTTTGCTTGCTCATACCAGTCCCATGACTGACCGGGAGTTTATTGTTCCCTTTCTAAACTCTGGGTGCTCAAAATTTCCACACGGGCAGTCCAGTGTTCGGTTTTTCAGATAGTCAGATAGTAGGAGTAGATTCGGTATCTTTGAAGCCTTTGGATTTGGGAATCGCATTTGCTTTACTTCAGCATTCATGGCTGACCTTGCTTAAGTCAACTTGATGGGGATTCGAGCTTGCTTTGGATTGGAGCATTTGAGATGGAGTTGCAGATATTGGAGTCAAGTTTGGAGTTCATGTTATTCCCGCTGTTGTTGTAACTTCCGCTTTTATCTATCTCTGATTATTGATATCATTTGTATCAAATTGTTGTATATCATTGGACATTGTATTCATTGGAATTATGTGATATTGTTCATTTTTTCTTCCGCTGTGTTGTTGTACTTAATGTGTTATAAGCTCCAGCACGGGTCAAATTTCGACGTTTGGATCTGCGGCATTCGAGTGCGAGCGAAGTACGGATGTCGGTTTTCGAACGCTGAATTTGGGTTGTGAAAATGAGTCAATATTTGGTAAGTAATTTATCAACCTTTGTTTGTAAACAATAGGTTAATAGAGGTGAATAATTAATGTATGACAATTGGTCAATTCTCACCTTGTCAATTAATTCATTTGAAATCAATTGGGCAATCAATGTTCAATCAATGTAATTAAATATTATAGTTAATATGAGTTAAGATGATAACTATAGAATATGAATGTAATAATTTGAAAACTTATGTTAAATAAATACACAAGGAAATGGTTGAATTGATAGAAAGAACAAGTAAATCAAAATAATAGAATTTGGTTGAAATTTAAATTATAATAAACTAGAATTTATTACATTTTTAATTGAATGCTGAAATTAGTGCAATGTTTAAATAGTGAATTTAACACAGAAAATTATTTTATAGATTATTAATATCTATGTAATCAAGAATGATAAAAATGGTTAACTTTTAATTTTGAATTCAAGTGATTAAATCAATATAATAATAATTTATTTAATTAATGTGAAAATTAACCATTTTGGATACTGTCTCGGATATAGATGAAACTAGTTTCATCGGATCTCTATTAGTGAATTATTATAGGATTTTATGTTTCGTAACGATCAGACTTATCATTTGGTCATGCGGGCTCGAAACGCATAGAAATCAATTAAGGAAATTTAAATGAATATAATTTGATTTTAAATGCTAACTTCTTTATACAATAGAATTTGGATTTGGAAATTAGTTCCATTGAATTTCAAAATATTGAAAACCTATATTTCGATATATCGGATAACCTACTTTCGTTTAAAGAACGAAACGGGCTTTATTGGTCGTTTTTATCATTTTGATCCAAATTGATTTGTCCATCCATTTCCTATCTATCTCTGCCTATATATAGGCTGTTATAAACCCTAGCAGCCTATTATTTTCTATTATTTGTACATACAATTCTTTCTCGTCGCCTCTTTCCAATGGCAAACAAACCAAACTCTAATTCCCAAATTCAAAATCAAATTGAAAATTCAGACTCTTCAAACTATGTCAAATTGTATATCATAGGAAAGATCTCGATGAACATAATCTAGATCTATGGTTCATTTTTCGATTTGATGCATCATTTGATCAGAAAATGATGAAGAAATTTTGGCCATCCATAGGCTATGGCTTCATTTAACGGTGGATCTTCACCCGTATGACGATCGGGAAGTTGCTGCTAGTAGAGGAGGATTTATGGAGTCGATCCATATGGCTTGTTTGGGTAGATGTCATTTCTATTTGTCGGAAATTATGACAAAGGCCATGCATTTTGGGTTCGGTCGGAGGCCGGGGGTGGCAGCGTGTTCGCCGTGGTAGAGCCCAGAAGGGCGGAGGACATGGGGGGAGTGGCGGCAGTGTCAGATCTTGGTCAAGATGCCTGTAGCGGCGGTTCATTGGAGAAGGAGATGGCGGCTGAAGATGTGGTTCGATCGCATATGCATGCGCTAGGGTTTTGATAACGATGGAAATTTCCCATTTTTCCCTTATCTAATTTAAATTTAAATTTTGAATTTCAAACGTTCTAATATTCATATCTTTTCCATATGAGCTCGGATATGGACACAGCTCCTTTCGTTGCGATCATATAGAAATTCCAAACAATATGGAACTGGTATAGTTGGATTCTGAGGCTGTTCGATTTTTGGGCTTTATTTTGATTTTAAACCAACGATAAATCAAAGGTGAGTGATTTAACCCACTCACAAATAATAAAACCTTCTTATATTAGTTGATTTAAATTTATGATGTGATAAGAAATTTATTAATTGCTATTTGGCGTTTATTTTGACATTTTTATTGAAATTAAATTTAAGTTGAATTAAATTTCTATTTGAATTAATATTGAATTTAAATTGTGAGGTAAATACCTAATAATTATACCCCGTTAATTATTGCGACTTATTGGTTGATTTGAATGATGATTGTGATAGATGCTTAATTGTTGACATTTTGGATAATATGATGTTGTGTTTATTTTATATATTGTTATCATACCGCAAGTTCTCTTAGTTATTGTATGGAACATCACTATAGGTTGAAATGATACATACTTGAACGATCTTATAGATTAGGGAAAAATCGCTATGGGTTGAAATGATAAACCTGAGCGATTTTATGGATTTGGAAAAATTGTGATTAGGGATACGGGTTGAAATGATATATATCCGAAAATTTGAATTTATTGCGGGTTGAAATGATATATGTCACGACTTGAAATTCAACGTTCAAAAAATCGACATAAAATACCTCACTTGTATTCGACTGCCGTAGATTCGAACATCGAACTCTAGTTCGGATGGAGCTTATAACAACATTAGATGAATATAAAACAGCGGAAACAAAAAAAATGCCATAAATCAACATCACATATATAACATCATCACAATATCCATTACAACATCATCACCAACATCAGAGTATTTTTATACATATAACACAACTTCAAAATTGAACTTCACAGTGGAACAACAAGACATCACACTTCAAAAATGTCTTCAAAGAAATAAAGCGATAGCGAACATCCAACTAAGCACCTAGAGATCCAAAAAGTTACCAAAGTATCTCCAAGACAAAAGCTTCAAAATCTGATAGCTTCCAAACCAAAAGGCTTCAAAGTCCAGCTAGCACCAAAACACGGAAAACCTGCTACTGGGTTGCCGGCATGGAAATTATGGGCACCCAGAGTTTAGAAAGGAAACAATAAACTCCGGGCCAGTCATGGTACTGGTGATGAGTAAACAAAAACAGTTGTTTTGAATAAGAAATTTTTTTTAAAAGAAAGCCGTTCATGCTTTTGGAAAATGAAATTACCATAAGGCCACCCGGCACACACACAATGCAATCACACACTTACGGTAGATTTCTCCTTGATAGTCAAGTATGCTTCATACGAGAAAACCCTTTATTATTATTATTATTATTATTATTATTATTATTATTATTATTATTATTTCATAGTGTGAAAACACATTTTGAAAGTATAATATTAATCTTAGCCAGCATAGGTACCATTATACAATGCCTACTATAGCTACCACCTGAGGTGGCAGGTTATACAACTGAAATCGTAAGGGTTCTTATTGGTGATTGGATTTCCAAAAAATGGTCAGGCTAAGGAACTTATTGGGCCACATGGGTACGCCTCAGGAGGGATGCCCCGAGAACCTAACCGGATCTCTGTCGACACAAGGCCGGGTTACCTCTGTAACTAGGTAACTACTGACACGAGTATCCCATCCCCCGGTTGTAACCAACCTTTATTCGGGGCCCCAACAACAACAATCACAAAGTAATATATTTGCGATATCAACATAAGTTAAGTATCTAGGCTCCATACTATGATACCACTTCTATCCAGAAGGAAATGCACAAACCCTAAGGGATGCTACCCCCAATAACCTTGCTGCATCCTTCCTGTTTCGACCATTACCGGTTTGTGAGGTTTGACGAAGTCTCGCCCACAAAGCTACGCTTTTCACAAAAGCCATTCTTCGATCAACAAATGATCAGCACCACTCAGCATGCCACATTACCAGGTTGGGAGTATATTACTGATAACCTTCAACTACATAACCTCTGAGCTCGTACGTCGCAGAGAAGGGTGTTAAGCTAAGAGAATAAATTTTCTGCCACCAACAGAAATGTATTTGAAAGAAATCTGCTTTATATCTCAAAATGTAATGTCAGACATACAATCCATACAAGTCTGTCCCGGGTTTGAAGAGAACCGAAGGCACTTTCGAAGAAGCCCTTGCAATCCGGGTATCCACAATTCTGATCGGACTCCCCATCACATATGGAGAACTCTATACCGGAGCAACTCAGTGCAGAGTCAATCGACAGGTTATCCTATCATTCTCAAAGACACCCGGTCTTCAGCACCGTCTTCAAATGCTATTCATTTCGTCGTATCACTATTCAGAATGGGTTATATGACACAAAGGTCCTCTCCCGGCTAAACCGAATTGTGAGCATCAATTTAAAAACATGTGAATATGTCATTCATAAAGATTCACAGGTTCGATGTGGGTTTCGGATAACCAACTGGAATCCGACTCCCTGTCGCATCGAAATTCAAAAGCCGTTTTATGGGCCAAAGAGTTTTCATATTCACACAGAAATATATTCATCAAAGAAAACACAGCTCGGCACAAAGCAATTCATATCACATAGAAATCACAATTACATATCAGAGATATCAATCAGTACACAACATACTATAGTTATCAAACATTTACAATCAAGATGAATCAATCGTGTGGTTTAAATTAATTAATCACATAATTACTTTCATTAATTATTTTTAATCAATGATTAGTTACCCTTAATTAAAATTAATTAAATCATAATCACCTTCATTAATTAATTATTCCCTAATTGATTATCTTAATTAATTAATCCTTAATTGTTAATTAATTAAATCTTAATTACTTTTATTAATTAATTATTCCTTAATTAATTATCTTAATTAATTAATCCTTAATTATTAATTAATTAAATCTTAATTACTTTTAATAATTAATTATTCCTTAATTTAATAATAATTAATTAAAAATTAATTAACCTTAATTATTTATTAAATAAATCTTTAATATTAAATAATTAATTAAGTAATTACTTCTTAAGTGATTATGTTAACAAAATCTTTAATTATTTAGTAAACAAAAGATAAATTAATTACTTTGATTTTCCTTTAGAACTTGTTTAATAAATCATCTTTATCACATTAGTTATTTAAAAGGTTGAGATTAGTTTAAACAACATTCTATCTTAATTATCCTTTTATATTACATTATTTATTTAATATAAATAATTTAATAATGTAACAAAGTTAAATAAATTAAAATTTAATTACTTTGAAGATATTTTTTAATCCTTAATTGATTCAACTTTTCAATTAAAACCATCATTTGAAAACATGTTTTTAAAAAATGTTCGAATATTTTTATTTAGAGTAAAAACTATTTTACGGAGTAGACCAGAGGCCGCTTTGAGTCACACCCGAGAACGTTTCCTTCTTGCTTCGAGTTTCCTCAGAAATCTACTCGTGTGCTTTTTTTTCAAACTTAAAATTTTCTAAGTGCAACTTATGTGGCCCATAATTTGCTTCGAGTCCATACCCGAGCTATCACCTTCATTTCCCGAGATTAGCTTTGAATTTCCCCTTTCTTCCCCAAACTGCTGCCACCTGACACAACCCCACACATGTGCACATACACAATCACTCTGGCCGCCATAGTTCGAATCTCTGGTCATCGACACGTCCACGACGATGCTCTTGAACCTTACAAACACTTAAAATTTCGAAACGATCGCAATTTCATATTCGAGCCACCAGACCCAAATCTGGAACAAACTTGAGCCCAAACGATCGCCTCGCTCTCCCTCTTCCGATCATCAGAATTCACGATACACCATCCAAAGCTCCGCCAGCCTCCCACATTTCTGATGGTCTCGGTCTGATGATCTCCGGTGGCCTACAGACGGTGCGATGATGACGTTTTCAACCTCGACTCATTTTAAACCTTAAACCCTAACTCGATCAAAATCAACATCCATGTAGATCTAGAATTTTATCAAACATTTTTCCCAAACTCTACTGTCCTCCATCTAGCTACGATTTCGATCTTGAGGCCCATAGACACACAGATCATCAGAGTTTTACAAAAAACCATTTTCTGATTAACTTAAGATTTCTCGGTCAATACTGTATAAAATATTTTGATCTAACTTTCAAAAATCATTGTTTTTGACAACAATTTAGATAGTATTCCTGAAACTAGAATTTATGATATTTGAATTTCTACATGGTTTGATTTGTGACTGTGTATTCAAATTTTCCAAAGAGTCTTTATTTCGATTTAACTGAATTTTTTTTTCTTACTTGAGTTTAAACACAAAACTTTATTTAGATCCTACAGTTAAGTAAAGACTAGAAGAGGAGTAGTTGATTTTTTTGTACAGGCATTATGCCTGTAAACTTGATACAGAGGTGCATTAACCTGTTCTTTATATATGCACAACCAAATCATGCATATACTAAGAGATTTATACTCATGCAAATTAATTTTAGCTTCACTTTCAGGCATGAGTTCACACAACATTCAAATATTCAGATCTAACAAAAGTTTACTCACCTTGTCAATTGAAACAGAGAACCTATCTAGATTTGAAAATTGAAAACCTGGAACTACTTTTCTTTTCTTAACTTGATCTTAAATTTTGTTATCTGCAACTAATTTGTGTAAACTGGTTTAATCTTTGATGGATTTTACTTATTTAATTTTTCAACAACAAACTAAAATTCAATATACTTACCATTTTGTTTTTAAATGAAACAGAGAAAAAGAAAGATCTCTGGTCTTTAACTTTAAAGCTTGAGTTTGCAAAAATTTTCTTTTTGAGTTGATCCTGATTCTTGTTTAATTGTTGAAGTTGACTCCTTCTTGATTTTTGAATCACTTGTCGAATACTTGAAGTTATTCTTGAAATCCCTTCTTTGGCTTGAGATTTGGAAGATAACTGGTTACAGATTTTTTTTACTGGAATTTTGTCTTGTCTTGATTTAAAATGTTGAGGAAGTTGTTGTGTTAATTACTTGTGACTGATGTTTTTCTCTGGTTTAAAGATTGTACAGGTTTTTGAAATGAGTAAAGAGATAAGAGGAAGGAGGTAGAATGGCTTATATAACTATATTTTCTCTTTTATGAATTTCTAAGAAAATGAAAATGATGTAATGCACTTGTCTAATTCTTTCTACATGTTAAACACTTGTTTAATTCTTTCTACATGTTAAACACTTGTTTTATTCTCTTATTACATGCTTGAAATTTGTATTTTTATATGAGTTAAATATTTTTAAATAAAACTTATGTCATATTTACTTTATTAACAGATACATTTCCCATCTATTTTTTATATACAATATTAAAAGAAGAAATGTTTTTTTAACAAATCTTTTACATTAAATAAACTACACATTTATGATTTCAAATGTAAATTATTTTTCTAAGACATGAATTTAATTTTTAAATTCAAATTCAAATATGAATTATAATCCATCCACATTTATACTCGCATAATTTAAATTTAAATAGTTTTAAAATATTTATATTTTTGAATTCTTAAATTCAAATGCAACTTCACAACCTTATTTACAAATATAAATATAATTCAACACTTATTTTATTTATTTTGAAAAAATTCAAATTAATCCCACAAGTTGTTCCAAAATTCACTTAATTATTAAATTTTAAATTGATATAATTGTGGGGATGTTACAGATTTTCCCCTTTAAGAAAATTTCATCCTTGAAATTTGAAAGAGAGAGAAAAGCAAACAAAGAATATACGAATTCAGAAAAGGATAGAGAAATGGCTTACCAGTATAAGCCAAGATATCCACTCTGCAATTAGGATATGATTTTTGCATGCTATCTTCAGTTTCCCAAGTGCAGTCCTTTGGATCGCCACTCCACTGTACTTCAACCAGTTTCACAATTTTGTTCCTTAATTGCTTTTCATCACGATCCACAATCTTTATTGGTTCTCTTTTAATTGTTAAATTTAGTGTGATCTCGAGATCTTGCTGAGCTGCCTCTTCGATAATACTGTATGGATCGTGCATGTATCTACGTAGATGTGAAACATGAAACACATCGTCTACGCCAGATAACCAGCTAGGTAGCTGCACTTGATATGCCAGAGGACCGATCATTTCCAGTATAGGAAAAGGACCAATGTATCATGGTGCCAGCTTACCAGTCTTCCCGAATCTTAACACACCACGCATTGGAGACACTTTCAAGAAAACGGAATCTCCAACTTGAAATTTTAAATCTCTTCTCCTACGGTCGTAATAACTCTTCAGGCGACTTTGAGCAGTTATTAATTTCTTTCGAATAAAATCAACTTTTTCAGTGGCTTCTTTAATCATATCTGGTCCAAGAACGAGTCTATCACTAGATTCAATCCAACATGTCGGTGATCGACACGGACGACCATATAAAGCTTCGAAAGGAGCCATTTCGATACTGGCTTGATAGCTATTATTATATGAGAAATCAACCAGATGTAAATAGTCTTCCCATGAACCACCAAAGTCGAGAATACAAGCTCGCAAAAGATCTTCTAATATTTGATTTATCCTTTCAGTATGCCCATCAGACTGTGGGTGATAAGCAGTGCTGAAATTCTGTTTTGTTCCCAATGCGGCTTGAAAAGCCTTCCAAAATCTACTAATGAATATCGAATCGCGATCACTCACTATACTGCTAGAAATACCGTGGAGACGGAAAATTTCTTTGATATATATCTCAGCCAAACTTGTCGCTGTGCGAGTGGATTTCACTGGAATGAAATGGACTGTTTTAGTTAAACGGCCAACAATAACCCAAATTGCTTCATTTCCCTTTCGAATGCGAGGCAATCCGTCGATGAAATCCATCGATACTTGATCCAATTTCCACTTGGGTACCTCCAAAGGTTGGAGTAAACCCGCTACTTTCTTTTGATCACTTTTAATTTGCTGGCAGGTAGCACAACGACGCACATAAATAGATATGTACCTTTTCATTGTCTTCCAGCAGAAAGTTCTTTTGATATTTCTATAGATCTTATTAACTCCTGGGTGGATACTGAGTTTAGATTTGCGACATTCGTCTAAAACTTCAAGTTTCAAATTTGGAATGTCTGGAACACAAATTCTTCCTTTCAATCTTATAACCTTACTATCGTCGACTTCAAAACTAGTATTTTCACCATGACATATTCTCTCGTAAATTTGATGAAGAAACTCATCTTCTTTTTGTTTGCTGGCGATCTTTTCAAGGAGAGTAGGAGTGATAACAAGATGAGCGAGAATAGCGTGTTTCCTACTCAAAGCATCGACAACTACATTGGCTTTTCCGAGTGTATAAAGAATGTCTAGGTCATAAGATGCCAGAAATTCCAACCAACGTTGTTGTCGAATATTCAAATCTTTCTAGGTAAAGAGATATTTCAAAGATTTGTGGTCGGTGAATAATTCGAATTTTTCACCTAGAACAAGAAAGATTTGTTAAGTTTATACTCTAAGTTAAGTTAAACTTTTACATTTATAGTAAAGCTGAAAGAGATTCTTAACTAGAAGATAGTGTCGCCAGATTTTCAAAGCGAAAATAACAGCTAAAAGCTCGAGATCGTGAGTTGGGTAATTCCTCTTGTGCGGGCATAATTGTCTACTTGCGTAAGCAATTACCTTCCCGTTCTGCGTTAGTACCGAACCCAAACCATCCCTACAAGCATCAGTATAGACAGATAACCATTGGTTCCCGTTAATGATAGCGAGAACGGGAGCGGTAGTTAATCTCTTTTTCAATTCCTGGAAACCTTCATCACATTTTGGAGTCCAATCAAATTTTGCATTCTTCATCGTTAGCTTAGTCAATGGACTGGCCAACTTGGAAAAATCTTGGACAAACTTTCTATAATATCGCGCTAAACCCAGAAAACTTCAAACTTCTTTAGGAGTAGTGGGTCGCTTCTGTTGAATATGCGATTATATGATTTTTATTTGATGATAATAAACATATGTATATTCATTTAAATGTATTTGTTAATGTACTATTTTATTTTTCATAGATTAAATAAATATTTGCTGAATAAAATAAATAACACATAATTTGAATTCAAACAGAAATTTTATCTAAACAAATATTTATTACAATTTTTGAATAGTACAAATTTCAAGCTCTCACTATATACAATTTCAATTACAATACAATTCACATTTACATTGCACCTCACTACATATCACTCATTCACTCAACTTGTACTGATCTTCAACTTCATTTTAATGAGAATCCAGCATCTGAGAAATCTGCAGAAATATACATTGACGCAGTAAAATTGAAAATAAAATATTTTTGCGGTATAAAATAAAATGTGGATTTTGAAAATAATATTTGCCTCGGTTATTTGGGTTGTTCTTCATCATTTAGTTTTGAATTCATTATTCACGAACAGCTTGTGACATACACAGTGTATCACTGTATATGCCACAAGGCCGTGCACACCAATATTTACACTTGATAAAATTACAGGGACGGGTGAGCACAGGTCAAACCCAAAACGCCAGGTTCAACTTAAGTGCAATAAAAATAATGTCACAATATCAGCACAAGGTCAAACCCGAGCTCCAAGCTGGATTCAACGCATGTGCAGTTCGAATATACAAGTTTAATAAAATGGTCAGGAGCATCCAGTCAAAGTGTACACATGAACCAGATGAGTTTGATTCAAGACAGCAAGCTCCACATGGTACACAAGTAAAAGGCAACAACAAGGGATGCACCAATGAAACATGTTGCAACATATATAACAGTAGCCATATAAAATGCAATGTGTATAGAGAAATTTTACAAGACCAACAATGCAATTGAGATGCAAACTGTCTCGAAGAGTGATACCAGAGACTACAAAGAAATCAAGGCCAGACAGATTCAAAATGCAACTACATGATGACTGGAAACATAATTCATATATGCAGCCTCGACCAAAATCAAAATGAAACAAATGCAACATAATGTCAAAGGGATTAATATGGCAACACAGCAACAATGAAATGGCTATAAACAAAATACATGAAACTACACCAAAGGAATGGCAACATGCATGCTATAGGTTTGAAACAAATGAAACTTAAAGGCAAGCACGACTCTAACAGGAAGTACACATGAAGTATACAAGCTACCAAACTCAAAGAAGCAAAAATCCAAACCAAGTTCAAGTCACACTTGAAAACAACTCAGTGCAGCACTAATAATCATATACAAGTTTCACTGGCTCGAATGAACAAGCCAATATGGCAACAATACAAACACAATTCAAATGAACTTCACCATGAACAGGCAACGGTACAAACTACAAGTAGACAAGGATGTACAGACCAATAGAT
Source organism: Allium cepa (assembly GCA_030765085.1). Classification (NCBI taxonomy): domain Eukaryota; kingdom Viridiplantae; phylum Streptophyta; class Magnoliopsida; order Asparagales; family Amaryllidaceae; genus Allium; species Allium cepa. The sequence goes on along the minus strand of CM060939.1, from coordinate 642,975,708 downwards.
GTAAGCAGCCGTGAATGGCAGCAACAACAATTTTACATGTATATGAAGACAGCAAATACAACTGAAATGCAAACAATATCAAACATGAAACAGTGCAGTAATGGATATGCAAGCAAATGCTGCAACATGTACAAAATGTCACACCTCAAATGACACATGATTCAGGACTGCACTTATATACATATGAGGTAGCAGTTCAAAAAGACTCAAGTATGCAATTCAAATGCAAACCGACTCAAATGAACAAAGTAAACATGTATACCAGACTCGGAATGAAACTCACAAGCTTCAAACTGGAACAGTGATGAACAAAACATAAATGAGGTAGCAGTCTCAAAATAACTAGGGTACAAGTTCGAACAAATCTCAACAGCACAACATCAAGCAACATCAAGTTGAACAAGTTAATGCCGAAGTTCAGTGATGTCAAAGTCTGGTAATATTGAAAATCAAGTTGAAGCCATGAGCAATTGACCAGAGTCAAAGGAAACAAAGATCGAAATCAACATCAGCAAAATCAATTCGAAACCGTGGTGGCCAAGTAAATTAACCAAGTCAGAAATCAACACCGTGAGTATCAAGCAACAAAAATATACGAATTGACAAAATCAGAAATCATCGTCAACATTCAATCAATATCGAATAGCCGAGGAGAATTACAGACGAATTCAAACAAATATATATGAACGAAAATCAAGGGGTTCGAACCCTATATAAAAACCCAATCATCATCGGCTACTAAAGCAATCAAGTTCAAGTAAGCAAGTCAGAAGAAGCAAAAAGGGAAATTTACATACCAAATCAATTCCGAACTCAATCAAGGAGGAGGAGTCACGAACGATTAAATTGAAGCATCAACCATGAAGCGACGATCTCATAAAACCCTAAATTCAGAACTAAGAGGAACAAGAAGGAATCAGGCTGACATCTTTTTATAGAGCAAAATAGATAAAAAAAATAAAGGGGCCGCTTTTTTCTTTATAGAAAATATTTTAGGCCAGGCATTCCTTGTAACGACCCGTAAAATTATGGTAAATAAAATTTGGTAAATTAATGAGATTTTGTAATTAAAATAGGAAGAAATAAAAATTTCATAACCTATATTGAAGTAAATGTTAAGAATGTAATGTAGCAATGGTTATAAAAATTTAATTTTGACAACTGAAGGGAAATCCCATTTATGAATAGTGTAAGTTGTTACATTTGGTTATAAAATATAAAATGAGAAAAATAAAGGTAACTGTTGGATTAACCAATGCAATAATTAATTTATTAAAAATAATTGCATGTAAATTTAGGCAATAAAGTTAGTCAAAGCTGAATTTGTATAAATTGATTTTTGTATAAATTGCAATAACAATAAATAAAAGTTTACGTTAATATTAATTAAGGCATATTTGGAAATAATTTTAATGGTATTCATAATAGAACAAGTTGTTGAATTAAAGAAATGGAAGAAAAGATTTATTAATGTTAACTTAAGAAAAGAATAAATGGAAAGGGAAGGTCTGGGGAATTATTGAAATTTGTTAATGGAAAAATAATAATATACTCAATGGTAATTAGATGAAAGCAGAAGTATTTAAGAATGGTAACATATGTTTGATAATAGGGAATTCATAGGTGTAATTAAAGTCATGGTAACACACGTTATAAGTTACCCGTTTATTTGGTTAATAATTAAAATGTGAATCAATTGGAATTAAATGAGCCTTAATGTTATATTAATAGGAATTAACGCATTAACTAAATTTGCGCACACCCTATTAATTGAAATAGAAGGTAAAGATAGGATTGATTGAAATTAGTAAATCGGGAAAGGAATTCAAAATTATGTTAACTGATGAAGAATATGTAATAAAGTGTAAATTTATAAAATCAATGTCCGTTAAGCAGTTATAATATTTATAGTTGATAATAAACGTTACTTAGTGATTATTAATATAGTAAGGGAAGGGGGAATGTAAATTTAATATAAACGTAAAACTATATTTTAGGTCATAATTGGTAAATTGAGAAATAAGTTCAAATGAGGTATTAGATGGAATTCTTTAATAAATAAGAATTTGTTGTTCTTGTATTATAAACTTAGGTATAATTGAAATTGCTTCTAATAGAATATAATAGGAAGGGAAGTATTATAAATAAATGGTTAGAAACTTAAGTAAACAATTAGGAGGCTAAGAAATTTGATTAAGCATAATTACTATAAATAAATGAATGGTTATAAATGAGGTTATGTAATAATGAAGGAATAAATAAATATATAATGCAATAAAAGAAGAAACTGACATGACAATTATAAATGAAAACGAATATTTGGGAGTAATAAATGAAAATTTTGAAATAAACATTGAACCAATAAATAAAAGTAAAAGTTGTAAAATAAGTAAATGTATATGGATGAATCCTTATATGAATAGAAAGGGGAATGAAGCAATAAATGTTATGAGACGAAATGTATAAGCATGAGACTGAATTAGGCAAATTGGTGATTATCATTAATTGTTTACCCATTTGTTTCATCTATTCAATTAATTTTAAATCCACTGGAATAAAACGTAATTAAAAACTACGTTAATGAAAGTTTAGAGGAAATTTGAGAATATTAATGCAATAACTACAAACCAATGAAAATTGCATCCTTTTGATAATAGTAGACTGAACAATATGACTATTGGTTGATTTAAAGTGTAGAAAGCAAGATTTATTAATTTAATTGAAGTATAAGATTCAATAATTGAATTTATTGCAAAGTAAGTGGAAAGAAAAATATATAACACTGCAGTTGATAAATTTATCAACTTTTAATTTACATCTAGATTTTTTAAAATTTTTGAAAATGATTAAGAAAGTTAAATTTGATGAAATTGGTTAATTATAGAGTTCAAGTTTAAAAATTGATTTAATTAATTTATTTTCAATTTATTTAAATTTATGGAAAAATAGCCATTTTTGCCACTGACTTGGATTTCGACGAAACTAGTTTCATCGGATCTATAATAGTGAACTATTGTAGGAGTTCAAGTTTCATAGCGATCGGACTTGTCGTTTGATCGTACGGACTCGAAACGCTTTGAAATAAACGAAACTGAAATCAATTAAAATCAATTTGAAAAATATTGATTTTTTCATAACTTCTTCATATGATGGAATTTGAACCTGAAACCTTTTCCATTGCGTTTAAAATATTTTAAAATGCCTATTTTGATATATGGCTTGACCCAATTTCGTTCCGGAGCCAGAACGGGCTTTTTGGGCCATTTCGTCATTAGCGCGTACATCTATTTTATCTGATCCATTCTATTTTCAATCATGCCTATAAATATCCTGCTATAAACCCTAGCCTCCTTAATTCTCATTTGTCTGTACGTAAATTGATTCTATTCCTCCTCTTCCTCAATGGCAGATAAAATTCTATATTTCTAGATCCAATTGCAAATAAAATCCAATGCATAAAATTCAAAGTCCTCAGAAAAATCTGAAAAAAATATATGTTGAAGCTCTCGACTAGCGTAATTCACTGGTGGTGTTCGTTTTTTGATTCAGTTCGTCGTTTGGCCAGTAAAAATTGAAGAAGTCTCGGTCGTCCATCACCCGTCGGTGAAAGTTGTCCGATCGACAAACCCTTTCTGGGTTTTGCAGAGGGGACTGAGTGGAGTCGATCTATGTGGTTTGTTTCGAGAATCAACGGTTAAATCGCCAGGAATTCGTGACTAGGGTTTAACATATGGGGGCGGTGGCTGCGTTTATTGGAGCTCGAGATGGCGTCGCTGGAGGGGGAGCATGGGTCTAGCATGGAGAGGTTCGACGGCGACAAAATTTGGAGGCCGCGATGGTGTCAGACAGTGGCCGTTTTGCTTTGCGCGTGCGTGATGGGTTGAGGCCATCGTTCTTCTGGGTGCGTTCGCGTGTTGTTTGTTGTAGGGTATGTTGAGAAAATGGGTGACGTGGCTTCTGTTTTGAGGGAGGTGATCGTGTTCTCCTTTTTTAATTTGTTTAATTTTTTTAATTTGAATTTCAATCACAATAATCGCTATAACTCTCACATACGAAATCCGTTCCACACGCGATTTTTTTGTTAGGATCGTAATAAAAATCCGGACACTTTGACGCTAGTTTGGACGAATTTGAAGACTGTCGAATTTTTGGGTTTAAATTGAATTTTAATTCAATTTAAATTCAAAAGGTGAGTGTTTTAGTCCACTCACAATTTCTAAAATTTCTTATGTTTGTTAAATTAATTTTGAGGAGATTTAAAATTTATCTATGATTGTTTGGGCATATATTTAATCATCATCTCACTTAGATTGCATTATTCAAATTAAATTGCTATTTAGTTTTATTATTGCATATAAATTGCCAGTTAAATTTATTTATTATTGCATATAAACTGCCAGTTAAACAGTTATTAATTTATTATTGAATATAAACTGTTCGTTGATACCTGTTATATTTTATATGCTCTATATTGATGTTTTGTTTAAATTGGATGATGATTGTAATAAATGGTTGATGATTGATATTTGGTGAATGGATGATGTGTTCTATATTGTATAAACTACAAGTTATTATGCATTCTTATCTTATCGGGATTACAGTTTGAAATGATATATGACCGTAATTTTTATTTTTAAATTGCGGATTGAAATGATAAATATCCGTATCACTTGACCATAGGATAGAAAATTATATACAGACACCGCGGTATATATATATAAAATAATATTTTGAAATGATATCTATGGTTTGTAAAGAATATATATGATTTTTGAGATATTGATTTGGATATTTGATAAAGGTTATTTTATATATAGTTAAATTCTTGGTTTAAGCTATGTATAAAATTGTTTAAAGTATGAAGTAAGTTTAATAATAAAGTTGATTTTATTAAAATATATTATGGATAAGTGGTTACTTAAATCATATTCTAATATAGAGTTTGTATTGATTTTTATAGATCAAAGTTAAGAAGATGGTTTTGAAATTGATTTGAGATTTTATTTAATTAAGATCTTATTGAAATTTAGATTTGCAAGAATATGGTGTTATAACTAAATTCGGGTTTATGATGATTTAAGTGAATATATCTAGCCTAAATAAATTGAGGAATATTCAATTATTGAATTTTGAAAGTTTTATTTAAAGGATACTGGATTTATTAAATAAGTATTTCAAAACTAAATAATAGTAAAGGGGAATTTGGCGCATATATATGAATTAAAAATTTAGTTTTGAAATGGTGGAATATTAAAAACTTTGAAATATATGGAAATTTAAATGGTTTATCTGGGAATTCAAATCTGTATTTGGAATTGATTTGAGAAATTAAAAAGCTAGCTTACTTTATAAAGTAATTTATTATTAAACCATTTAAGTATTGAAAATTATGTTTCGAAGCTATGGGTTTAAGGTATATTTATTAGAAAGTACTATGATTTTTGGAAAAAGATATATTTGAAATAAAAATGATATCATATTGATTTGGGTTTTAAAATAGAAATGATATCGATTTATATGGTTTTGAAATGGATATTTTATTCTGGTTTTAAAGTATAAACTATTTTGAAAAGACCGCGGTGTTATAATAACGTTTGGTTGTTGAAGAGACCGGGATCGGAAGTTTTCAAACTCTCTGCCAACTCCGAAAACCACTTTAACAACTGTGTACGCGGTGGAGATTCCAGAATGAAGTAGGATGGTGGCGGCGTCCTTTGAGGTAAATAAGTGGAGCCAACTCCCATGGCACAAGGTGGCTAAAACAGGAGCGATCGACGGGTTAAGAAGGTAGCCCCTTTTATCAGACAAATCTCTTCGATATTCTACTCTGACTTTGGATTTATTCGATGGCCACTTTTGATTTCTTTGATTTTGGGGTGTGGCTCGAGGTGGGCGGTAGCTGCGGCTATGGGTTACCACCGACCCGGAAGCGTAATTGGTATATCTACCTTGGCGTTGCCTAGTTATGTCGTGTCACCTACCCTAGCGCGCCTTATACGATTTTGTTTTGTACCATACCTATGGAGTTCCCTCTGACGATGCCCAGTACGGGGGAGATTACGGTACTGTATAGACTATGGGAATATATTATGTGTTAAGGGGAATATTGGGTCACTCCTTACCACTATTTTAAAGTAAGTTTATTTTACTGATTAGACACTATTATAATAGCGAAATATACTACATAGTAAATAGTTTAACGGATCCTTAGGAGATGTAAATCCCGAGCATCTCTTGAGTTACTGCACTCATATTTATTTCTGTTAATTTAACTTACATAAGACCTATTAGTTCTGACTCGAGTGTTTTGTCTTTTCAATTCGCTCGGGTCAGTCCGAGCATTTCAGGATCGAAGACTTGATTTCTGGAGGACGAAGACGAAGATTTCATTATTATTATTATATTATATTATTCCACTACACTGTATTCCGCTACATCGGTTTTTATTCGTTGGTATGTGCAACTCCGATATATATTGTATAAGTAAAATTAAATATTTTGTAAATAGATTCATGAACTGTATATTTGATTATTATATTTTATCCTTCCGCTGTGAGATTCTGTTTTGTTTTTTTCTTTCTCGTTTTTCTTATTTACCCCATAACAATCCGCCCTTCCGTATGGGTTGAATTGGCACATGTGTCGATTTAAAGCGTGCGAAAAGGCGGGACGTTACATTTCTTCTTTAGTATTAGCTTATATATTAAATAGGAATAATTAGGGTTTTGTTTTTTAATTGTTTTTTTAAACTTTTATATTTGTATTTTCTCCTTTAAACCATTGTAATTACTAGTCGTGTGACTAGGGGACAAACTACATGGCGTAGTTTGAGAATTCGCAACTCAGCGGCTGAGTTGTGGCAAGGTTTTGAGCATAGAGTTAGGTTAGTCAGTAGCGGGTGTTGTGAGTTTACATATGTAAGCGTGTGACTACTTAATTTCTAGTAGAAATCTTGGGAGCAGCACGTAGGCAGGGTTTTACCGAAGCTGGGTAAATTTTGTGTCGTTCTATTTCTACATTTATTATTCTACCATATCTGTGCTGCTATGATTTTGATATATCTGTGTTGAAATAATTTATAAGCTTCCTCAATAATTTATAATTAACAGCATCACCCTATTCACCCCCCTCTAGGGTGAAATCGATCCTACAACTTCCAGACCAGAATAGCAGAAATCTTGCTCGGATCAACAGAAATCCCTTCTTCATTAACAATGTGGCCAAGAAATCTGACTTCTTTGACCCAAAAGTGACATTTTGAAAATTTAGCAAATAGAATATTCTTTCTCAATATCTCCAATAATATTCTGAGATGTTCAACATGCTCCTCTTCGGTTTTGGAATAGATTAGAATATCATCAATAAACACCAGCACAAATTTATTCAACACTTCCTGGAATACACGGGTCATTAGGTCTACGAAGTATGCTAGAGCATTGGTTAGTCCGAAAGGCATGACTAACCATTCGTATAAAATGTCTGGACCCCTGAAAGTGGTCAAGTGAACACAGTCTTCGGCTATTCGTAGCAGATGGAATGTAGCGACCCGACTTCCTATCTCCAGGAAATCGCATCATTAGTGAAGAAAGAAAGGGATATAAGAAGAAAAGAAAGAGAAAGAAGAAACAGAACCACATCAGAGAACTCACAACGGAACGAATAAAATATAATAATTAACATAAAATATTACATAGTATCTCATTACATCAGAGTACGCAACTATACAACACATATTAGACAGTTATAAACATTTGTTTAATTCATACAACTCAAGTACAACAGAAGAAACAGATATCAAACACACAGCGGAATCAATATATATCTACACGTCGAAGCCTCCTGCTCCAAATCTCCTCCAAAATTCGTCAAGCTAACCTGAATCACTTGACTACTCATACATAATATGAGTACCCAAGAGTTTAATAAAACAGAAAATAAACACTCGGGTCAGACAGGGGTCTGTTGTGTGTAAACGGTTTAAAATTGCTTAACTTTAGAAAACCTTTGAAAGAAAAGGTATCACGTAAGACTTCCCACACATAAACATAGAAAATTTTTACCTTACGCTAACCAAAACATTTGATAGGAAATCCAGTGATATTATAATAGTGTCTAGGGTTTTCAAGTAAATAAGAAATAGCCGAAATTGTTACATCTATTAAATTCCAGCTACTAGCCACAAAAGTGGGTAATACAAACAAAACCGTAGGGTCTCGTAGGGAAAATGGGTTTCCATCAATGGCAGGGCTACTGGGGTACCGCCCGTCACAGTACGTGGCCTAGATCACCGTACCGAGGAGCCACCCTAACTCCCCTGCAACACAAGGCCGGGACCATTCCTTACTGAACAGTCCCGAACAAGACAACCCCGGCGGTTGTCCGGAATTCAACCGCCCCACATAGCCGAAATAAAAGGGACTTCTAGACAGGGGTAAATCTTGCTCTCCAGTGGGTGCGACCCACGAAGCCTTGCTGCACCTCCTCTGTTTTAGCCATTCCCGGTTGATGAGGCTTGAGGCTGCGATTACCTTTATAGGACACATCTCTTAGAATGCTCATTGTCCGCCTGACAATGTGCTGAAAGCATTCAATCCATACAAGTTCGTTCCGGGTTCGAACAAAACCGAAGGCACTATCTCGTTGCACCCATTTTGGAATCACCCTCAGAGTCAACGACCATAGCCCTTGCACTCTAATTCATCATCTCGAATCTATAAGTACTATTCCGTCAAACTCATTACGGAATCACCCACAGAGTTATACTGACGTATAGCCCTTACACCTCGAGTCTTCACTTGCTCCACTTGGATTAACGACCTAACGTTTAATTGGAATTCATGTGGTTTTCGGATTCCAAATATGGAAACCCGATCCCGGTCTCATCGAAACCAAACGCCATTTTAATGTCCAAGTTGTACTTAAGGGATTTAAACAGTTTAACTTATTCAGGATGATATAAATAGATAGATGAATAACATTATCACTATAGATAATTCATATCAACATTCATTACACAATGCAGCATATCACATATCTCATAGTCATCCAAATCATCCAGTATCAACCAATCATCCAATATCATTCAACACCCAATATCAATCATCCAATATCATTCATTCAATATTAATCAATCACCCATAGCAGAATTGATTAACTCTTAATCAATTTAATTAACCTCTAATTAATTACTATCCTTTAATCATTTGGTTTACCCTAAATCCTGCTTCATTGATTTATTACAAATCAATTTCATTAATCATCTCTTAATGATCTTCTTTAATTAATCTTACTTGATTAATTATCTCTTAATTACATTCAAGTAATTATCCTTAACCATATTCAGTAATTAACCTATCATTAATTACAATAATTAATGATCCTTTATTAATTAATTAATTATAATTAATTACATTAATCCTTAACTAATTTCTTAATTAATTAATTACATTTTAATCAATAACCCTTAGTAATTAATCTTAATCAATCTCATTCATAATTAATTAATCACATTAATTAATTATCTAGAATAATTAAGTAATTAACTCTTAATTACTTACATAAATAATTACCTCTAATTACTTCTTTGATAAATCTTAATTACTTTCTTAATTAATTATTTAACAAATAATTAATTCCATCATTAAATAATTCTTCATTCTTTAATTAATTAATTATTCCATAATTAATTAACTTCAAAACAATTATATTAATTAATTCCTTAATTAATATCATTAAGTGATTATCCATTAATCACTTCCTTTTAATTACTTCCATAAGTAAATCCTCTAATTACTTTCATAAGTACTTACCATTTTAATTACATTTAAAAATTAACCATTGATTACTTTATTAAGTAATTACACTTAATTAATCCATAATTAAGTGATTATTTAAAATTAAATAAATAATTAACTAATTATTTAAAATTAATCAAACAATTAATTAATTAATTTCTTATATTTCAAAATCCTTAATTAATTAAGAAAACATTTATCTTAATTAAACTCTTTACTTATTAACAAAACATATTAATTAAGTATTCTTAAGTTCATAACAAAGATAATTTAACCATATTTATTTTCACAAATTAATCATTTGAATTAACCAAATTTAAATAACTTGAAGACACATTATTCAATTTGGTTTACAAAATTATAACATTAATTTTATTTGGAAATAAGGTATTTAGAAATCAATTTAAACTTATTTAGTTTCAAAATAAATTTGAAAACTTAGCTATTAAACATTACTTAGCAGATTTACTTGAACTTTGATTAAATATTCAAATTCAAAACCTTCCTCATTTAAATTTAAAATTCAAATATAATTAAGTTAAATTACTTTCAAAACATACTCTTAAAAATTTAAATTAAATTCAATTAATATTTTAAAAGTTTGATTAACTTAATTTCAAATTAACGAGTTTTAACTTGATACATTTGTTTCTTTTATAAACTTGTTTATAATTTGAAGCTTGATTTTATAACAACAAATAGTTTTAACCTATAACTTACTACAGTACTTTACATTACAGAAAACCCAGAAAGCAATCGACCTAAAACACTCGAGACAAATCCCACTATAACCCGAGCCTGCCCAGAAAACTTCCTCCTGCACCTCGTCATCGAGTCACACGCGAGCATACGCGATAGTTTCTTCGAGTCGCACATGCGACATCACGAAAGCTTCCCCGAGTTTAAACTCGTCTTCCCCAACATCACTTCCAGTGCACACAATAAACGTGCACTGTGTACGTGCCCACCTGCCAACGGCCACCGTACGTCGTCACGACCAACGTCGACAATCCCATGATCACACGCGAGCTCAACGAAAAACCCAGATTTAACAATTATCACTCAAATCGAAATTCAACCCACTAACTCAAAACTCCAAAAGCAACTCGAACCCAACATCCCATCGCCGCCGACCATCTCGTCACCTTTGAACCCCGCCCTCTTCACCAACGAACGCCATGACCTCAAACTCCAACATCCTCGAACACGATCGAACTCGAACTCATAACAAAGTCGCAATAATTTCCAAAGCCAGACCGAAACAAGAACAAACTAAAACCCTAGTTTTATCAAATTCGATCAATATACTCATTTGAAAAATTATTTTGTATTTTTCCTTTAATCCTTAGCCCAAAGGCTTGCTTTATCCACAAATTCAATTCAAAACAACAATTGAATCAAAGACAATTTACCAAAGTTCCCAAAACACTCAAACCCAAAATTCGAATAAAATACCACACTAAAAATTACAAATTTCATATCTAAATTCATGATTTAACATCAAGGTTTCATATATGTAGTCAATTTTGGAATTTAAGATAATAAATTTTTAACCAAAATTCAAATTCCTCTGTAAATTTTATTTTAATCAAGATTTTATGATATTTCGAATTTCCAGACTATTTTAAAATCTTTATTATACAATTACAAATATATTTCATTCACATATTAAAGGCTACTATGGATTTGAGGTGTTGGTATTGATTTTTTTTCTTTTGTCGGCACCTTCATAGTAGTCGAACAGAGAAACTCTTGCATGTATATATGAACAGACAAGCTCACCCATCATAAACATAACAAACAATTTATATAAATTTAAACTATAGTATTTTAATTCAAGTCAACCAACACATGCATAGCAGTAATATTTAAATCAACTGTTTTTAAAACATTTACTCACCTGATTTTTTCAAAAATTCAGAGCAGTGAACAGCAGTTTTAATTCCAGGCTTGAATCCTTAATTTGAAAAGCTTTTAATTGCTGATGTAAAATTCCCCTTTGCATGCTTCCAAGTGGTTGTTTAAAAGTTGAAATTGCAGGATTTGAATTTGCAGGTTAATTTTGCTGATTCTAATTTTGCTTTGCAGAATTCAAGTTTGATTTGCTTTTATCTTCAAGTTTCAGGTTTTAAGAATGCTTGTAATTTCGAATTTTAGATTGACATTTGCTTTTGTGGTTTTGAAATTCAAATTTGAGAAAATATTTCAGGTTTGAGAAGATTTTTGGGTTGCCATTAAAATTAGAAAGAATGCAAAACAAAGAAAGTGAAAATGTTATGTAAAAACAAGTTTCCCTCTAAAAACATTTATTAAAATTATGTTGCCACTTGTTACTAATTTTGAACAAATGTCACATAATTAGCTTAATAGGTTTACATGTGTTATTAAGATCTTTAATATGTTTACACATGCCTATGTATTTTAATAAACCTTTATTTAATTTAAACTTACATATTTAGTTTACTTTGTTAATTAATACTTACATATGTGAATGTAAATTCTCCTTTATAAGAAAATGTTCTAAACAAATTGTAATATAAATATATCTTACTTTCTTAAGTTACTTAATAAATAAATTCTTATATATGTGAATATAAATTTACCTTTAAAAGAGAATATTATAAAACTAGTTAAAACGCAAATGAATTGCTTATACATGTATTCACAAATCTAAACATTTGTATTTATAACCATTTAAAAATTTAAACATTTTAATAGAGAACAAAACAAAACTTGTTTAAATCCTTTCTAAACTATCATATTTTTAAAAACAAACAATTATCTATATTTTGAAAACAAATGAATTACTCTTTAATTTAACTTTTGAAAAATATTATGTTTTAAAGCAAAGCTTTCAATTACAATATTAATTCATATATAAATTATCAATAGATTAAAATTAAATTCCAAAACAACTCAAACTATAACATATACATACATATATATTATAATTTGAAAGTTCATTTTTTTAATTTAAAACAAAAGATCTCCCATTCACAATATATATCAAATGTATATATTATAAATAGAATAAAAATTTTATTAGCTTTGAAAAACAATTCTCATCAATTCTTGCCAGATTAAAAATTCATTAACCTTAAAAAGATTACATTTACCAATTTAAATTAAAATTATAAAGAAAAATCATTAAACCAATTAAATTATTTATACAGATTATTAAATTTATATTGCCCAAAATTCCAGGTCGTTACAATCCTCCCCCCTTAAAAGAATTTCGTCCCCGAAATTTAAAAGCAAAGGTAATTTAAATACCCAGCAAAGATTTAAATTTCAAACAGCAAAGCATTCCTATCAACCAGTGCTAACAACCATGGCAATCAAACACACAAACAAACAAACCTAACTAATTATCCTGACATACATCAGAATAAAACTCTAATATTATTTCGAGTTTCCTAAGTAAAAATAACCGGGAGACTCGCTCTACAGAAGCTAACAAACTAACTACACTACCAAAATCCAGAGCTCCTTTCTTCTCTAGATCCACCAATCTGAACAAAATACCAGATTACTCTCAAATCCAGCTCAACATCCAACTCCAACTGAACTACAGATTCCATAACCAATCGATGAATCATACACGTACTCCCTCAGAGATACGTGAAATAAAATGAACTCCAGCTATCCAAACTGGCAATTCAATCTTATAGTCAATAGATCTTATCTTATCAGAACACAGATAAGAAATCTCAAATGCCTCAGCACCAGCCATCCACTCTTATCTAATTTCTGCTCTCTTAACCAGAGAAATCCTAACAACAATGAAGTTCCCAACTTCGAATACCAAACTCCTCATCTCATATCTGTATATCTCATCAGACAATCCAGGGCTGCCAATTCTCTTCCCGATCAGCTCATCTTATGCTGATATTTCCAGAAACAGCTAGACCAAAACAAACAACTTCCTGGATTCTATTCAGCAAAACAGTTTTCCAAAATCTATCGAAAACCAGAACTCAAGCTTTACTACTCAAGCAATAGCAAACAGAACTTGCTTCCTTCTTGTACAGTTGCTACCTTGCTTCCGCTGCACAACTCTGATTCGGAAATAGATGAAAATACTGTTAATGAACACAAGTACAAACTTATCCAATATATGAGAAACCTTGTTCATCACATCCATATAATCTTGTGACCTATCTGACTCGGTCACACTACCTTAAAGTAGGATCCAACTCAAAAACTAGATCTGACCAATCCAAATTCCAAAAATAAATTCTTGAGCTGCTACACCAATCTCTACTAGGCTAACCACCAAAATTTCTTCTGGAATCAAAACAATACGAAACTAAACTCCAGATACAGACGACCTTCTGATTGCTTCAGCAACTCCTACTTCCTCATGAGAATCCTCAGTCTCAAACAAAAGAATGCTCAAGAAAATTTCAAACCAATCGCAAGTCACTTTTGCGATCCAACCTAATTCGAATTCCAAAGAAACTGTCCTCTCTTTACTAATTAGAACAGCTTAAAGCTTTTCCAAACAAGGTTAATTCTTCAAGAAAACTTCCACCAACTGCTCGGGCTGCTGATAGAATAAACACCAAGATTCCCAAACCATTGGAAAAACAACCAACACTGCAGCTTCCAAACTCAACTTCGATGATACTGCAAAGGCAAAGGACCTTCTCGTCAGCACACCGAACACTTCGAGTTGCACTGCTACCACAGCTATCCAAAGACTTCTAATCCAAATGCTTCTCCAAAACAAAAACCATCAACAACCCACACAAAAGACCTATGAGATGGCAAACAATCCTTTAAGAAACTCGGACTACAAACCAAGCATACACAACTCGCTTTCCTTAGGGAATAACAAATGAGACCATGCCAAAACAAAACAACTTATAGACCTTAGTCTCATATTCCAGAACATCCAACTTCCATACTGAAGATCTAGATAACTTCTACACAGACGAGTCTTCCCTGAGACAGGTAAAGACTACTCCTCAACCATTTCTAAAACTACTTCAAGAGAAAACACCTTCAGAAAATATCTATGGATTTTGCATCTCATCACGCAGTTACCAAGATATCATCACTTACTTCTGCACTTCCATCAAATCCAAACTCAAGAATAATTCGCTCCCCCGAGCGAAATCCAAACTCATTCTTCAAAGATAAACTCCGAATCTTCAAAAGATTTCCTTCGGATATCAGAGAAATCCTTACTCCAAACAACAAATCTCACTCGAGACGGTATTAGGTCTACAGTCTCGACAAATACTTCCAACCTCAACATATGGACCTCTTCCATCAGTGGTAATCGTGTTACACACACAACCACTACTACTCCATCTACCTACCACTAGAACTTATGCTGGAAAATCCGAACAGATAACCCAACAGATCAGGTAGATATAAATAAATATATATATAGTTATATAAAAATTACAAATACGCTCTCTCAAGAAAGACACCACTACAGAGCCTAGGTATTCACTCAACCTAACGCTCCCTAAAGAAAGACACACTTCAGAGCCGAGGTATTCGCTCAGCCTAATGCTCTGATACCAACTGTAGCGACCCGACTTCCTATCTCCAGGAAATCGCATCACTAGTGAAGAAAGAAAGGGATAGAAGAAGAAAAGAAAGAGAAAGAAGAAACAGAACCACATCAGAGAACTCACAACGGAACGATAAAATATAATAATTAACATAAAATATTACATAGTATCTCATTACATCAGAGTACACAACTATACAACACATATTAGACAGTTATAAACATTTGTTTAATTCATACAACTCAAGTACAACAGAAGAAACAGATATCAAACACACAGCGGAATCAATATATATCTACACGTCGAAGCCTCCTGCTCCAAATCTCCTCCAAAATTCGTCAAGCTAACCTGAATCACTTGACTACTCTTATATAATATGAGTACCCAAGAGTTTAATAAAACAGAAAATAAACACTCGGGTCAGACAGGGGTCTGGTGTGAGTAAACGGTTTAAAATTGCTTAACTTTAGAAAACCTTTGAAAGAAAAGGTATCACGTAAGACTTCCCACACATAAACATGGAAAAGTTTTTACCTTACGCTAACCAAAACATTTGATAGGAAATCCAGTGATATTATAATAGTGTCTAGGGTTTTCAAGTAAATAAGAAATAGCCGAAATTGTGACATCTATTAAATTCCAGCTACTAGCCACAAAAGTGGGTAATACAAACAAAACCGTAGGGTCTCGTAGGGAAAGTGGGTTTCCATCAATGGCAGGGCTACTTGGGTACCGCCCGTCACAGTACGTGGCCTAGATCACCGTACCGAGGAGCCACCCTAACTCCCCTGCAACACAAGGCCGGGACCATTCCTTACTGAACAGTCCCGAACAAGACAAGCCCGGCGGTTGTCCGGAATTCAACCGCCCCACACAGCCGAAATAAAAGGGACTTCTAGACAGGGGTAAATCTTGCTCTCCAGTGGGTGCGACCCACGAAGCCTTGCTGCACCTCCCCTGTTTTAGCCATTCCCGGTTGATGAGGCTTGAGGCTGCGATTACCTTTATAGGACACATCTCTTAGAATGCTCATCGTCTGCCAGACAATGTGCTGAAAGCATTCAATCCATACAAGTTCGATCCGGGTTCGAAAGAAACCGAAGGCACTATCTCGTTGCACCCATTTTGGAATCACCCTCAGAGTCAACAACCATAGCCCTTGCACTCTAATTCATCATCTCGAATCTATAAGTACTATTCCGACAAACTCATTACGGAATCACCCACAGAGTTATACTGACGTATAACCCTTACGCCTTGAGTCTTCACTTGCTCCACTTGGATTAACGACCTAACGTTTAATTGGAATCGATGTGGTTTTCAGATTCCAAATATGGAAACCCAATCCCGGTCTCATCGAAACCAAACGCCATTTTAATGTCCAAGTTGTACTTAAGGGATTTAAACAGTTTAACTTATTCAGGATGATATAAATAGATAGATGAATAACATTATCACTATATATAATTCATATCAACATTCATTACACAATGCAGCATATCACATATCTCATAGTCATCCAAATCATCCAGTATCAACTAATCACCCAATACCAATCATCCAATATCATTCAACACCCAATATCAATCATCCAATATCATTCATTCAATATTAATCAATCACCCATAGCAGAATTGATTAACTCTTAATCAATTTAATTAACCTCTAATTAATTACTATCCTTTAATCATTTGGTTTACCCTAAATCCTGCTTCATTGATTTATTACAAATCAATTTCATTAATCATCTCTTAATGATCTTCTTTAATTAATCTTACTTGATTAATTATCTCTTAATTACATTCAAGTAATTATCCTTAACCATATTCAGTAATTAACCTATCATTAATTACAATAATTAATGATCCTTTATTAATTAATTAATTATAATTAATTACATTAATCCTTAATTAATTTCTTAATTAATTAATTACATTTTAATCAATTACCCTTAGTAATTAATCTTAATCAATCTCATTCATAATTAATTAATCACATTAATTAATTATCTAAAATAATTAAGTAATTAACTCTTAATTACTTACATAAATAATTACCTCTAATTACTTCTTTGATAAATCTTAATTACTTTCTTAATTAATTATTTAACAAATAATTAATTCCATCATTAAATAATTCTTCATTCTTTAATTAATTAATTATTCCATAATTAATTAACTTCAAAACAATTATATTAATTAATTCCTTAATTAATAACATTAAGTGATTATCCATTAATCACTTCCTTTTAATTACTTCCATAAGTAAATACTCTAATTACTTTCATAAGTACTTACCATTTTAATTAAATTTAAAAATTAACCATTGATTACTTTATTAAGTAATTACACTTAATTAATCCATAATTAAGTGATTATTTAAAATTAAATAAATAATTAACTAATTATTTAAAATTAATTAAACAATTAATTAATTAATTTCTTATATTTCAAAATCCTTAATTAATTAAGAAAACATTTATCTTAATTAAACTCTTTACTTATTAACAAAACATATTAATTAAGTATTCTTAAGTTCATAACAAAGATAATTTAACCACATTTATTTTCACAAATTAATCATTTGAATTAACCAAATTTAAATAACTTGAAGACACATTATTCAATTTGATTTACAAAATTATAACATTAATTTTATTTGGAAATAAGGTATTTAGAAATCAATTTAAACTTATTTAGTTTCAAAATAAATTTGAAAACTTAGCTATTAAACATTACTTAGCAGATTTACTTGAACTTTGATTAAATATTCAAATTCAAAACCTTCCTCATTTAAATTTAAAATTCAAATATAATTAAGTTAAATTACTTTCAAAACATACTCTTAAAAATTTAAATTAAATTCAATTAATATTTTAAAAGTTTGATTAACTTAATTTCAAATTAACGAGTTTTAACTTGATACATTTGTTTCTTTTATAAACTTGTTTATAATTTGAAGCTTGATTTTATAACAACAAATAGTTTTAACCTATAACTTATATTACTACAATACTTTACATTACAGAAAACCCAGAAAGCAATCGACCTAAAACACTCGAGACAAATCCCACTAAAACCCGAGCCTGCCCGGAAAACTTCCTCCTGTACCTCGTCATCGAGTCACACGCGAGCATACGCGATAGTTTCTTCGAGTCGAACATGCGACATCACGAAAGCTTCCCCGAGTTTAAACTCGTCTTCCCCAACATCACTTCCAGTGCACACAATAAACGTGCACTGTGTACGTGCCCACCTGCCAACGGCCACTGTACGTCGTCACGACCAACGTCGACAATCCCATGATCACACGCGAGCTCAACGAAAAACCCAGATTTAACAATTATCACTCAAATCGAAATTCAACCCACTAACTCAAAACTCCAAAAGCAACTCGAACCCAACATCCCATCGCCGCCGACCATCTCGTCACCTTTGAACCCCGCCCTCTTCACCAACGAACGCCATGACCTCAAACTCCAACATCCTCGAACATGATCGAACTCGAACTCATAACAAAGTCGCAATAATTTCCAAAGCCAGACCGAAACAAGAACAAACTAAAACCCTAGTTTTATCAAATTCGATCAATATACTCATTTGAAAAATTATTTTGTATTTTTCCTTTAATCCTTAGCCCAAAGGCTTGCTTCACCCACAAATTCAATTCAAAACAACAATTGAATCAAAGACAATTTACCAAAGTTCCCAAAACACTCAAACCCAAAATTCGAATAAAATACCACACTAAAAATTACAAATTTCATATCTAAATTCATGATTTAACATCAAGGTTTCATATATGTAGTCAATTTTGGAATTTAAGATAATAAATTTTTAACCAAAATTCAAATTCCTCTGTAAATTTTATTTTAATCAAGATTTTTTGATATTTCGAATTTCTAGACTATTTTAAAATCTTTATTATACAATTACAAATCTATTTCATTCACATATTAAAGGCTACTATGGATTTGAGGTGTTGGTATTGAATTTTTTTCTTTTGTCAGAACCTTCATAGTAGTTGAACAGAGAAACTCTTGCATGTATATATGAACAGACAAGCTCACCCATCATAAACATAACAAACAATTTATATAAATTTAAACTATAGTATTTTAATTCAAGTCAATCAACACATGCATAGTAGTAATATTTAAATCAACTGTTTTTAAAACATTTACTCACCTGATTTTTTCAAAAATGCAGAGCAGTGAACAGCAGTTTTAATTCCAGGCTTGAATCCTTAATTTGAAAAGCTTTTAATTGCTGATGTAAAATTCCCCTTTGCATGCTTCCAAGTGGTTGTTTAAAAGTTGAAATTGCAGGATTTGAATTTGCAGGTTAATTTTGCTGATTCTAATTTTGCTTTGCAGAATTCAAGTTTGATTTGCTTTTATCTTCCAGTTTCAGGTTTTAAGAATGCTTGTAATTTCGAATTTTAGATTGACATTTGCTTTTGTGGTTTTGAAATTCAAACTTGAGAAATATTTCAGGTTTGAGAAGATTTTTGGGTTGCCATTAAAATTAGAAAGAATGCAAAACAAAGAAAGTGAAAATGTTATGTAAAAACAAGTTTCCTTCTAAAAACATTTATTAAAATTATGTTGCCACTTGTTACTAATTTTGAACAAATGTCACATAATTAGCTTAATAGGTTTACATGTGTTATTAAGATCTTTAATATGTTTACACATGCCTATGTATTTTAATAAACCTTTATTTAATTTAAACTCACATATTTAATTTACTTTGTTAATTAATACTTACATATGTGAATGTAAATTCTCCTTTATAAGAAAATGTTCTAAACAAATTGTAATATAAATATATCTTACTTTCTTAAGTTACTTAATAAATAAATTCTTATATATGTGAATATAAATTTACCTTTAAAAGAGAATATTATAAAACTAGTTAAAACACAAATGAATTGCTTATACATGTATTCACAAATCTAAACATTTGTATTTATAACCATTTAAAAATTTAAACATTTTAATAGAGAACAAAACAAAACTTGTTTAAATCCTTTTTAAACTATCATATTTTTAAAAACAAACAATTATCTATATTTTGAAAACAAATGAATTACTCTTTAATTTAACTTTTGAAAAATATTATGTTTTAAAACAAAGCTTTAAATTACAATATTCATTCATATATAAATTATCAATAGATTAAAATTAAATTCCAAAACAACTCAAACTATAACATATACATACATATATATTATAATTTGAAAGTTCATTTTTTTAATTTTAAACAAAAGATCTCCCATTCACAATATATATCAAATGTATATATTATAAATAGAATAAAAAATTTATTAGCTTTGAAAAACAATTCTTATCAATTCTTGCCAGATTAAAAATTCATTAACCTTAAAAAGATTACATTTACCAATTTAAATTAAAATTATAAAGAAAAATCATTAAACCAATTAAATTATTTATACAGATTATTAAATTTATATTGCCTAAAATTCCGGGTCATTACATGGAATCCCTGAGCTAGATCCATCTTCGAAAAGAATCGGACGCCATGAAGTTGATGGAATAGATCATCGATTCTAGGTAAAGGGAATTTGTTTTTGAGGGTTTGTTTATTGAGATCGCGGTAATCAACACACAATCTCAAAGATCCGTCCGATTTGACTGTGAATACCACAGCTGAACCCCGTTCGAAAACACTAGGGCGAATCAATCCTTTTCCTAGAAAATCTCGAGTTCGATTGACTAATTCAATTCTTTCCCTGGGTGCCATCCTGCGGTTTGCGTGAACGACAGGACGAGCATTGGTACTAAGTCAATTCTGAATTCTATTTCTCTATGTGGAGGTAAAGATTTTACTTCTTCAAATACATCGGAAAATTCTCGAACAACAGGTATAGACTCTAGACTGGGTTCAGGATATCCCGCAGTATACATTAATTTATCTCTCTTAGGACTCGGATCCTCACAAGATATTTTAATAAAATTCCCAAGGTTTGTTTTGACTAAAATTGTCCGATTATTACAATCCAATTTAGCTTCGTATCTCGATAACCAGTTCATTCCAAGTAAGATTGCAATTTCATTAAAGTCGAGAATATAAAGTTTGATAGGAAATTGATAGCAAGAATATGAAGTAGGAACTTTCCTACAATACTGACAAAGATTTGCGGGACCTCCAACATGATTCTTCATGCAAATAGGGTCGTTAACAAATTCAGGTTTAAGTTCTAATTCATTTACGGTTTGTTGGTAGATAAAGCTATGTGAAGCTCCCATGTCAAATAAAACTCTAACAACTTTATCATAAATAGTAATGTTACCTTCCAGAACACCTTTTCCTTTATCTGCTCTCGAAGTTGAAGGGTCTTCCTTTATCGCATAGACATTTGCCACTTGTGCTTGCTTCATCATCGGGCAATTCTTAACTACATGTACAGGCTTGTGACAATAATATCACACTCTAACTCCCTAAACAGTCTTCACAGGTTGTTCTTTCTTAACTTGATTCTTTGGGTTTTTTCAGCTGTTTGAATAATGGCCATTTTCTTGGCAATTGTAACAAGTTATATCTCTAGCCGGATTTCCTTGATTATTCTTCTTATCCTTGCCTTGATGTGGTTTCTTGCCTCCAAACTTTCTTTTTTTCCAATTCTGATTACTTGAATTTCCTCCTTCCCTTAGAATTTCCTGCATATCCCGGGTGGCATACCTATACCCCATATCGATAAGATCAGAAAAAGATTCTTTGACGTGTGCTGTTGTTTGCGCCAAAATTGGTCACAAACACCCAAAATCGTGAAAGCACCCGTTTACGTGTTCAATTCGATAATATTCAACACAGAACTCAGCAACAATCAATATATAATTCAGCTCTAAGTAACAAATCGCAGTAATTCACAAACAACAATCACAAACACAGGATTTATAGTGGTTCGGCGTTCGCGCCTACGTCCACTCTGAAGGATTTCTCTTTATTGCCTTGTTCGATTCAATCGATTACAATGGATTACAGCGGACAATTGCTTTGAAATCTGAATACAACAGCGATTCTGATAGTTAAACTTGAATCCGGCAGAGTCTTGGCGTTCAATGGCGGAAAAGATCCCCTTTTCTGAAGGCTTCAGGGTGCTATTTATAGGCGTTGGAGGCCCAGATCTTGCTGAAACTTCGTGAGACTCCCTCTGGCACGTGAGTGGGCCCACGCGACCGACCCCACCAAGTTTCGTCTCGATCTGACATCGGTTCGAAGTGATTTCGAACCCATCAAGAAATGGTCCAATCGAGCTGAAACTTGGCAGGAACAATCTTTACCTCACATGGAAGATACTGTGAAAATTTGGTTGCATTTGGATCTATGGTTAAGGAGATATGCTCGGTTCGAAATCGACATCTTCGGTTGGCTGAGGCGTTCGAACCCATTATTTCGAACCCTTCGTTTCGAATCCATCAGTGCACGTGAGCTTGCAGTGACGTGGCGCGCAATATTCGAATCGATCCTAACTTATCTCCGAATGGACCGCTTCGACTCCGTGAACTACGGCGAACACGTCATCCAAACCAATTGACTCGGTGGATTCGAAATAGGAAGCATTCTTGGTTTCGAGCGTGACATTCGAATCTAGGAATTCTTATGGGTTCGAAATCGATCGGTTCGAACTGGGTTATTCGATGGGTTCGAAGTGAGGATGTGAGGCCGAGTGAAGTCGTGGATTCGAAGGTAGGTCACTGTGGTGGATTCGAAGGTAATGGAGTCGAAGGCGATGGAGTCGAGGCTGGGTACTAGCTGATGGGTTCGAACATCATGGGTTCGAAGGCAAGGACGTGGATGGGTTCGAACTAGGTGGTTTCGAAGGAGAGGGCGTGGATGGTTTCGAACAGCATGGGTTCGAAAAGGATGGGTTCGAACTTCATGGTTTCGAACCAGACAATGACTATTTCTCTTCACACTGAATCCATCATATCTTGAGCATACGAACTCGGATTGACTTGAAATTTGAAATGATGGCTCCTACAACCTTTCTTGTCGTGTCCTATCAATTGTGGCCTGATCCGGACTCGGGCAAAATTCATCGATATCCATGGCTAAGTGAAGTATATCCAATCTCTGAGATGAACTGTTTCCCGTTTTCGACCAATCTTTTGGTATCACGGCTTTGCCAAAAAGCGGGATAACACTTTGCCCCCCAAAACATGTATTGCTGTAGGAAGGTGTGTTTTGTAATGCCTTGAGTTGGATGTTCGTATCCGATCATCAACCTGCAAAGAACTCAATAGTTTCATATGTCCTCAAATGACGATCGTTCGGGATCGAGCCATTTGGGATGAAGTGCGGCCGTTCATGGTCAAGCGCTCAACTTCAAATGACGATCGTTCGTGATCGAGTCATTCGAGGGGAAGTGCGACCGTGCGCGGTCGAGCGTATAAATTCATGCTTCGATCGTTCGGGATCGTATGCTACTTAAAGTGAACCGGGACCGTTCGCGGTCCGTGCCGTTCGTGGCATAAGATGGAATAGGACCGTTCGCGGTCGACGCTGTTCGCGGCGAATGATGAGATGGGGACCGTTCGCGGTCGACTGCCGTTCGCGGCAAATGATGATCGTTCGCGACCAAGTGTCGTTCAAGGCGAATGGTGATCGTCCGAAGTCGGATTTCATAATCGGTGAGCCATGACCGTTCGCGATCGATGGCGTTCGAGGCAGGAAGTGATCGTTCGCGATCGTGTGCCGTTCGAGGCGAATTCGTGACCGCCCGTGGTCGGATGTCGGACCTCAAGTGACGACCGTTCGCGATCAAGCCATTGAGGTAAGGTGAGTTATGACTGTTCGAAGTCGGGTGCCGTTCGAGGCGGATTGTGTGTGTGCCCGGGAGGGCTTGGTGTTATCGATGCCAGGGTCACGTTCGGGTGAGTTCCTGGATCGTGTATATGGGCGGTCCATCGCCGTCTCAGTGCATTCCTAGGGATCGTTCGCGACCCCATACATGTGTACGTAGCTTAGTCATTCCAGAGTTATCAAAATCAAATAATTATCAAACAGATGAGTTCCAAAAACAATGTCCAAATAAACAAAGTTCAAATGTTCAAATCAAAATGAAATGAAAGTAAAGCAAGGATGTCAAAGTGTAAGTTCCCACTACGAAACGGTCGATGATCACTCAGAGCATGCCTGGAGATCGTTCGCGATCTCGCGCATGTGTAAATGATTTAATTGCGGTAGTGGAAGCTTACGACTTGTTCATCGTTATTTCATTCAGTTGATAACCAAACGGTGCCTTGGTTCGGGGTCGCCTCTAGTTGATGTGGACGGTGGTCGCTCGGGTTCCGCCGTAGGAGCTCGCCTCCTTACATACTGAAGGAGCATACCGTTCCTGATATGCCCTTCCACCTCATCCTTCAGGTGCCTACAATCGTTAGTATTATGACCATTTAATTCATGGAATACACAGAACTTATCTGATTTCCTTTCGTCAGAGGTAGGGTCCCTTCGCATCGGCCTACGGTACGGAATCTGTTCTTTGGTATCCTGATAAATTCGTTCCAGGCTCTCGTTCAACTCAGAGTAGGTGGTGAATCGCGGCTCCCTTCGTTGCCGCTTCGATCTGTCTCTGTCATTCTCAATCTTTCTTTTACCTCTATCCTTGTCCGAATCCTTTTTAAGAGGCTTTTCGTCTCTAAATGCAAAAATTTCTATCCCATCTCTTTCTTCTCTCTCGGCATTCGCATCTTCTAATCGTAAAAACTTTTCTGCTTCATGATAGAATTCCTCCAGATCTGTGGGTGGATCTTTAGTCAATGAATTCTTGAACTCTGTGCCGTCAGCTATTCCGGACACAGCTGCCATTACCACCATGGATGGATCCGCTCTATCCACTGAAGCTGCTGCTGCATTAAATCGTGCTAGATAACTTCTCAATGTCTCTCCGGACTTCTGCTTTAGGGTTGCCAGAGTCATCACGTTCTTGGGTCTCGTAATATGAACCCTGAATTGCCTCATAAATCTCTCCACTAAACCATTCCATGTTCCGATGGATCCGTTCTCCAGCTGTCTAAACCATAGTGCAGCAATATCTGTCAAGTACAATGGAAAACATCGGGCCATAACCTCCTCCGATGCCCCCAGTACTTCCATATGCCTCATATATTTTGTCAGATGGACCGTGGGGTCCGTTCTCCCGTCATACATATCCAATGATGGTAGTTTGAAATCAGGTGGGTTCCTAGCTTGCCTGATCGCTGAAGTAAAAGGACTTCTATTAACATCTTCCAAATCTTTGTTCACCATACCGCCTCTCAAAGCTCTCCTAACTATCTCTGCTAATCGGTCACTGTCTCCGAGATGTAATCCTTGTTCGCTACTTCCAACCTGCCCCCCGAGTTCACGAGGTAACTCCGGGATCTGCCCCCTTGACTGAGCGTTCGCATCTCTACTACTACCGGGTTGCGCAGATGCTCCTCTTTCTCTTTCCAAGATTGGGTCAACATTCTCCATATGTGTGCCCCCTAGCTCTGGTGCTATGCCGGATGGTCCCGCTCCGTTCTGGGCTCCATTGGCTTCCCTATTCTGTGCTCCGAGCTGTCCTATCTGTTGGAGTAAACTCTGAATCATGTCCTCTTGCCTCTTCATCATAGTTTCCATCTCGTCCCTAGTAATGTATATCGATGGTTGATTTGCTCCTGAGGAAGCCTCTTGGCTTCCTTGTGGTTCACTTCTCTCAGTCCTTGGCCTCCTACTCGATTGTCTTGCCATAATTCCTAGATCTGAACTCCTGGACTTTCAAATTCAACTTCTTCCTGAATTAGTTTCTCAGTGAAAGCACCAAAATGTTTGCGCCAAAATTGGTCACAAACACCCAAAATCGTGAAAGCACCCGTTTACGTGTTCAATTCGATAATATTCAACACAGAACTCAGCAACAATCAATATATAATTCAGCTCTAAGTAACAAATCGCAGTAATTCACAAACAACAATCACAAACACAGGATTTATAGTGGTTCGGCGTTCGCGCCTACGTCCACTCTGAAGGATTTCTCTTTATTGCCTTGTTCGATTCAATCGATTACAATGGATTACAGCGGACAATTGCTTTGAAATCTGAATACAACAGCGATTCTGATAGTTAAACTTGAATCCGGCAGAGTCTTGGCGTTCAATGGCGGAAAAGATCCCCTTTTCTGAAGGCTTCAGGGTGCTATTTATAGGCGTTGGAGGCCCAGATCTTGCTGAAACTTCGTGAGACTCCCTCTGGCACGTGAGTGGGCCCACGCGTCCGACCCCACCAAGTTTCGTCTCGATCTGACATCGGTTCGAAGTGATTTCGAACCCATCAAGAAATGGTCCAATCGAGCTGAAACTTGGCAGGAACAATCTTTACCTCACATGGAAGATACTGTGAAAATTTGGTTGCATTTGGATCTATGGTTAAGGAGATATGCTCGGTTCGAAATCGACATCTTCGGTTGGCTGAGGCGTTCGAACCCATTATTTCGAACCCTTCGTTTCGAATCCATCAGTGCACGTGAGCTTGCAGTGACATGGCGCGCAATATTCGAATCGATCCTAACTTATCTCCGAATGGACCGCTTCGACTCCGTGAACTACGGCGAACACGTCATCCAAACCAATTGACTCGGTGGATTCGAAATAGGAAGCATTCTTGGTTTCGAGCGTGACATTCGAATCTAGGAATTCTTATGGGTTCGAAATCGATCGGTTCGAACTGGGTTATTCGATGGGTTCGAAGTGAGGATGTGAGGCCGAGTGAAGTCGTGGATTCGAAGGTAGGTCACTGTGGTGGATTCGAAGGTAATGGAGTCGAAGGCGATGGAGTCGAGGCTGGGTACTAGCTGATGGGTTCGAACATCATGGGTTCGAAGGCAAGGACGTGGATGGGTTCGAACTAGGTGGTTTCGAAGGAGAGGGCGTGGATGGTTTCGAACAGCATGGGTTCGAAAAGGATGGGTTCGAACTTCATGGTTTCGAACCAGACAATGACTATTTCTCTTCACACTGAATCCATCATATCTTGAGCATACGAACTCGGATTGACTTGAAATTTGAAATGATGGCTCCTACAACCTTTCTTGTCGTGTCCTATCAATTGTGGCCTGATCCGGACTCGGGCAAAATTCATCGATATCCATGGCTAAGTGAAGTATATCCAATCTCTGAGATGAACTGTTTCCCGTTTTCGACCAATCTTTTGGTATCACGGCTTTGCCAAAAAGCGGGATAACAGCTGTCATCCTTTCGTGGTACTTCTTGTTCATCCCACGAATGTACCTTTCAATTTTCTTTAAAGGCGTATTCACCACTTCTGGACCGAAACGGGATAGTTCATTTAATTTGTTTAAGTACTCCTCAAATGACAAGCTCCCCAGCTTTAAGTCCATAAATAATTGGTACATTCAGGAAATTCCTGCCGACGGCATATAGAGCTTCTCAAACACCTCCTTAAATCGACTCCAAGTAAAATCTTCTTCTGCTTCATCTACAGTGACCGTCTCCCACCATGCTAAGGCTTCTTCTTGGAGTTGCCAAGATGTTATGAGTCACATTTGATCGTCCTTTTACTTTAGCCCTTTAAAAATCCTTTCACTCGATCTAATCCAAGCTTGAGCTTCAACAATCGACTCCTTGCCGGTGAACGGCTTACCACCAAGTCTCGAGAAGCTTTTATATAGATCAGCCAGATTCGGCTAATATTGAGTAGGTATTGTTGCTTCTGCTGTTGGGGGAACTTGACCAGCTGTTGTGGCATTTCCTTGACCCCTAGCTCTTCCTATTCGCCCGCTCATGCTTACTATCTGTAATTAGTAAGAAAATTTGATTTAGATATACGAACGAGATATCTTAAGAAATATCGACAGTTTAAACAAAATAGACCAAGAAACTTAGGATTTTGGTCTCGAGTTATACTCATTCTAGGGTATACATCACCCTATCACTAATGAGCCACCTAATGTGTTATACTCCTTAGCTAAAGTTCTTACTCAACCTTTAGCTCTGATACCACTTGTCACGACCTGAAATTCAGCGTTCAAAAAATCGACATCAAATACCTCACTTGTATTCGACTACCGGAGATTCGAATGTCGAACTCCAGTTCAGATGGAGCTTATAATAACACTAGATGAATATAAAATAGCGGAAACAAAAAAGAACTGCCATAAATCAACATCACAGATACAACATCATCACAATATCCATTACAAGACCATCACCAACATCTGAGTATTTTTATACATATAACACAACTTCAAAATAGAACTTCACAGCGGAACAACAAGACATCACAGTTCAAAAAAGTCTTTAAAGAAATAAAGCGATAGCGAACATCCAACTAAGCACCTTAAGATCCAAAAAGTTTCCAAAATATCTCCAAGACAAAATCTTCAAAATCTGATAGCTTCCAAACCAATAGGCTTCAAAGTCCAGCCGCACCAAAACACGGAAAACCTGCTACTAGGCTGCCTGTGTGGAAATTATGGGCACCCAGAGTTTGGAAAGGAAAGAATAAACTCGGGTCATTCATGCGACTGGTAATGTGTATACAAAAATGTTGTTTTGAATAAGAAAACAAAATTTTAAAAGAAAACCGTTCATGCTTTTGAAAAATGAAACTACCATAAGGCCTCCTGGCACACGCACAATGCAATCGCACACTTGGGGGAGATCCTTATGATAGTCAAATATGCTTTATACGAGAAAACCCTTTAATATTATTATTATTAGCACATAGTGTGAAAACACATTTCGGAAGTATAATATTAATCTTAGCCAGCATAGGTACCATTATACTATGCCTACTATAGCTACCACCTGAGGTGGCGGGTTATAGAACTAAAATCTTAAGGGTTCGAATTGGTGATTGGATTTCCAACAAATGGTCAAACTAAGGAACTTCCTGGGCCACATGGGTACGCCTCTGGAGGGACGCCCCGAGAACCTAACCGGATCTCTGCCAACACAAGGCCGGGTTACCTCTGTAACTAGGTAACTACTGACACGAGTATGCCATCGCTCGGTTGAAACCAATCTTTATCCGGGACCCCAACAACAACAATCACAAAGTAATATATTTCTGATATCAACATAAGTTAAGTATCTGGGCTCCATACCATGATACCACTTCTATACGGAAGGAAATGCACATACCTTAAGGGGAGCTACCCCCAATAACCTTGCTGCATCCTTCCTGTTTCGACCATTACCAGTTTGTGACGTTCGACGAAGTCTCGTCCACAAAGCTACGCTTTTCACAAAAGCCATGCTTTGATCAACAAATGACCAACAGCACTCACCATGTCACATTACCAGTTTGGGAGTATATTACTAATAACCTTCAACTACATAACCTCTCAGCTTGTACGTCTCAGAGAAGGGTGTTAAGCTAAGAGAATAAATTCTCCACCACCAACATAAATATATTTGAAAGAAATCCACTTTATATCTTAAAATGTAATGTCAGACATACAATCCATACAAGTCTGTCCCGGGTTCGAACAGAACCGAAGGCACTTCCGAAGAAGCCCTTGCAATCCGGGTATCCACAATTCCAATCGGACTCTCCATCACATATGGAGAACTCTATACCGGAGCAACTCAGTGCAGAGTCATTCGACAGGTTATCCTATCGTTCTCGAAGACAGCCGATCTTCACCACCGTCTTCAAATGCTATCCATTTCGTCGTATCACTATTCGAAATGGGTTATATGACACAAAGGTCCTCTCCCGGCTAAATCGAATAGTGAGCGTCAATTTAAAAACATATGTATATGTCATTCACAAAGATTCACAGGTTCGATGTGGGTTTCGGATAACCAACTGGAATCCGACTCCCTGTCGCATCGAAATTCAAAAGCCGTTTTACTGGCCAAAGGGTTTTCATATTCACACAGAAATATATCCATCAAAGAAAACACAACTCAGCACAAAGCAATTCATATCACGTAGCAATCACAATTACATATCAGAGATATCAATCAATACACAACATACAATAGTTATCAATCATTTACAATCAAGATGAATCAATCGTGTGATTTAAATTAATTAATCACATAATTACTTTCATTAATTATCTTTAATCAATGATTAGTTATCCTTAATTAAAATTAATTAAATAATTATCACCTTCATTAATTAATTATTCCTTAATTAATCATCATAATTAAGTAATCCTTAATTGTTAATTAATTAATTATTAATTACTTTTATTAATTAATTATTTCTTAAATAATTATCTTAATTAATTAATCCTTAGTTGTTAATTAATTAAAACTTAATTACTTTTAATAACTAATTATTCCTTAATTTAATAATAATTAATTACAAATTAAGTAACCTTAATTATTTATTAAAAAAATCTTTAATATTAAATAATTAATTAAATAATTACTTCTTAAGTGATTATGTTAACAAAATCTTCAATTATTTAATAAATCAAAAGATAAATTAAATACTTTGATTTTTCTTTAGAACTTGTTTAATAAATCATCTTTATCACATTAGTTATTTAAAAAGTTGAGAGTAGTTTAAACAACATTCCATCTTAATTATCCTTTATATTACATTATTTATTTAACATACATACTTTAATAATGTAACAAAGTTAAATAAATTAAAATTTAATTACTTTGAAGATATTTTTTTAATCCTTCATTGATTCAACTTTTTAATCAAAACCATCGTTTGAAAACATGTTTTTAAAAAAGTTTAAAAGTTTAAATTTTTTATTTTATTTAGAGTAAAAACTGTTTACGGAGTAGACCTGAGGCTGCTTCGAGTCACACCCGAGAACATTTCCTTCTTGCTTCTAGTTTCCTCAAAAATCTACTCGTGTGCTTTTTTTTCCAAACTTAAAATTTTCGAAGTGCAAATCCGTGTGGCCCATAATTTGCTTCGAGTCCATACCCGAGCTATCACCTTCATTTCCCGAGAGTAGCTTCGAGTTTCCTCTTTCTTCCCCAAACTACTGCCACCTAACACAACCCCACACATGTGCAAATGCACAATTACTCCGACTGCCACAGTTCGAATCTCTGGTCATTGACACGTCCATGACGATGCTCCTGAACCTTACAAACGCTCAAAATTTCGAAACGATCGCAATTTCATATTCGAGCCACCAGACCCAAATCTGGAATAAACTTGAGCCCAAACGATCGCCTCGCTCTCCTTCTTCTGATCATCAGAATTCATGATACACCATCCAAAGCTCAGCCAGCCTCCCACATTTCTGATGGTCCCGATCCGATGATCTCCGGTGGCCTAAAGACGGTGCGGTAATCACGTTTTCAACCTCGAATCATTTTAAACCTTAAACCCTACCTCGATCAAATCAACATCCGTGTAGATCTAGAATTTTATCAAACATTTTTCCCAAACTCTACGGTCCTCCAGCTAGCTATGATTTTGATCTCGAGGCCCACAAACATAGAGATCATCAGAGTTTTACAAAAAACCATTTTCTAATCAACTTAAGATTTCTCGGTCAATATTGTATAAAAAATCTTGATTTAACTTTCAAAAATCATTGTTTTTGATAACAATTCAGATAGTATTCCTGAAACTAGAATGTATGATATTTGAATTTCTACATGGTTTGAATTGTGATTGTGTTTTCAAAATCTCCAGAGAAGCTATAATTTGATTTAACTGAATTTTTTTTACTTACTTGAGTTTAAACACACAACTTTCATTTAGATCCTACAGTTAAATAAAGACCAGAAGAGGAGTTGTTGATTTTTTTTGGTACAGGCATTATGCCTGTAAACTTGATACAGAGGTGCATTAACCTGTTCTTTATACATGCACAGCCAAATCATGCATATACTTAGAGATTTATACTCATGCAAATTAATTTTAGCTTCACTTTCAGGCATGAGTTTACACAACATTCAAATATTCAGATCTAACAAAAGTTTACTCACCTTGTCAATTGAAACAGAGAACCTGTCTGGATTCGAAAATTGAAAACCTGGAACTGCTTTTCTTTTCTTAACTTGATCTTGAATTTTGTTATCTATAACTAATTTATGTAAACTGATTTAATCTTTGATGGATTTTACTTACTTAATTTTTCAACAACAAACTAAAATTCAATTTACTTACAGTTTTGCTTTTAATGAAACAGAGAAAAAGAAAATCTCTGGTCTGCAACTTTAAAGCTTGAGTTTGCAATTTTTTTTCTTTTTGAGTTGATCCTGATTCTTGTTTAATTGTTGAAGTTGACTCCTGCTTGATTTTTGAATCACTTGCTGAAGACTTGAAGTTATTCTTGAAATCCCTTCTCTAGCTTGAGATTTGGAAGAAAACTAGTTACAGATTTTTTTTTACTGGAATTTTGTTTTGTCTTGATTTAAAATGTTGAGGAAGTTGTTGTTATAATTACTTGGGACTGATGGTTTTCTCTGATGGTTTTCTCCGGTTTAAAGATTATACAGGTTTTTGAAATGAGTAAAGAGATAAGAGGGAGGAGATAGAATGGCTTATATAACTATATTTTCTTTTTTATGAATTTCTAAGAAAATGAAAATGATGTAATAACACTTGTCTAATTCTTTCTACATGTTAAAAACTTGTTTAATTCTTTCTACATGTTAAACACTTGTTTTATTCTCTTATTACATGCTTGACATTTGTATTTTTATATGAGTTAAATATTTTTAAATAAAACTTATGTCATATTTACTTTATTAACAAAAACATTTCCCATCTATTTTTTATATACAATGTTAAAAGAAGAAATGTTTTTTTAACAAATCTTTTACATTAAATAAATTACACATTTATGATTTCAAATGCAAATTATTTTTCTAAGACATTAATTTAATTTTTAAATTCAAATTCAAATTCAAATTTGAATTATAATCCATTCATGTTTATACATGTATAATTTAAATTCAAATAGTTTTAAAATATTTATATTTTTGAATTCTTAAATTCAAATGCAACTTCACAACCTTATTTACAAACATAAATCTAATTCAACACTTATTTTGTTTATTTTCAAAAAATTCAAATTAATCCCACAATTAGTTCCAAAATTCACATTAATTATTAAATTTTAAATTGATATAATTCTAGGGATGTTACAATATATATCTGTACCACTTAACCATATAGTAGAAAATTATATATGGACATCGGATTGGTTAAATTAAATGATTTTAAATCCTTAGTTTTTGAATCCAGATAAATGATCTTATTTTAAACGAAATAAAATTAGATTTATATGAACTGAATTATTTTCAAAATCCAAGTTTTTAAAATGCTAAAATTGAAATTGGTTTAAATGAATTGTTCAAAGGATTTAAATAGAAATTTTAAAGTTGAATTTGAAATATAATTGTAATTTATCAAAATTTAATTATTTTAAACGCTTCAATATTTAAATTTTAAACCTATTGAATTTGAAGTGGTTTAAATTTGTAGTTCGAACATGGATTTGAAATCAGTATAAATTGAAATGATTTTTGATCAGAATTTGAATTGAAATCGTTGAACTAAGATTGATTTAAATTGAATTTTTGGAACTAAAGTTGATTTGAATTGATTTGTGAAATTGGAAGAAACAATTCTAATTTGAAACTATTTTTGATATAAACTCTTTTAATAGACAAGCTCTTTTAACATATAAACTATTTTTCTCTTAAGAACCATTTTAATATATTAATAATTTTTAATACATTAACTGTTTTTGATATATAACCTATTTCAATATATAAACTATTTTAATACATAAACTATTTTAAATCTATAACCTATTTTTTATACATAAAATACTTTAGTGTATATATATATTTAAATTTATAAACAACTATTAATATATGTATTTTAATATATAAACTATTTTTAATATATAAACTATTTTAATTGATAACCTATTTTTATATATAAACTATTTTCATATATACATTATTTTAAATTTATAAACAACTTTAGATATATTTATTTTAATGCATAAACTATTTTTAGTGTATAACTATTCCAATATATAAACTTACTTCAATACTCAAACTATGTAAAGTCGAAAATGTTATGATTTAGATTCAATTGATTTAAATGTGAATATTTTGATATGATGGTTTAACCTATTTTTATGGTTATGATATTGAAAGCGAATATGATTTAAAGTGAATAATGATTTCAAAAGTGAATATGATTTTGAAATGATTATGATTTGGAAATGAATATGATTTTGAAGTTAATAATGATTTCGAAAGTGTTATGATTTTGGAGTGAATATGATA
The DNA here is from genome assembly GCA_030765085.1 of Allium cepa. Taxonomy (NCBI): domain Eukaryota; kingdom Viridiplantae; phylum Streptophyta; class Magnoliopsida; order Asparagales; family Amaryllidaceae; genus Allium; species Allium cepa. Next base: position 642,941,134 of record CM060939.1, on the reverse strand, counting down.
TTTTGATATGAAGTATGAACTGTTTGAAATGTATTATGTAACAACCCGATATTTTCAACCATTCGCATCCGCACATGTCGGACTTGAATTGCTCAAAATACCGCGTTGTAATTAAAATTTGGCAAATCTCAGAATAAACAGTAAATAAATAATCACAGATCACAGACATAGAGTAAATAATAATGCAGCTGAATTTAAAAGAGATAGTAGTTCATGAAGCTACTATGTATATATAAGATACATTAGAGTTAAACAAGATACAACAGAAGAGCAATAAGATACATCGGATACAAATCAGAATACATCACTGTAATAACTGGATACTGAAAGAAAAATAGATGGCTGGATCTTCAAGCAAAGCTCCAACTCAGAAGGTGAGTCTTGAATGCTGAATCACTCAGATTGACTCCAACGTAAAGCAAAACACAAAACACTCGAGTCAGGACAAATACTTATAAACTGTAAATCAACTCAAGTGAACAGTAACAAAAATGTTTCAGTAACTTAAAGAATGCTTGGGACTGCCCATCCTCTAAGGATTTGTTAAACTATTTACTACGTAGTAATATTACGCTATTATAATAATGTCTACAGTAAAATAAACTTACTTTAAGATAGCGTTATGGGGTTACCCATATAGCCCTAAACACAAAATAATGCTAGTATTCTATACAGTACCTGCATATCTCCTGATCGGGAGACTATAAGAAGATACTCCATAGGTACGACACAAATAGAAACTCGTAGTAAAGGCTCGGTATGGTATATGACACGACACACGAGGCAATTCCAGGGTAGATATAACAATTACGCACACGGGCATATGGTAACGTAGCAGCCACATACGCCCACCTCGAAACACACTCCCATATCAAAATCAGAGGATGGCCATCAAATTAACCACAAGTAAAACTATAGTATCGAAGAAGTGCGTCCGACCAGAGGAGCTACCCCTTTTGGCCCGAGATCGCACCTGTTTTAGCCACCTTAAGCCAATTCATGGGAGTCGGGTCCACGTAATATACCTCAAGAACGTCGACACTATCCTACTTCATTCTGGAATCTCCACCGCGTACACGGTTGTTAAAGTGGTTTTCGGAGTTGGCAGAGAGTATGAAAACTTCCGATCCCTGTCTCTTTAACAACCATACGTTATTATAACGCCGTGGTCATTTCAAAATAGTTTATGCTTCAAAAATCAAATCATTTCATTTCAAAACTATATTCCTTCCAAAATAGTTTATACTTCGAAACCAAAACTATTTTTATTTCAAAACTAGTTTCAAATCAAAAATAGTTTATCATTTCCATTTCAAACATATATTCACCTTTCAAAATCATAATACGTTCAAAGTTATAACTCTTTCTAAAACCAAAATACTTGAAATCATTACACTCTGAAAATCATAACATTTCGAAATCATACATTTTGAAATCATGGAACATTCCTTTAATTCTTTGCATTTTACAAATTTATTCAATTAAAGCCAAATTTCAAATTTCCAATTTAATTCAATTCAAACCATCAATCCAAAGCTTTAAATATTTCATATTTCAAAACTAAATTTTATAATTTCATATATCTCAAATTTAACTTCATTATTACTTAGTTTTGAAATATTCATTTCATAAATCCAATGTCATTTAAATAAACCAGGATTTCAAGTAAACCAATTATCCTTTCATATTAATATAAACTTAAATATTCATTTATCGAATAAACAAAAATCAAATATCATTCCAAATTCACATTCTTTATAAAATAAAGATTATGTCATTCAAAGCATTTCAATCATCAAAATATCATATCCTTTCAAAACCTCATTATCAAATCATTATTTGAATTCAATTTCAAATATTCACATTTAAATATCATTTAAAAATCAAATAAGTCATTCATTTATTTTTTCAAATATGATTACAAAATACATTTCAAAATTCCATTCAAAAATTCATTTATCTCGTTACATTTCATTCCGTTTAACATATAACCAAGTAAACCTTATTTAAATTCAAATTCAATTTAAATTCCTTAAAATTCCAATTTAAATATTAAATTATATTCAAAACTCCTTATATTTTACAAATAATCAATTCCCAAAAGTTAATTCATTTAACACTTTAAAATATAACTCAAACAGTGTTAAAATCTATAACATTTCAAAACATTGTCAAATTATAGCAACGACAGCATTTATAAAGTGCTACCATAGCTTATAGTTTTCAAAATGGTTTAGTTCAAGAACAACGGCATTTAAAAAATGCCGTAATAGATATTTAGTTATTTCAAACATAGTTAAGTTCAAAACAACAACATTTAATAATGCTGTCATAAGACTACAACATTTTGGAAATGCTATTAATAAAATTCCATATTTTATTATAACTTTTTTAGAAATAATAAAACTCCAAATTCTCGTTATTTAAACTTATAAATCATATTTCTAGACATTGAAATTTCACATTTAAATCATTTTAACATATGATTTATCATAATAAAATTTTAAAATTCAATTATTCAATTTAAAACTCAATTCATTTACTAAGTCAAAATTTCACTGTTTATTAACTCATAAATTTAATAAAACTTAACATCTTATTTCATATATCATTTCAAACTTTAAATTTAATTTACATTATTTACTTACATTTTAAATATAAATTTAAGTAAAAATCATAACTAATTCAAATTTACATACTTAAGTTCACAAATTCAAAACTTAATATTTAACTTTCTTAAAAACCATAAAATATATATTTTTAGATCAAAATTTCATACTTTAAAAATACATATCTATATAAAAATCATTTAAAATATACCACAGGGTCTGTATATAATTTTCTAACCTAGGTCAAGTGATACAGATATATATATCATTTCAATCCGTAGTTTACAAAGAAAACTCGGGTTCTATCATTTCAAACCCGCAATCCCAAGTAAATAAAAAGAAATAAAATTCACTCAGGCCTATCATTTCAGCCCATAATAATTTTTCTCCATTATAAAGTCCATTCGGGTATGTATCATTTCAACCCATAGTGATTCTATTCTAACAGGGAACTTGCAGTGTGAACATGTGCATAAACAATATAAACAATGTCAATGTCACAATATAATGTCATATATCAGATGTAGGTGATAATTAACAAAATTAAACATGGTAATAATGTGGCATAACATATCATATAATCATCATATAATTTCATAAACATTTTAAATTACTAAACACCTTTTATCGATTCACTATTTCATAAGTAGAAATAACAGAGCGAGAAAGACTCATCTTTTCAAGCTGAAGACCACTACGACTCACAAAACGATTCCAAAGGCACAACAAGCACGATATAGCACAACTTTTGATTTGAATGAATGGAAGCCTCGATGATGATCTTGTAAACAATTAATAAACAAGATAATATAAACATATGGATTCAATACAAAATATTTTGAAACAATTTGAATTTTTGAACTAACAAAGAACATCACCTAGCTTTTCATCCAACTTTACATGACCATGACAAAATGGCTTGTCACAGGCACACTAAGCTCGACCTAGGTGTTCTTATACTCAGTCGTGATCATGCCTTGGCTCGGGTTAAGCATCAAAACTCATGACTATGCAAGAAGATGAAGGTGGTAGGTGCAACATAGGTAGAATACAAAGGAATCAAGGCAAATAAGTGGAGTTTGGTCACAACAAGGCTCGACTTGGACATTGCTTGGCTGGGCCATACTTGTATCAGATCTGGACAGTGGAGAGTGATGGTGCAGCAGTGGCCAAAGGTCGTGTAGTTGCTGGTGGTGGTGGTTCTAGGGGTGGCCAATGTGCATAGGAAGAGGTAGGTGATGTTTTGTGGCTTGGCTAGCATAGTTCTGTGGGGTGTTGCATTGATTTTGAGGTGTTATCTTCATCAAGTGGTCATGGCCTGCCTTTTGGTAAGAGGAGAGGCTGATGTTGCAGCTGCAGATGGAGGAGGTGATGGTCGATGGTGAAGGCGGAGAGTGGGGCCTAGCAAAGCAAGGAGAAGAATAAGGCAAAACAATGGAAATAAGAAGAAAATAGAAAGAAAATAAGAGAAGCCATTGCCATTATTTTCTTTCCTCTTGCCATGAGTTTTTTTGTGATGAGAAAAATGAATTCACGTGAACTGTGATTGAGAATACACGGCTAATGATAAGGAGTGAACAGCCGAAAGATAAAAATGAAAAGCCAAAAAGGAATTGAAAGGATAAGTAAATGAAAAGTCAAGGAAAATGAAAAGTCTTTGTCCATTTGAATTTCGATTTTATCTTAAAGAAAATAAACTAAATACAATTCAGAAAATAAAAGTAAAATGCTGAAAAAATAAAGTGGAAAAAAATATAAATAATTATTTTAAGGAAAAATAGAAAATAAGTGGGAAAATAGCTTAATAATTTAAAACTAGGCTTTAAAAATATAAACCATATACAATTAACATTTGAAAAATATAACTACACTACAAAAATGTTTTAAAATTAAAATAAATACATAACATGCCATATTACGCATATATACACAAATTAGAACAAACAAAAATATTATTCATATAAATTAAAATAAACAATTTTGCTAAATAAAACAATTTCCACACAATATGTAAAAAGCATAACATTCACAATATTAATCAGATTTCAACGAAACAAAAAGCAGTATTCTTGAAATTTAATTTATTTTCATAATAAAAGATAAAATTCAAAAATTCAAATATTTAAATTTTAAATTTAAAAGTCAAAGTTTGACCAAATTGACCAAAATTCATATTTTTGGAAAATATTCTATTTATCCACGTTTGAGATTATAATTCACATACAAATCAAAATTTGTATTTAAAATAAAAAAATAATTCATTTTAATAAATAAAATAAAGTTTTTAAATTGGGAATTCACATAAAATAATTAAATATACAATTAAAATAATTACAAAATACAGGGTTGTTACACTCTCCCCCACTCAACTTTTCGTCCCCGAAAAGAAATGAGGTACGGGAAAGCACAAAAAAGATAGAATGAAATAGGATTAAGACAAGATGACAAGAAGACTGAAATTATAGCTGATAACTGTTGTTATAGGTAAGTTTATCAAAGTGGAGATCCTAAGTTCCTCTAGAATCCAAAACACAAGCACGAAAAAGATCCTCGAGAATCTAATTCACTCTTCCCGTTTGACCGACGGTCTGTGGATGGCAAGCAGTGCTCAGATTCAAAAATGAGTACCAAAGATATCAAAGATTATAGAAAAATTTCTAAACAGACTGGTATAAGCAATTGCCTCCCCATTCTATAGCAAGGGAAATAAGGACAGCCAAAAGATAGTTTGAAAAACAAAATAAGATCATAAATTTAAAACCATGAAAATTTCAACTTAAATTGGAAATTAATTTTGCATAAGTTAAATAAATCTTAACCATCTCTAATTTCATTATCTTATCATCCAATTATCTTAAATTAACAATCTCTACAATCATGTATTTGAAAAATCTTTCATTATACTCAAAAACGTACTCAATAAAATTTAATTCTTCTTTATTCCTAATTAAAATTAAAATTATTCCTCTCAATATATTTTCTCACCTATGTTAAATATATTTACTTATTGTAACTGCTTTGAATTTATTCTTAGTTCCTTTAACATCGTTTTATATTGTAAATTATTCCATTGCCTTTTTCTTTATTTACCACTGTTAATCTTTTTATAACTAAAATTTAAGTGCATAACATTTATTATAACCACTCAAATTTTATTTATAAAACTTTTTATATTGTATATTATCCAATCACATAATCAACTTCTGTATAATTTAGGTAAGTTATATTGGAATGAAATTGTGTATTATACAAATAAAACTTTCCAATTTAATCATTTCAAACTTGAATATTTATTCAAATCTTGAAATTATACTTAAAATTATCCTTCAAGATAAAATTTAGGAATTAAATTTCCGACAAAATCCAAACTATTTAGAGATAAATAAATGCACATATACTATATATATATATATATATTCAAATTTAAACCATATATCAGCATATGTTATATATCAGTCTTATTTTAGAAATTCAAGTCAACTAAATTCCCAAAACAAAACTGTAGCAAGACTACATAACGGTCTCTTCACTTCGAAACTCGAAAACGGATATCGATGATGCTGCAGTCATTACCGAAATTATTTCCCAACGACAAAGAGAAGAGCACAAATTTTAAACTTTAAAATTCTTCGGAAACAAATTTCTATTCGAAAATACTTTAAATAGTATATCCTTTTAAAACTTTAAATACAAGGTTTGAAACCATCGAAAACTAAATTCTCAAATTCTTGTTTTGAATTCATTTTAAATTTCCAAATAAATTTATCACCATGTTTATAGTTCAATTATCTATATATGAAACAAGAGATAATGATATATAAAATCAATTATTATTTCTTAACAACCAATTCAAATAAAAATATAGAAAAAGATTTATAATATAGTTAAAAAAATTATTTCATTACTAAATTTGAATACATGTTGTGTTAGTTTGCTCTGTTCAAGTGTTTTGGAAATCTTATCAATAGTGTTGATCAGACGAATCGATCAGAAACCCAAATCAACATCAACAACTCAAACAACACAATATATAAAACATTTTAAATACTAGTTTGTAAATACACTTCAAGAATGATTTGAAGATAAGTTGGAAACAAAGATGAGATGATTAAAAAACAAAATAGGAGGATGGATAAGCTTATATAAATCGCAGGCAACTTTAACCGGGTCAACCGTGACTTAAATAATAAGATCGATGTGGATTTCAGGGGTAAATCAACATTCGATCTCAAGAGATACTAGCATCTAAACCGAGGATATAAAATATTTTGTGAATCGATGCTATTGTGAAGGAGTTTCACTCCTTTACAAATAAATTTGAGATTGGCGGGACCGCCAACTCATTATAAAGATTCTTCGAAGTGGAGTTATGGGATACTCCAGAATCAAGAGAAAAAGAATAGTGAGGGGCACGAATGGATTTTGGAACCGCAGGGAACGTTCCAAAATTCAAAGGAATCGAGTCAAAAAGGAAGAGATTCAAACTCGAATGAAAGTGATTCTGTAATACATTTACCATATATGCTGAGTTTGCCTAGAGCTACCAAGGCTCTGATACCGAATGTAACAACCCGATATTTTCAACCATTCGCATCCACACATGTCGGACTTGAATTGCTCAAAATACTGCGTTGTAATTAAAATTTGGCAAATTTCAGAATAAACAGTAAATAAATAATCACATATCACAGACAAAAAGTAAATAATAATGTAGTGGAATTTAAAAGAGATAGTAGTTCATGAAGCTACTATGTATATATAAGACACATCAGAGTTAAACAAGATACAACAGAAGAGCAACATGATACATCAGGTACAAATCAGAATACATCGCTGGAATCACTGGATACTGAAAGCAAAATAGATGGATGGATCTTTAAGCAAAGCTCCAACTCTGAAGGTGAGTCTTGAATGCTGAATCACTCAGTCTGAATCGAGCGTAAAGCAAAAGACAAAACATTCAAGTCAGGACATAAATACTTATGAACTGCAATTCAACTCAAGTGAACAGTAACAAAAATGTATCAGTAACTTAAAGGATGCTTGGAACAACCCATCCTCTAAGGATCCATTAAACTATTTACAATGTAGTAATATTGCGCTATTATAATAATGTCTAAAGTAAAATAAACTTACTTTAAGATAGCATTAAGGGGTTACGCATATAGCCCTTAAAACAAAGTAATGCCAGTAGTCTATACAGTACCTGCATATCTCCTGATCAGGAGACTATGAGAAGATACTCTATAGGTACGACACAAATAGAAACTCGTAGTAACGGCTCGGTATGGTATGCGACACGGCACATGAGGCAATGCCAGGGTAGATATACCAATTACGCACACGGGCTGGTGGTAACGTAGCAGCCACATACGCCCACCTTGGAACACACTCCTATATCAAAATCGGAGGATGACCATCAAATCAACCACAAGTAAGAGTATAGTATCGAAGAAGTGCGTCCAACCATAGGAGCTACCTCTTTTGGCCCGAGATCGCTCCTGTTTTAGCCACCTTAAGCCAACTCACTGGAGTCGGGTCCACATAATATACCTCAAGAACATCGCCGCCATCCTACTTCATTCTGGAATCTCCACCGCGTACACGGTTGTTAAAGTGGTTTTCAGGAGTTGGCAGAGAGTATGACAACTTCCGATCCCGGTCTCTTTAACAACCAAACGTTATTATAACGCCGTGGTTATTTCAAAATAGTTTATACTTCAAAAATCAAATCATTTCATTTCAAAACTATATTCCTTCCAAAATAGTTTATACTTCGAAACCAAAACTATTTTTATTTCAGAACTACATTTAAATCAAAAGTAGTTTATCATTTCCATTTCAAACATATACTCACCTTTCAAAATCATAATACTTTCAAAGTTATAACTCTTTCTAAAACCAAAATACTTGAAATCATTACACTCTGAAAATCATAACATTTCGAAATCATACATTTTGTAATCATGGAACATTCCTTTAATTCTTTGCGTTTATAAATTTATTCAATTAAACCCAAATTTCAAATTTCCAATTTAATTCAATTCAAACCATCAATCCAAAGCTTTAAATATTCCATATTTCAAAACTTAATTTTATAATTTCATATATCTCAAATTTAACTTCATTATCACTTAGTTTTGAAATATTATTTCATAAATCCAATATCATTTAAATAAACCAGAATTTCAAGTAAACCAAATATCCTTTCATATTAATATATTTAAATATTCATTTATTGAATAAATCAAAATCAAATATCATTACAAATTCACATTCTTTATAAAATAAAGATTATGTCATTCAAAACATTTCAATCATCAAAATATCACGTCCTTTCAAAACATCATTATCAAATCATTATTTGAATTCAATTTCAAATTTCAAATTTATCATTTAAAAATCAAATATGTCATTCATTTATTTTTTTCAAATATCATTACAAAATACATTTCAAAATTCCATTCAAAAATTCATTTATCTCATTACATTTCATTCCGTTTAACACATAACCAAGTAAACCTTATTTAAATTCAAATTCAATTTAAATTCCTTAAAATTCCAATTTAAATATTAAATTATATTCAAAACTCCTTATATTTCACAAATAATCAATTTTCAAAAGTTAAATCAATTAACACTTTAAAAAATAACTCAAACAATGTTAAAATCTATAACATTTCAAAACATTGTCAAATTATAGCAACGACGGCTTTTATAAAGTGCTATCGTAGCTTATAGTTTCCAAAATGGTTTAGTTCAAGAATAACGTCATTTAAAAAATTCCTTAATAGATATTTAGTTATTTCAAACATAGTAAAGTTCAAAATAACAGCATTTAAAAATGCTGTCATAAGACTACAGCATTTTGATAATGCTATTAATAAAATTTCAGATTTTATTATAACTTTTCAAAAACAATAAAACTCCAAATTCTCATTATTTAAATTCATAAATCATATTTCTCGACTTAAAAATTTCACATTTAAATCATTTTAACATATGATTTATCACAGTAAAATTTTAAAATTCAAATATTCAGTTTAAAACTCAATTCATTTATTATGTCAAAATTTCACTGTTTATTAACTCATCAATTTAATAAAACTTAACATCTTATTTCAAATATCATTTCAAACTTTAAATTTAATTTACATTATTTACTTACATTTTAAAATATAAATTTAAAGTCAAAATCAAAATTACTTCAAATTTACATACTTAAGTTCACAAATTCAAAACTTAATATTTAACTTTCTTAAAAGCCATAAAATATATATTTTTAAATCAAATTTTCATACTTTAAAAATACATATCTATATAAAAATCATTTAAAATATACCACGAGGTCTATTTATAATTTTCTAACCTAGGTCAAGTGATACGGATATATGTCATTTCAATCCGTAGTTTACAAAGAAAACCCGGGTTCTATTATTTCAAACCCGCAATCCCAAGTAAATAAAAAGAAACAAAAATCACTCAAGCCTATCATTTCAGCCCATAATGATTTTTCCCTATTCTAAAGTCCATTCGGGTATGTATCATTTCAACCCATAGTGATTCTGTTCTAACAGGGAACTTGCAGTGTGAACATATGCACAAACAATATAAACAATGTCAATGTCACAATATAATGTCATATATCAGATGTCAGGTGATAATTAACAAAATAAAACATGATAATAACACGGCATAACATATCATATAATCATCATTTACTTGCATAAATATTTTAAATTACTAAATACTTGTTATCGATTCACCATTTCATAAGTAGAAATGTCAAAGTGAGAAAGACTCATCTTTTCAAGCTGAAGACCACTACGACACACAAAACGATTCCAAAGGCACGACAAGCACGATACATCACGACTTTTTATTTGAATGAATGGAAGCCTAGATGATGATCTTGTATACAATAAATAAACAAGATAATATGAACATATGAATTTAATGCAAAATATATTGAAACAATTTGAATTTTCGAATTAACAAAGAACATCACCTAGCTTTTCATCCAACTTTGCATGACCATGACAAAATGACTTGTCACAGGCACATTAAGCTCGGCCTAGGTGTTCTTATACTCAACCATGATCATGCCTTGGCTCGAGTTAAGCATCAAGACCCATGGTTATACAAGAAGATGAAGGTGGTAGGTGCAACATAGGTAGAATACAAAGGAATCAAGGCAAATAAGTGGAGTTTGGTCACAACAAGGCTCGACTTGGACATTGCTTGGCTTAGCCATACTTGTTTCAGATCTGGACAGTGGAGAGTGATGGTGCAGCAATGGCCAAAGGTCATGTAGTTGCTGGTGGCGGTGGTTCTTGGGGTGGCCAAACTGCATAGGAAGAGGTAGGTGATGTTTTGTGGCTAAGCTAACGTAGTTCTATGGAGTGTTGGATTTTTTTTGACGTGCTATCATCATCAAGTGGTCATGGCCAGCCTTTGGTCAGAGGAGAGGCTGATGTTGTAGCTGTAGATGTAGGAGGTGATGGTCGGTGGTGATGGTGGAGAGTGGGGCCGAGCAAAGCAAGGAGAAGAACAAGGCAAAAAATGGAAATAAGAAGAAAATAGAAAGAAAAGAAGAGAAGCCATTGCCATTATTTTCTTTCCTCTTGCAGTGAGTTTTTTTATGATGAGAAAAATGAATTCACATGAAATGTGATTGGAGAATATAGGGCTAATGATAAGGAGTGAAGAACCAAAAGATAAAAATAAAGAGCCAAAAGGAATTGAAAGGACAAGTAAATGAAAAGTCAAGGAAAATGAAAAGTCTTTGTCCATTTGAATTTCTATTTTCTTTTAAAAAAAATAAACTAAATACAATTCAGAAAATAAAAGTAAAAAGCTGAAAAAATAAAGTGGAAAAAAATATAAATAATTATTTTAAGAAAAAATAGAAAATAAATAGGAAAATAGCTTAATAATTTAAAACTAGGCTTTAAAAATATAAACCATACACAATTAACATTTGAAAAATATAACTACACTACAAAAATGATTTAATAATAAAATAAATACATAACATGCCATATTACACATATAAACACAAATTAGAACAAACAAAATTATTATTTATATAAATTAAAATAAATAATTTTGCTAATAAAACAATTTCAACACTATATTGTAAAAAGCATAACTTTCACAATATTAATCGGATTTCAACGAAACAAAAGCAGTATTCTTGAAATTTAATTTATTTTCATAACGAAAGATAAATTTAAAAAATTCAGATATTTAAATTTAAAATTTAAAAGTCAAATTTTGACCAAATTGACCAAAATTCACATTTTTGGAAAATATTCTATTTATTCATGTTTGAGATTATAATTCACATACAAATCAAAATTTATATTTAAAATAACAAAATTAATCCATTTTAATAAATAAAATAAAGTTTTTAAATTGGGAATTCACATAAAATAATTAAAATGTACAATTAAAATAATTACAAAATAGAGGGTTGTTACATATTAGAACCATTCGACGTGTAAAATATAACGTTTGGTTGTAAAGGGACCGGGGTCGGATATTGTCATACTCTCTGACAATTCTGAAACCACTTTTACAATTATGCACATAGTGCAGAATCCAGAATGAAGTATGATGGTTTGGCAAACGCTTATGGTATGAAGTAAGAAACGCAGCCCTGACCCCCCCACCCCCACCATCCCCTGGACCACTTGAGATGGCTAAAACATGAGCAATTGATAGGCCAAGTGAGGTAGCTCCGCCGATCAGACACACTTCTTCGATTCCATATCTGTTATTTTACGATTGATTTGGTGGCCACCTTCGATTTGATTATGGGAGTGTTGTTTCGAAGTGGACTGTAGCTGCGGCTATGCATTACCACCAGCCTAGATGTGCAAACGGTAGAATTTGACCTTGGCATTTCCTCGTTGTGCCTTGTCATCTGCCTTATCGAGCCCATTACAATTTTGATTTGTGTTGTACCTATGGAGCGCTCCTTGAGACAACACCTATTTGGTGGAGTTTATAGTACTGTATAGACTAAAGCATTATATAAAATGTGTTAAGCGGGATATGGGTAATGTCTTAACGCTATTTTAATATTTTATTGTATTGTAGACATATTATAATAGCATATTGTATTATATATGTAAATAGTTTAACGGATCCTTAGGAGATGGAATCCCGAACATCTCTTAAGTTATTGCATGCACGTTAGACATTGGATAGGAGATGTAAAATGCCCTAAACATCTCTGAAGCTGTTACACTTATATTTACTTATTTTGATTTAACTTACATAAGATCTTTTAGTTCTGACTCGATTTTTTTCATTACACTCGGGTCAGCCTATGCTTTTTAGTGTTGAAGACCTTATTTCTGGAGGTCGAAGATGGAGTTTAGTATTATATTGTTCTTTTTATTCCACTGTATCATGATGTTCTACTGCATTATCTTATTATTCAAGTTGTATGTATAACTTGGATACATTGTAAAAGTGTAATCAAATGTTATTTGGAAAACAGCTTCATGAACTGTTTATGTAACATCCTGGTATTTTCAACCTTTTGCACCCGCACATGTCGGACTTGAATTGCTCAAAATATCATATTGTTAATCTATATTTGGCAAAACTCAGCATGTACAATAAATAAATAATCATAGAATCACATACACAGAGTAATATAACAATAAGCAGTGAAAACAAAAGAATAGTAGTTCATGGAGCTGCTATATTTATATAACAGAGTTAAACAAGATACAATAAAAGTCTCGAATACATAGAAGTCCTAATGCAATAGTCAAATACAAAATCTGAATACATCACTGAAATCAAATGAATAACTGAAATCTGAATCGATAGTTGGATCTCCAAGCGAAGCTCCAAACTCCAAAGGTGAGTCTCGAATGCTGGGATACTCAATCTGACTCAAGCGTAAAGCAAAACAGAAAACACTCAATTCAGGATTAACATTCTTATATCCTTAAATCTAACTCAAGCGAAATAACAACTGAAATACAAGTAACTTAAAAGATGTTTGGGATACCCATCCTCTAAGGATCTGTTAAACTATCTACTATGTGGTAATATACGCTATTATAATAATGTCTAATGTAAAGTAAACTATTAAAATAGCGTTAAGGCGTTACACATATCGCCCTTAACACATTTTATATATTCCCATAGTCCATATAGTACCGTAGTCTCCCCCGTACTGGACGTCATCAGAGGGCACTCCATAGGTATGGTACAAAACAAACTCGTAGTGGTCTCGATAAGGTAGGTGACACGGCACAACTAGGCAATGCCAGGGTAGATATACCGATTACACATCCGGGCTAGTGGTAACGCATAGCCATAGCTACTGCCCACCTCGAGCCACACCCCCAAAATCAAAGGTGCGCACCAAATTAATCATAAAGTAATAGAATGGCAATCGAAGAAGAGTGCCCGATCGGAGGAGCTACCTTGCTTGTACCAAAATTGGGAACAACACTCTTCGGATGTGTTTGAAGATATAAAATGAAGAGAATAAATATAAATGAAGCAGATCTAACAAAAACACCAATAAACATATACGAAAAATGCACAGAAATACAGAGTTTTAGAGTGGTTCGGCATATGGCCTACATCCATTATGAAGCTGATGATTTTATTGATGTTTTCTTGCTAATTACAATAGATTACAGCGAACTACAGCAGTAACTTTCGACTACAACAGTAGCCTTGGAGTTCAAAAATGGATTAGGCAGAGTCTGAATGTAGGAGAGCCAAAAAATCCCTTTCCTATAGGCCTTGGGGCACTATTTATAGGCGTAGGAGGCAAATATCTCACTCGGATCTCGAGAGACTTCTTCTGGCAGGTGTGTGGGCTCACCAGATCGATCCTGGGTGATTTTGACTCGATTCATGATCGATATGAATTAATTTCATATTGACCAAGATTTGATCCAATCGAGTCGAAATTTGACAGGAACATTCTTTAGGTTGTATGCAATCTCCTGTGAAAATTTTATAACATTTGGACTTATGGATTGCGAGTTATGATCGATGCAAATTGGAGTTTTTTGGTCCGTGATCGATGCGAACGAATTTCGAATCGATCAAGACTTTCTCTAATCGAGTCGAAATTTAGCGTGAACATTCCTTAGGTCCTACGTAAGCTCCTATAAAAATTTGGTGGCATTTGGACTTGTAGATCTCGAGTTATGATCGATGCAAGTTTGGATTTTTCAACAGTGATCGATCAATATCTTGAGCATACTAACTCCGATTGACTTGAAATTTGGAATGTTGGCTTACATAGCCTTTCTGGTCCAGTCATAGACTTGAAATTTGGAACATTAACTCAAACAAAATTTACCGACATCCATAGTAGACCTATGTATTAATGATCTCCAAGACGAACTATCTTCGGTATCTAGTCAAGTTCTTGGTGTCACGGCTATGCCAAAAGGGGGATAACATTTGCCCCCTCAAAGTACATCTTGTGTGAACATGACATGTTTTGAAAAGATACCATCTTCATTATGAAAAGTTCTATCCGATTCATTGAGTGGTCACTATTTTTTCGTCAAAAGATGTAGCCTTTGGTTGATCTTCAGTGATGTGGATGTCAAACTGTTGATTGTCAATGATCATGCAGTGTTTTTTTGTAATTGAGTGTTGAGCACTAGCGATTTGTTGTTCATCATTCTGATCGTCATCAAGTAAGCATTCAATTCCTGTTAACATCAAAAATTGAATATTAGTTTGGCATACATGTATATATGTTAACCTGACTCTTGTTTGTTTTTGCACATTTGCGGATCGTTATCAAGTTCTTTAGTTTTTGCTTGGATTGAGTTTCGTATCAATCCTCTCCTAGATCGAAGTGAAATTCGAGTTGTAACAACATTCAATGGTTGTTTTAAGTCCTTCCTTTGTATCAATTCTCTCCTGGATCGATTTGAGATGTTAGAATGTATGCTTCATATTGATGGATACGTAATATTAGGTCTCGGATTGATGAATATAGGAGTAATGCTTTGTGTCGATGGAGTTGAATAATCCAGACATAATCATGCGGTGATGTTTCACGGAGGATATGCCATCTCTCATTCCTCTATTCAAGAAGAATTCCCCATAGTAGACAGTCTTCGATAGGAGTCATCCATGACCCCTTTTCTAGATCCATCTCCAAGATCAAGTTGATTTTTATATGTCAGTGCTTGGAATAATAAGTATTTCAACTGGGACAAAGTCTATTTGTCGCGCATCCCCAGACCTAACTAGCTTGGCCAATGATTCGGCCTTTTTGTTTTGTTCTCTGAGGATTTGTGTAGTGGTGTAAAACTCAAAGTTGGCTAGTATCTCTAGGATCCAGCTGAGATAAGGAGCAAGATGTTGCCCCTAGTCAGATAGTCTTCCCTGATTTGGCATATCATTAACCAGAAAAAGTATAAGATATGTAAAGTTTCGACTCCTAGTTTTCTTTTAAGTTTGAGCATAGTGACCAAGGCTTCATACTTAGCTTCATTATTTGTTGCAGGGAAGTTGAGTTTTCAGGGCATAGCAAATCGATCATTCCTCAGGAGTCATTAATGCAACCTCGACGTTAAAAAGCCGATTATCGGAAGTTCCATTTATGTATGTTCTCCATTGGTTGGATGATTCTCTATTGTTCTTCGGATAATCATCTGATGCGGTGAATTCGAATATGAAGTATGCAAATGTTTGACCACATATAGCTCTCTGAGAGAGATAAGTGATATCAAATTGGCTTAGCTTAATATTCCATTTGAGTAACCTTTCAGTCATCTATGGTTGCCATAGGACCTACCGTAATGGCTGGTCGATACATAGGTTAAGGGGGTAAGCTTGTCAATAGCTAGTTTTCATCATATACTGGTCTTTGGATTCGTTTCTCTTTATATAGAAATGCAATGCTTGTGGCGTGTGTTAACATGGCCCAATTGATGTGTGAATCTTCGCTATCCAACAGCTCGGATAAAATTCTTTAAGCGATCTATCAGAGCGAGAACTGCATCAATGTAGTTTTTAGTCCATTCAAAAGTTTTCTTCCATCTCTTGGTCAGGTTGAAGAAGAGAATACACTTGTAAATGGCCCAAGATTTGAATCAGCTTGGGATAATCTTCTGACTCGGCTCTATACCTGGTTTGGTTGCTTGGGTACAGGGATGACCCTAGTCTTCATAATTTTCTGACATTAGCCTCAATCCCATGAGAATCGATGACGAAACCTGGGAATTCTTCTTATACAACACTGAAAGAGCATTTCAAAGGATCAAGTTTCATTCTACAGTTGTTGGGAAGCACTGAATATCTTTGCCAAGTCATCGATGTGGTCGTTTGATGGTCGTGATCTCATGAGCAAATTAACCCCATACACTTTCATTGATCGACCGATATGGTTTTTGAATGATCTGTTAATCGTCCTTGGTAAGTAGCATAAGTGTTCTCAAGTTTGAATCCAAGGAATGCAACATAGCACTATAGGCTCACGTCAATAATGAAACAATTGTATTCCTGGTCTGGGACATGTTTCAGTATCTGATTGTATCTAGAGTTTGCATCCATGGATGAGAGTAATTCATGTCTGATGGTTGAGTTTATTAGTTGGTTGATCATTAGAAGTGAAAAACTACGCTTTGCCATGCCTCGTGCAAATCTGAGTAGTCGGCGTACGTCCGCCACTCTCCGTTTGTTTCTCTTATAAGTAAAGGATTGGATACTCATTTTGGGTAGAGGACATCGCAGATAAACCTATTGGTTTTGAGTAGATTCGCTTCCTCCTTAAATGTAGCAAATCTTTCTATATCCACCATTTTTATTCACCGAGACATGCCTCGAGTTGACATTCATTGTCGGATTCTTAATAATTGGTGAGAGTCCATATATATATATATATATGAGATCGAGCCTAAGCGAACACATCAAGCTTCACCTGAAGTAAAATAGTTAAATCTTTTACCATCATTGCTGAGTTTTGATCGGATCCCTAGTGCTCCTGATGGATTATAGGCACTTCATGTGCTTATTTGCAATGGTTAATTATTAGCTCTACAAGGACGTTGAATCAAAGGTTTAGTAGAGTCTAGCCTTGTATCTCGTGCTGCAGCATAGCTGGCTCCAGCTATGAATTTGAATCTGCTTGTGTTTTCGAGCAATGCGCTTTCCATTCATTGTACTCGCGATCTCAGAATGATGTTCAGTTATCGATAAGTCGGGGTATCGATTTGATGATTCTATCTCTAAGCATCCTTTCCATCGTAACTTCAAGGTGTTATAAATATTAGGCATGAGCTATATGATTGAGTAGTCGTATCCAGCTCTTGGATGATCACACTCATGCCGCCAGTCTTGGGTTGATGGATGTATTGTGCGAACGATCAAACCTAGCTTCTGATGTATTTATATTGTAGTCCAAGCTGTAAGAGCCAGAGTTGTTTTATGAACGATCAAATTATATTCATCGTATCTCTGTGCATGCCCCCAAGTCTGGGGAATATCTTGATCAGTGGAAAGGTAGATAATGTTCGCTTTAATTTTTCATTCTGTCCCATTGAACCGTGGGATCGAGTTAACGATGGAAGTTGAGTTGTGTCTTATCCTGCATTCTATCCTGTTTCTTTCCTCTAGGTAGAATACTTTGTTGCATCGCCGACATTCACTTTGCTGCTTATTTTGTCATACTCTGGGCAAAAAATGAAGAGTGAATCGTCCAATCAGATCCAATGTAGGATTGATGCCTCCCTTATCGAATCGAGGGTAAGAATCAGTGTGTGGACATTTAGGCTTCACTTGTTGCGAATTGCTTGCTTAGTAGGGTCGTGGTAAGAGTCAAAGAATGAATGGTCGCATTTCATTCTTTTGGAGTTGGGAGATCAACCACGTCCATTTCGATTTACGTTTTCCAGTCAGATCTAGGGATAAAGTCAGCTCAGGTGCAGTTAGGTCATGCTCGTCCAGTCTCATGCTCTACCTAGCAGATTGAAAGTTGGCGATGGAGGACAAATGGTCAAGTCACGCTCATTCGTTGTTCTGTCCATGCTCTGGTGGTCGAAGGTATTTGATGTGCACTCACGTCACATCAATTTGTAGTCGAAGAGGACTGACATTGGCCATCGATTTAGCGACACAATGTACAATACACAGACCTCACCGCCTATCGGGCCATTGGTATAATATGAAAGGTGCAGTTCGATATTACCCATCGATCCAGTGGTATGATATAATTGGTTTCCCTTAACTTCGGGCATCATTTTGATTAGTTAGCATTAAGGCTTCCTTGCAATCGTTGCCTTAAGTTGTAAAGGATGCTAAGCTAGCGATGTAGCGAGTCACCTTTCTTTTCTTTCAGTGATTTATGCCTCTGCCGCTAGTCTTGGGTTAGTAGAGTGAGTTTGTGGATGGTTTAATTGCATGTAGCGATTTTATACCCCTCCTGTCGAGTTTAGGTCAAAGTTGGTGAATGAATGGTCGAATCACATTCATTGGTCTGTCTATACTCGTAGTCGCATGCTATGGATCAGAGTCGGCTGAAGGGCCATTCATCACACCTATTTGATGTTTATCCCCCTGTCCACACTCTGGGGACTAAGATTTAATAGAAAATGATTGAACCGTATTTTCCTCGGTCAATTCCTATGCCCCCATTCAAGGGAAAAAGTCGAAGTGTGGTCGGTCACATTACAATAACTTTAATTTGATGCTTCTCGCACTGAACTATAAGAAGGAATTTATTGGCGGATTATTGGGTCACATTCGTCCATGTTGCACACACAACCCTTCGGATCATAGGCGAGAGTTAGCGGATGAAATGTCGTATCACGTTCATTTGCGGTAAGATGGGTAATCACCTCCATTTAGAATAGGACATTCGGCTAGGTCCATTTTGTGAATCTGTGTCTTCCTGTCGAATCAAGGAAGAAACTTTGTCTTGTAGGGTTGGAGTGCATCCCTATAAAATTATGTTATGGTCCCATGTGGGGATAAGTGTTGATGCATGAACGGTCATGTCATGCCCGCTTAGTGCTAGATGGTCGAATCGCATCCAATTTTTTATGATAAGTGTGCCCCTATGCCAGGGGAAGAGTTGGAAAGCAGACGGTCAAACCATATCCGCTTTTTTTACTATAGAACTTGCTGAGGAATTAGAGTTGATCGATGGACAGTCAAATTACATCCCTTTTGGTATTTATATTCCAATCCATGCTTGGAGGGTTGGAGTTGGTTGATGGGTGGTCTTTCATACCCATTATGTCTTTATACTCCAGTTTGCGCTCTCGGGACCAGAGTTAGTTGATGTTTATAATCCAGTTCGCACTCTGGGAATCTAGAATTAGTTGATGGGTGGTCAATCACACCCATTTGACATTTGTGCTCCAGTCTGCGTTCTCGGGTCAAGAGTGAATCGGTGTTTTATATTCCAGTTCGCGCTCTGGGAATCTTGATTTAGTTGATGGGTGGTCAGTCACACCCATTTGGTATTTTACGATTATGTCTGCACTCCGGGGACCTAAGTTGTATTACGGGTGGTCGGTCACACCCATTTGATGTTTATACTCCAGTTTGCACTCTAGGAATCTGGAGTTGTTGATGTTTATACTCCAGTTCGCACTCTGGGAATATGGAGTTATTTGATGTGTGATCAGTCACACCTTTTTGTGTTTATACTCCAGTCTGCGCTCTAGGCACTTAGAGTTAGTTGATGTTTATGCCCTAGTTCGCACTCTAGGAATCATGAGTTAGTTGATGGGTGGTCAGTCACACCCATTTTTATGTTTATACTCCAGTCCGCGCTCTGGGGACATAGAGTAAGTTGATGTTTATACTCCAGTTCGCACTCTGAGAATCCGGAGTTGGTCAGGTATGTGGACGGTCATGTCACATCCACCCTGAGTTGGCAAGCGAAGTCGTTAGATGGACGGATCCACCCTCCTAGAGCTTGTAAATATGGAAGATGAGGTTGTTAAATGGACTGATCCATCCTCCTCGGGTTTAGTTTGAACACGGGCGAAGTCGTTAGATGGACGGATTCATCCTCCTCAAGCCCGTGTTCGTAAGTTTATACTCTAACTCGCACTCTAGGAGACGGAGTTAGTTAGAGGATTGTCGTGTTTCAATCCCTTTTTATTTAAGTGTGTCATCCCCCGAGCTCGGGTTTCACATAATAAGTGATTGGTCAGATCTCGATCACTTCCACTTATCCACCCACAATAAAGGATAAGATTTATTTGATGGACGGTCGAATCACGTATATGTTCGTTTGGATTATGCTTTTGCCAAGTCTAAAGAGAAAGATTAGTGCTCTGGCAAACTTTGAGCTCGAGCAAAGGAGAGGATGGTCGAACTACATCCACTTTGAGCTATGTATGTTCCCTTAAGTCGAGAGCAAGAATTAGAGAGAGGATGGACAAGTCATGTCCACTTTATACTTTGCGTTCTTCGATTGAGCTAAGGAAGAGAGTTGAAATGATGGCTCATGATGGTTAGTGAGTAGGCAGTCATTCGTTGATGATTTTAAATTGAGGATTGGCCCTAATGAAGTCGGTTTAAGGCACGATTGTTTTGTGGAATCACAGATGCAAACTGGGGAGTGAATGGTCAAATCATATCCACTTTAAACATATGTTCTTAAATAACCCCAAGTGTCTAATGCAGGATTGGATGCATGGACGGTTATGTCATGTCCACCCTGAGTGTGATTTCGTATTTACTGGGCATCCGAAGAAGCATAAGTATTTTGGCGAGCTTCAAGTACGAGATGGAGAGTGCATTGTTGGAATATATAACTCCAAGTCTTTCTAAAATCTCCTAATTAAATTGCATAGGCGGATGAGTGGATGCTCGGTTGCATCCACTTTGTACTGGAGTCCTGACCTTGTCGTTCTCTTCTGATTTGATGCCCTTCCCCCAAGTCAGGTGCATATAGCAGCTGATGAGTGGTTGAATAATGCCCGTTACGATGATACCTCAAAATTTTGATCATAGTCTGTGGAGGTTGTTTTGCACTCATCCTTAAGTACTCGGTTACTTGCATCATTTGCAAGTTGTTTAACTCAAGTCGGTCATATTTCGCAACATAAATGAAATTGAAATAGAAATAATTCAAAAGAGATCGGATTAGATCTCACTGATAAGTGAAGCAGCGTCGTATGCTCGCTATTGCACTTCAGTCCAGCCCTTCACGGTTGGAAGTCTAACGCAAATGGTTCGGTTTGATCAAAGTTCTTGATTGATAGGGTCAAGGGTTCCCAGCCCTTTGTTTTATGGGGCTTGAACATATTTCCAGAGCTATCCTTTTCTAAGCAGCCTTATGGTGTTGGCTTTTCATGGTAGTCATCTAAAGAAGAGGAGTTTTCCGATCTAGAGTATGGAGTAGGTTCCCTCCTTATCTCGCCAGGTTGATCCTTCATCTGATTCATCAATTCAATATTGGCTTGGACATGTTGGTGTAGTCGTTGGCGGTTATCCACCGGTTCTCTTATTAAAGTCTAGAAATAAGCGCTGGGGATGAATTCATTTATGGGTATTGGCAGCAACTGGATGTGGGTTTTGGATAAATTCATTGGTTGCTAGCTTCTTTATTCTTTTCAGCAATATGAGAAGTAGAACTAGTATGTCTAACCATGAATGACAGTGTTCTTTGAGGAATGGGGGAAGACATTTGCATTGGAAGGCATTCATCACTCTTGGTGGAGTCCGTGCGCCATTCTAACTTCATGAGGTAGTGTCGAGAGTTGTATTTTCCTTGTTATACTGACATAGTCAACATATTGAATTTTCACTTGAAATTTTGCAGGTAGAATGGTTTCAATGAATAGGTCTCCACTGGGGAAGATCCTCCGATTGTCATTATGACTAGGTCCATTTTATGGCTACTGGATCTTGTAATACTGGTGAATGATGCGTGCATGATTATCCAACATTTGTGTGGTTGGTAACACCAATTGGATGGCGAGTCGGTTAAAATGGCTTATAGATTGATGATTGTACCAAACTTTCATCCAGATGGGAGACCTGTATAAGGTATTAAGGAAGTCCTCTTGAGGTTGTAGGTCATTCTTCTTGTCATATGGACATGGTATGATTAAGGTACGGGCATTTGAAGATGGTTCAGTGATGATCAGCTGTGCTTTGAATTGGCAAAGTAGACAGTGTAGGGCAATCATCATATTAGCCATCATACCATAGTTGTCAATTTAGGAGTTTAAAAGCTAGCCAATTGGGGGAAGTTGCAGTACACCTTAGAAGCATGATAATTAATCAACTCAACAATTGCTACTGTAATCCCCTACGTCCCGTCTAGTCATGGAACGATCAGAATGTTTCTTTATTAAGTTAAGTTTTGAATTAACTATGCGGGTGCTCTACGCTGCGGCTAGGGTTTGGATCGTAGCCGATTTTTTAAAAAAACTTCCTATCGTTCTCAACAACGTTTGAATGATATAAAGTGTTATCTGAGCATCGATACGAAATGCACATGGCCAGATCGATACGAAGTGGTATCTAAGGATCGATACGAAATTCAGCTGGCTAGATCGATACGAACTGCATGTGAGTATCGATACGAATTATACGAAGATGGATCAATAAGAACTGCATGTGAGCATCGATACGAATTAGCGGAGATGGATCGATACGAACTGCATGTGAGTATAGATACGAATTGGACGCAGATGGATCGATACAGACGTAGGAGAGCCAAAAAATTCCTTTCCTGTAGGCCCTGGGGCTCTATTTATAGGCGTAGGACGCAAATATCTCGCTCAGATCTTGGGAGACTTCTTCTAGCGCATGGATGGGCCCACGCGATCGATCCTAGACGTTTTCAACTCGATCCATGATGGATACGAACGAATTTCATAACGATCAAGATTTGATCCAATCGAGTCGAAATTTGGCAGTAACATTCTTTAAGTTGTACGCAAGCTTCTGCGAAAATTTCATAGCATTTAGACATATGGATTGCGAGTTATGATAGATGCAAATTGGAGTTTTTCGGTCCGTGATCGATACGAATGAATTTCGTATCGATCAAGACTTACTCCAATCGAGTCGATATTTCGCATGAACATTCCTTAGGTCGTACGTAAGCTCTTGTGAAAATTTAGTGGCATTTGGGCATGTAGATCTCGAGTTATGATCGATGCAAGTTTAGATTTTTCAATCGTAATCGATCAATATCTTGAGCATACGAACTCCGATTGACTTGAAATTTGAAACGTTGGCTTTCATAGCTTTGCTGGTCCTGTCATATCAATTGTAGCTCAATTCGGACTTGGACCAAATTTACCAACATCCATAGTAGACCTATGTATTAACGATCTCAAAGACGAACTATCCTTGGTTTTTAGTCACGTTCATGGTGTCACAACCTTGCCAAAAGGTGGGATAACATACCTCCCTTGGCTCGTCAATTGCTCCTTTATTACCTGCCTTTTGCCAACTCACGGGAGTCGGGTCCACGTACATATCTCATATAGGATCGTCACCAACATCCTACTTTTTTCTGAAATCTCCACCGCATACACGGTGGTTAAAGCGGTTTTGGGCATTGGCAGAGAGTATGACAATAACCGATCTCGGTCTCTTTAATAACCAAATGTTATTATAACACCGCGGTCATTTCAAAATAGTTTATACTTCAAAATCAAAATATCATTTCCATTTCAAAACCATATCAAACAATATCATTTTTCACTTTAAATATATTCATTTTTAAGATCATAGTACTTTCAAAGTTATAGCACTTTCTAAACCAAAACACTTGAAATTATAACCCTTTGGAAATCATAACATTTGAAATCACAACACTTTGGAAATCATAACACTTTGAAAACATAATACTTTGAAAACATACTACTTCCACTTAACCAGTTTAGATATTAAAATAGTGTATATATATAGTAAAATAGTTTATAAAATAAATTGGTTTATACAAAAAATAGTTATAAGTTAAATAGTTTATATTAAAATAATTGGTATATTAAAATAGTTTATATTAAAAATAGTTTATATTAAAATGATTTATGTTAAAATAATTTTGTATTAAAATAATTTATAAAGT
Source organism: Allium cepa (assembly GCA_030765085.1). Classification (NCBI taxonomy): domain Eukaryota; kingdom Viridiplantae; phylum Streptophyta; class Magnoliopsida; order Asparagales; family Amaryllidaceae; genus Allium; species Allium cepa. The sequence continues at coordinate 642,916,465 of CM060939.1, read as the reverse complement.
AAAATATAGAAATAATTTTAAATATAATTTAAAAATACTTTGTAAAATAAAATAGCTTCCTCAACTTTCACAAATCGATTCAAATCAACTCGAATTCAAAAATTCAAATTTAATTAAATCTCAATTCATCAATTTCAACTCAATTCAATTTCTCAAAAACCATTTCAAATTATATCGATTTCAAATACAGATTTGAACCACAAAATAAACCATTTCAATTTCAATATATTTCAAAGCTTTAAATATTCAACATTTTCAAAACTAAATTTGATAATTTCATATACCTCTTAATTTAGCTTCGTTATTATTTAGTTTTGAAATATTCACTTAATAAATCAAATATCATTTAAATAAAACCCCAAATTTCAAATCACTAAATATTTCCGTCCATTTATTTAAACTTGAAATATACATTTAATCATCTTAAACCAACATCAAGCTATAAAATCATATCCTTTAAAAATTTCAAATTCAATAAGTTTCAAATCGATTTAATTAAATAAAATTCTTAATTAAATACCATTTCTAATCAATTTCAAGTCTATCTTCCCAACCTTAATTTATTAAAAATTATTATAAACTCTATATTTGAAAATATAATTTTAAATAAATACTTAAACATATTATATATAAATTAAATCAAACTTTATTAAATCAAATCTTATTATCAAACTTATTTTAAAATAAAACTAATTTATACATATCTTAAAATAGCAAAATTATGAGTAAATTCTTAAAATTTATAATTTCAAAACGAAAAAAATTCAAAACATATTATTTTAAAATTCAAGAATTTAAATTTTATAAAATATATTTATATATAATATCTTGAAATCAATATTTATTAAACATATACTTCTTTCCAATGCCAAAGAAATCATTTTCGAAATATTTATATATAGACCAACGGTGTCTGTATATAATTTTCTATCCTATGGTTAGTGATACAGATATTTATCATTTCAATCCGCAATTTAAATGTATACGGGTATATATCATTTCAACCCACAATCCCAAATTCAATTCAAATGAAAATTATCTAGGTTTATCATTTCAACCCATAATGATTTTCTCCTATTCTACAGATCATTCGGGTATGTATTATTTCAACCCATAGTGAATTCTATACTAATAGAAAACTTGCAGAGTGAGAACATATATGATAATAATATACTAGGCATATATCATCAATATAAATAACAGACAATGGTGTCAGATGTCATAGGTGAACAGATACGGATAATAGTATATATATAGCAATGTAAATAACTAACAGTAGCATATTTCAATTGTCATTTCAATTGAAATCAAATTTAATAGATATAAGAACGTTAATCATGAGTGATTGCTCACCTTTCGAGGCTGGAGAGATGAACGAGAATGAGATGAGCTACGAATCCAAGAGCGAATTCCAAAGCAAAGTAAGATGGGTACGAATTTGACGGTCAAAGCTGATAACAAGGGATCGATGAAACAAGTCATATTGTGCTTGGTACAGACTAAATAGAAATACAAAATTTTCTATTATATTATTTTCTTAGCCAATATTTAATTTGGAACTCAAATATATATATATATATATGTATGTATGTATGTATGTATGTATGTATGTATGTATATGTATGTATATGTATATACACATACATTTTCAAATAAATACTAACTCTAAACACCTTTGAATAAAATCTCTATATAATTTTTAAAAATCAACTCTGGTATACTCTTATATATATAAGTTAATATATAACATATACAACTCACATTCATTAAAAATAAAATACATACATACATACATACATACATACATACATACATACATACATATATATATATATATATATATATATATATATATATTAATTCCAAAGCAATATTTAAACTTAAACACATAAACTATCCATGTATCTTAGAAGAACCAAATCCATATATACTTATCTATATAAACTAATATATAAATATATATATATATATATATATATATATATTTAAACTTACCAAACTCTATATATAAACAAATGCATAAGCTTCAGGCCTATTATGGTTTGTTAATAAATTCAAACCGATCAAATACACTTATATAAACTTTTATATAAGTCAGATATGAACAGCTTTCAAATATGACAGCTTATCAATAACATACTTTATAAATATACAGAAGATTATAGTCTATTGAACCGGGTTGTAGTTTATATACTTAAAATTTAATACTACATATACAGATCATATACATCAACCCTATATAAATGCAGACACTACAAAATGTATGCAGATAGACAATATAAACTTATAAACCATCCTTACATATAAACCTTTGTACTGTAAACATAAACTAATACATATACAATAAACATATATACTTATATCATTGGTTAGCATAGCAAAATTTATAACATACTGTCTGATCAAAAAAAAAAATCTTAAACACAAATATGAATATAACTCTAAACATATCATATATGTAAATACATATATGATTTATGTAAACTTTTATAAATACATATATACAAACTGTAACAGAAAATATGAGCCTATAAATAAGTATAAACTATAAATAAATACACTATGTATAAATCTGTATAAACTGCGAAAAGGGAGAGCATTATGAAAACCAAATCATAACTTATATATATACAAACTTACAGTAAATTAACATATAAAGATATAAAAGCATATACTGGTACATATATAATATAGAATATATATACTATAAATAAACATGTATACTAATATATAATCCCTGTATGACTTATAATATACCTTAACAATTTCATGTATATATATACACATTCATATACATACGGTGATAACTGTAGAGGCTCTCGGCTGGTGGAGAATGAGCGCCGAGGTGATCAGGGAGAGTAGTGGAATGGGCAATGGGCGGTCTCGTGGCGCTCGGAGGTGAGCCAGGGGTTTGAGGCCGAGTATGAAGGGGAAGGGAGAGAAACTGTGCTTGCTTGGAAAAGGTGGTTCGACCAGAGGGTTTTGATAGTGGTGGAGCTTACACGTAGGTTTTGAAAGGTGATTGGTTTCAAGGGTCTCAGTCTCGCAATGGGTGGGTTCGGCGCTTGAGGCTGTGGGATTGCTGATGCCATGGGCTCTCGATTTTCATACATATTTTTTTTCTTTTTTTTTGAACGGGAGTGACAGAGATGTGGAAAGAACAGGAGACCACCAAAAGAAATAAACTATACGAACTAGATTTTATACCATAAAGAGGAGGAGAGAGAACCTGAAAGTGAAGGGACAACTCACTATAAGATGAACAGTTTAGAATAATAAAAGTCGTGCCAATTGAATGCTGGACATAATAATAGCTGATGGCTATACAACTTTGAACGAAGGGAAGATAAATGGCTACGGGTAGATCAAAAGGTTTAAACCTTTACCGATATGGGTGACCGTTTCACAGGTCTCGCCACATATCAGACACCGAATTACGGAAATAAATATATTGTGGACATCAGCCCGACGAGACGATCAAAATGGTATACAAATGTCAGTGGTACGACCATCCTATCAAAAGTCGATAATCGGTACCAAAAATGCTGCTAATTTGTCAGAAATAAGATAAATGGAGCAACAACAGTCGGAATTTGAAGAAACGAAATACGACGTCTTCATCAAAAGATGATTTACAAATTTATTGTGCAAAAATATTTGGAAAACATTTTATTATCATCAAATTTAAATGATTTAAATTGAAATAAAATTACACAAGAAAATAACCTTTCATATTATCAGATGAAAATTTACCATTCGCTATGTTTAATTAGATTTATTCCAAATATCAAATTTTTATTTCAAAATCCAAATATTTAAAATTACACAAAAATCCAATTAATTACGTCATTAAAACCATAAAATTTTACGAGTCATTACACTCATCCCCACTCAAAAAATTTGGTCCCCGAAAAGGAACGAGTTAGGAGAATAGAAACAACCTGAAAGAAATATAGATTTGAAAAACAAAATAAAACAATTAATTCAACCCATATAAATTTCAATTTAAATTAATTAATATTAAGTGATTGATTTTAAATTCAAGGTATTTCATTAAGTTGATTTAAGTTCAAATATATTAATGTTTGTTACCAAAGATTTCTTTCCAACAAAATTTAAGTAAGTTATATATATTGGAATGGAATTTAGTGTTACACAAGTAAAATTTTCCAATTCAATTATTTCAAGTTTAAATATTTATTCAAAATTTTTGCTTCATTTAAAATTAAAATCATCCTTTAAGAAAATTTAAGAATTAAATTTCCGATTTCACTTTAAACATTTTATATATATATATATATATATATATATATATCAAATCTATAATATATACCAATATATATATATATATATATATATATATTGTAGCAAAACTACTAAGTGGTCTCTCAACTCTGAAACTCGAAAATGAATGTCGATGATGCGACCGCTATCACCGAAATTATTTTCCAACAACAAAAGAGGGGAGCACTGATTTAAACATTTTAATAATTCTTTGGAAACGATTTCTATTTGAAAATACTTTAAATAATTTACATTTTAAAACTTTAAAATCAGAGCTTGAAATCACCGAAAATTAATTTCTCAAATTCTTGATTTAAATTTATTTCAAATTCTAAATCAATTAATAAACTATGTTTAATAAATTCATTTATTCAATGGTTTACAAAACAATAAATTCACTGAACTATTTAATTTCAGAAAATTATACTTATATATAAAATATGATCATACAAAATTTATTTCACTTACCAAATTTGAAAACAATATTGTGTCATTTTGCTCTGTTCAAGAGTTTTGGAATTCCTATCGATAACATTGATCAAGCGAATCGAACGAAACCTCAAATCAACATTAACAAATCAAACAAAACATTATAAAATATTTTAATATAAATACGAATACACTCCTTCACTCGACAATTCAAGGATGGGTTTCAAAATGAAGATATGGATTCAAATTAGGGGAATCCTAACCAAAAGAGTTCAAATTAGAAGATAGGCTCGATAGGGAGATAAGAATGATTAAATGGCAAAAGAGACAAGATGGATATACTAATATTAATCGCGAGCAACCTTAACCGGGTCAACCGTGACTTCAAAAATAATATTGATGCAGAATTCTGAGGCAAATCGATACTCGATCGTAAAAGATATAATTCGGGTATAAAAAAAGATTGCAGCATCGTAGACCGAGGATATAGAAATCTCCGGTAAGTCAATGTACATTGTAAAGGAGTTTCACCCCTTTACAAATCATTCAGTGGAGCTACGGGATACTCCAAAATCAAAAAAAAAATGGATAGGGGAAGACAAGAATGGATTTTGGAACCGAGGGGAACGTTCCAAAATTCAAAGGAAACTGAGTCAAAGAGGAAGAGATTCAAACTCGAACGAAAGTGATTCCATGATTAAATTTACTACATATGCTAAGTTTTTCCTAAAACCAGAGCTCTGATACCACATGTAACATCCTAGTATTTTCAACCTTTCTCATCCACACATGTCGGACTTGAATTGCTTAAAATATTAGATTGTTAATTTATATTTGGCGAAACTCATCATATGCAGTAAATAAATAATCACAGAATCACAGACACAGAGTAATATAACAATAAGCAGCGGAAACAAAAGAATAGTAGTTCATGAAGCTACTACGTTTATATAACAGAGTTAAACAAGATACAACAAAAGTCTCGAATACATAGAAGTCCTAATACAATAGTCAAATACAAAATCTGAATACATCATTGGAATCAACTGAATAACTGAACGCTGAATCGATAGTTGGATCTTCAAGCGAAGCTCCAAACGCTAAAGGTAAGTCTCAAATGCTAGGATACTTAGTCTGACTCGAGCGTAAAGCAAAACACAAAACACAAAACACTCGAGTCAGGATTAACATTCTTATATCCATAAATCCAACTCAAGTGAAATAACAACTGAAATACAAGTAACTTAAAGGATGTTTGGGATACCCATCCTCTAAGGATCCGTTAAAATATCTACTATGTAGTAATATACGCTATTATAATAATATCTAAAGTAAAGTAGACTATTAAAATAGAATTATGGCGTTACCCATATCCCCCTTAACACATTTTATATATTCCCATAGTCTATACAGTACCGTATTCTCCCCCATACTAGGCGTCTTTAGAGGGCACTCCATAGGTATAGTACAAAACAAACTCGTATAGTGGTCTCGATAAGGTAGGTGACATGGCACAACTACGCAAGCCAGGGTAGATATACCAATTACACATCCGGGCTGGTGGTAACGCATAGCCGCAGCTACCGCCCACCTCGAGCCACACTCTCAAAATCAAAGGTGCGCACCAAATCAATCACATAGTAATAGAATGGCAATCGAAGAAGTGTGTCCGATCGGAGGAGCTACCTCACTTGGCCCATCAAGTGCTCCTATTTTAGCCACCTTAAGCCAACTCACGGGAGTCGAGTCCACGTATATACCTCATATAGGATCGTTACCACCATCCTACTTCATTTTGGAATCTCCACCGAGTACACGGTTGTTAAAGTGATTTTCGGCATTGGTAGAGAGTACGGAAATAATCGATCCCGGTCTCTTTAACAACCAAACATCATTATAACACCGCGGTCATTTCAAAATAGTTTATACTTCAAAATCAAAATATCATTTCCATTTCAAAATCATATCAAACTATATCATTTTTCACTTCAAATATTTTTATTTCCAAAATCATAGTACTTTCAAAGTTATAGCACTTTCTAAACCAAAACACTTGAAATTATAACACTTTGGAAATCATAACATTTGAAATCACAATGCTTTGGAAAACATTACACTTTGAAAACATAATACTTTGAAAACATACTACTTCCCACTTAACTAGTTTAGATATTAAAACAGTGTATATATATAGACACACACACACACACATAATAAAATAGTTTATAAAATAAATTAGCTTATATAAAAATAGTTATAAGTTAAAATAGTTTATATTAAAATAATTAGTATATTAAAATAGTTTACATTAAAAATAGTTTATATTAAAAATAGTTTATATTAAAATGATTTATGTTAAAATAATTTATATTAAAATAATTTAAAAAGTAAAATATAGAAATAATTTTAAATATAATTTAAAAATACTTTATAAAATAAAATAGCTTCATCAACTTTCACAAATACATTCAAATCAACTCGAATTCAAAAATTCAAATTTAAGTCAATCTCAATTCATCAATTTCAACTCAATTCAGTTTCTCATTAAACCATTTCAAATTATATCGATTTCAAATATAGATTTGAATCATAAAATAAACCATTTCAATTTCAATATATTTCAAAGCTTTAAATATTCAACATTTTCAAAACTAAATTTGATAATTTCATATACCTCTTAATTTAACTTCATTATTATTTAGTTTTGAAATATTCACTTAATAAATCCAATATCATTTAAATTAAACCCCAAATTTCAAATTACTAAATATTTCCTTCAATTTATTCAAACTTGAAATATTCATTTCATCGTCTTAAACCAAAATCAATTTATAAAATCATATCCTTTAAAAATCTCAAATTCAATAAGTTTCAAATCGATTTAGTTAAATAAAATTCTTAATTAAATACCATTTCAAATCAATTTCAAGTCTATCTTCCCAATCTTAATTTATTAAAAATTATTATAAACTCTATATTTAAAAATATAATTTTAAATAAATAATTAAATATATTATATATAAATTAAATCAAACTTTATTAAATTAAATCTTATTATCAAACTTATTTTATAATAAAACTAATTTATACATATTTTAAAATAGTAAAATTATAAGTAAATTCTTAAAATTTATAGTTTCAAAACAAAACAAAAAAATTCAAAACATATAATTTTAAAATCAAGAATTTAAACTTTATAAAATACATTTATATATATAATATCTTGAAATCAATATTTATTAAACCGTATATTTCTTTTCAAAACCATAGAAATCATTTTCAAAATATTTATATATAGAACAACGGTGTTTGTATATAATTTTCTATACTATGGTTAAGTGATACGGATATTTATCATTTCAATCCGCAATTTAAATTTATACGGGTATATATCATTTCAACCCGCAATTCCAAATTCAATTCAAATGAAAATCGCTTGAGTTTATCATTTCAATCTATAACAATTTTATCTTATTATACAGATCGTTCGGGTATGTATCATTTCAACCTATAGTGAATTCTGTACTAACAGGGAATTTGCAGAGTGAGAACATATATGATAATAATATACCATGCATATATCATTAATATAAATAACAGATAATGGTGTCAGGTGTCACAGGTGAATAGATACAGATGATAGTATACATATAGCAATGTAAATAACTAACAGCACCATATTTTAATTGTCATTTCAATTGAAATCAAATTTAATAGATATAAGAACGTTAATCGTGAGTGATTGCTCATCTTTCGAGGCTGGAGAGATGAACGAGAATAAGATGAGCTATGAATCCAAGCACGAATTCCAAAACAAAGCAAGATGGGACGAATTCGACGATCAAAGCTGATAACAAGAGATCGATGAAATAATTCAGACTCTACTTGATACATAATAAAACGAAATATAAAATTTTCTATTATATTATTTTCTTTACCAATATTAAATTTGGAACTCAAATACACACACACACTTTCAAATAAATACTAACTCTAAACACCTATGAATAAAATCTCTATAAAAATTTTAAAACTCAAATCTGGTATACTCTTATATATATAAATTAATATATAACATATACAACTCACATTCATTAAAAATAAAATACACATATATTAATTCCAAAGCAATATTTAAACTCAAACACATAAACTATCCATATATCTTAGAAGAACCAAATCCACATATACTTATCTATATAAACTAATATGTAAATATATATGTATATAAACTTACCATACTCTATATATAAATAAATGCATAAGCTTCAGGCCTATTATGGTATGCCAATAAATTCAAAGCGATCAAGTACACTTATATAAACTTTTATATAAATTAGATATGAACAGCTTTAAAATATGACAGCTTATCAATAACAAATCTTATTTATATACTTTATAAGTATACAGCAGATTATACTCTATTGAACTGGGTTGTAGTTTATATACTTAAAATTTAATACTATATATACAGATTATATACATCAGCCCTATATAAATGCAGACACTACAAAATGTATGCAGACAGATAATATAAACTTATAAACCATCCTTACATATAAACCTTTGTACTATAAACATAAACTAATACATATACAATAAACATATATAGTTATATCATTGGTTAGCATAGCAAAATTTATAACATACTGTTTGATCAAAAAAAAAAAAAATCTTAAACGCATACGAATATAACTGTAAACATATCATATATTTAAATACATATATGATTTATATAAACTTTTATAAATACATATATACATATTGTAACAGGAATTATAAGTCTGCATATATGTATAAACTATAAATATATACACTATATATAAATCTATATAAACTGCGAAAACGAAAAGAATTATAAAAACCAAAAAAACAAATTATATATATAATTATATATACAACTAACAGGTTATGTAAACTTACAGTAAATTAACATATAAACATATATAAAGCATATACTGGTACATATATAACATAGAGTGTATATACTATAAATAAACATGTATACCAATATATAATCCATGTATAACTTATAACACACACACATTAATATACATACGGTGATAATTGTAGAGGCTCTCGGCTGGTGGAGAAATGCGCATGGAGGTGGTGGGGGAGAGTGGTGGAATGGGCGATGGGCGGTTCTCGTAGCGCTCGGAGGTGAGGCAGGGGTTTGAGGCCGAACAAGAAGGGGAAGGCAGAGAAACTATGCTTGCTTGGAAAAGGTGGTTCGGCCAGAGGGTTTTGATGGTGGTGGGGCTGATGCACGGGTTTGGAAAGGTGATGGGTTTCAGGGGTCTCGGTCTCGCAATGGGTAGGTTCGGTGCTTGAGGCTGCGGGGTTGCTGATGCCATGGGCTTTCGGCTTTCATGCATATTTTTGTTTTCTTTTTCTTTTTGGTTTGAACGGAAATGACAGAGATGTGGGAAGAACAGGGCAAGAAGAAGCAGGTTTCACCACCAAAAGAAATAAACTATACGAACTAGATTTTATACCACACAGAGGAGAGAGAGAACCAGAAAGTGAAGGTACAACTCCCTATAAGATGAACAGTTTAGAATAATAACAGTCGTGCCAATTGAATGCTGGACATAATAATAGCTGATGGCTATACAACTTTGCACAAAGGGAAGATTAATGGTTACGGCTAGCTCAAAATGTTTAAATGGTACCGATATGGGTGATCGTTTCACGGGTCTCGTCACATATCGGACACCAAATTACGAAAATAAATATAATGTGAAGATCAGCACGACGAGACGATTAAAATGGTATACAAATATCAGTGGTACTACCATTTCTATTAAAAGTCGATAATGGGTACCGAAAATGCTGCTAATTTGTCAGAAATAAGATAAACGTAGCAACAACAGTTCGAATTTGAAGAAATGAAATATGACTCTCACTCAGAAGATGATTTACAAATTTACTGTATAAAAATATTAAGGTTTAGAAAACATTTTATTATCATTTAACTGATTTAAATTGAAATAAAATTACAAAAAAATAAACTTTCATATTATCAGATGAAATTTAACATTTGCTATGTTTAATTAAACGTATTCCAAATATCAAATTTTTATTTCAAAATCCAAATATTTAAAATTTCACAAAAATTCAATTAACTACGTCATTAAAACCACAAAAATTTACGGGTCGTTACAGTTTATTTGATTATTATATTTTGTTATCCCGTGTGAGATTTTGTGTTTTGTTTTTCCTTCTTTTCTTTTATTTTCTTATTTACCACATTAACAATTCTCTCTTTTGAATGGTTTGAGCTAACAAGTGTTGTTTATTGTCTATTTAAAATGTCCAAAAACGTTGGTCATTGCACACAATCATCTGCAAAAGGGAAGACCATATGTGAAAGCGGAAGATTAATTAATTTGTCCAAAAATACATTTCAACTGGTAATGCTCTTTTACAAAAAAAAAACAAAAAAAACCCCACTTTAATCTCTTTTAGCCTTACAATTATGAATCATAGTTTAACTTGAGTGTTACATGTTATCGCACATAAATCAAATTGAATCAACACTTTTTACGAAAAACTCAGAAATGAGTTTACTGTGACGTTTTGCCTGTCTGACGCAAATATATTTCATTTTAAAGGGAGAAAAAAAGTAGAAGTTCTAAGATTGAACCTGCTACTAACGAGTACCACTAAGCTTCCTTCCAGTTGTTGGTTTTTCTTCTTCACCGACACTTTCACATATTGAAAACAAAATATTTCAACTTAATATAACTCATACAACTTTCAACAACAACACCAGAATACTGATATATGAGTTCAAAGCATAATTATCTAGGGTAGCTGGTATGGCATCAATTTTTGCACTATATATTAATCATTTTATGGTTGATTTATCATATAAACAAATTGTACGTTAAATATCTACTCTCTTAGTCATAGATGGGATAAGACAATATGAAACCAACTGACAAAATCAAAGAAGTATGATGTGAATGCTATGGCATAGTAGAAGAATGCACTCCTGCCAACGTTTCACACATCAGCAAAAACTACTATAGAAAATTGCTTTGTGGGCTATGCTAAGAAGTAGTGAAAGAAAAGAAAAGAAAGTGCCATGTGTTTGATAATAAGCAAGCATTCGAAGATCACATGGCCACATGCAAGCATTTCAACACAGGTACAAGAGTGAACCCTAATCTCACTTTGGCTAACGGGCTATGGAAGAAAATGTGGAAATATCTCGGTGTTAAAGGAAAAATGTTAAAGGAAAAAAGAAATCACCCATGCATTGTGAAGTATAATCCAAAACTTAGTAACTGATATTTTTAGCAATATGATTATAAATCTTTCTCACTAGTTGTCAAGATTGTCCTTCTGGTACACATATGATTAAGGTATCAAATTGTCAAGAGGAAGTTGGAGGTTTCGACCACATTGACAGCATAAAATACACATTTAAATTAATGGGATGCAGGATTATTTTCCTAGGATATTCATTTAGAAAGAAAGTGTACAGTTGTCCACTTTTAGGATAGTAATATCAATATCATGGATCATCGAGTGAAGTATTTGTTGAGTAATGTTGTGCAGAATATGGTTTTGACGCACGTAATCGCTGTCCTTAAAGCAATATCTGCCCCCACTACAGTCGAGTTTGCTAACAGGGTAGAATGCAGATTGCTTTCCAGGATACAACAAAACCAGAACTCAGAGGCGTAGCAATTCCTGTGAGTTCAGCGGGATGTTTTTATTGGTTGCAGAATAAAACAGAGCGTGTATGGAGAGAATCAGGAAGGAATAAGATGTCTGGACTGGTCTGGGTTGATGGCTATATATAGCAGGTGAACAGATGCGACCGTCTGAACAGACGCGTCCATCTGTTTAAATTCAAAAAAAAATGACTGTTGCCAACAGTCACACCTTTTCCGTACGGTCACGCACGCGCCCACGTGCCTCAAGTACCCAAATGTCCATCTTTGACCCATAATTATAATGCATAGGCCCAAGCCCACATACCCAAGCCCCCATGCAATCATATTCAAGCCTATATCAATTTAATTCACAATATCCTAAGCCAACAATTCCTATATACCTAGGAATAGTAAGCAAAGTTTGGTGATGTGGGACTAATTGCTTCCCTTTTAAAACAATCTCTCTCAACAATCCCCCACTAGATTGTTTTATCGATGATGTTCAGTCTTATTTTAGTTTGAGATTACGCATCATATGTGGTATCTATTCGATTAAACCACACATTAGTGTTAATATCTCAGGACTCTAAAGAAGAGCTGGGTGGTCTTAACTTAAACCGAGTCTCTTATGAGTTATAAAGTCGGAAATATTACACACGCAATTTCAATTTACCAATAAATTTCCCTATCTGTGAGCATCGTTATGGCCATGTGCTCCATCCCAGCTTAATGAACTTTTATAAGAGCAAACCCTATAAACTCTTGCTAAGAAGCGGCACCACTTCCAAGTTCATAAAGGTAAAGTTCTTTTCCTTTTCAATGTCTCTATTACCAGACCAATTAGAACTTTATTAAGAGTTATTCAACTCAGCCTCTTCATTCCTGTAACAGTTTTCACTAATTTGACTTAGTGCCTTTCCAATCATATGATAGTTTGTTATTACCCATTAAACCTTAAAATTAAGCTAATTGATGTTAAAGTTGGGTTTCCGCTATCATTGATTAATACAGGGTTTAAGTCCCATTTCGACTGATGTGGATCTTACCATTTCTCTGGTTAGAGCTTTTGTGAATGGGTCTGCCAAATTATTGCTGGATCTTATGTAGACAATAGTAATTATTCCATCATTTATTATTTGTCTTACATATTCATGTCTAAGGCTTATATGTCTTGATTTCCCATTGTATATGTTACTATATGCTCTTGACATAGTAGCATGACTATCGCATCGTAATAATATAGCTGGCATTGGCTTCGGCCATAGCTTGATATCCAGTAACATATTTCTTAGCCATTCTGCCTCCTTCCCGGCGGCAGCAAGTGCTATAAATTCTGATTCCATTGTGGAGTGCGAAATGCAGGTTTGTTTCTTCGATGCCCAAGAAATAGCACCTCCACCTAATGTGAAAATCCAACCCGAGGTAGATTTATTATCACCAGCGCTATTTATCCAACTTGCATCAGTATACCCTTCTAGTACACTTGGAAATCTATTGTAAACAAGTCCTAGATTACTGGTTCTTTTGAGATAACCAAGTAATCTTTCAATTTCTTTCCAATGATCTATACCAGGATTGCTGGTATATCGTGCAAGTTTGCATATTGCATATGCTATGTCAGGTCTTGTACAATGCATTGCATACATTACACTTCCAATAGCGCTTGCGTATTCGAGTTGAGCAATACATCTCTCTTCATTTTTATTGAGATTGATACTCGAGTCTATTGGGGTACTTGCATCCTTAATTTTTAGATATCCAAACTTCTGAAGCACCTTTTGAATATAATGTGATTGACTTAGTGCATAGCCCCCACTAACTTTACAAACTTTTATACCCAGAATTGTATCAACTTCATTCAAATCTTTCATTTTAAATTTTGAAGTTAAATAATTCTTGGTGTCTTGTATCCCCTTCATGTTAGTACCGAATATTAATAAATCATCTACATATAAACAAATGATTACTCCATATTCCTTTGTGAATTCGGAGTAGATACATTTGTCGGCACTATTATATGTAAAACCATTTTGGAGTATAATTGAGTCAAATTTTTCATGCCACTGTTTTGGTGCCTGTTTTAATCCGTATAACGATTTTGTTAGTTTGCAAACTTTTCTTTCATTTCCAGGAAGGATAAAACCCTCTGGTTGTTCGACGTAAACTTCTTCATTAAGTTCACCATTAAGGAAGGTCGTTTTGACATCCATTTGGTGGATATGAAACTGATAGATTGATGCTAATGCTATTAGTACTCGAATTGATGTAATTCTTGCAACCGGAGCATAAGTGTCAAAGAAATCAATTCCTTCCTTTTGCTGAAAACCCTTGGCTACTAATCTAGCTTTGAAAGTTTGCACGCTACCATCGTTATTAAGTTTTCTTCGAAACACCCATTTGCAACCAATAGGTTGACCCTTGAGGCAAGTCTACCAAGACCCAAGTATTGTTTGATAAAATCGAATTCATTTCATCATTAATTGCCTCCTTCCAAAAAGCAGAATCTCTAGAATTTATAGCTTCTTTGTATGTTTTTGGATCATCCTCTATATTTAGTACAATAGGAATTTTGTTATTAACTTCATTTCGGGTTCCTTCTACAAGAAACGCTATAGCTTGAGACGATATAAAATCTGGACCAAAAGATTTCTCTTTCCTGATTCTTTG
Organism: Allium cepa; assembly: GCA_030765085.1. Classification (NCBI taxonomy): domain Eukaryota; kingdom Viridiplantae; phylum Streptophyta; class Magnoliopsida; order Asparagales; family Amaryllidaceae; genus Allium; species Allium cepa. The sequence continues at coordinate 642,901,418 of CM060939.1, read as the reverse complement.
TGTCCTTCTCATTTCTGTTTGTTCTTCTGTTATTTTCCTTTTATTACTAGCAGAAGGTGTAGAAACATCCAGTGGTGTTTGGGTGGTGTTGGGATTTAATGGTTGATTTGTGGTTGAATCATCCTTGAATTTATTTTCAATAAACTCAACATCCCTTGATTCAACAATTGTGTTTGAGGATAAATCTAGTAGTCTGTATGCTTTAGAGTTTTCAGCATATCCTACAAACAAACTTTTCAATGCTCTTGGACCTAATTTAGTCCGCCTTGGATCAGTCACCCTATAGAAAGCAATACACCCCCACACCTTTAGATACCGTAGATTAGGTTTTCGACCATTCCATAGTTCATAAGGAGAAACTTTAGTTTTCCTTGAAGTGATTCTATTATGCAAATGACATGCAGACAACAATGCTTCCCCCCACAAATTAAGTGGTAATTTAGCATTTAATAACATAGAATTTACCATATCAACTAAAGTTCTATTTTTTCTTTCAGCCAACCCATTTTGTTGTGGCGTGTATGGTGCAGTATGCTGATGAATAATTCCATGTTCTTCGCAGAAGTTAGAAAATTTAGTGGAGAAGTATTCTCCTCCTCTATCACTACGTAGGACCTTTATTTTCCTACCCTTCTGATTTTCAACTTCTGTTTTATAACGCTTGAACATGTCAAAAGCTTCATCTTTATTTCTGAGTAAATACATACATGTGTGTTTAGAAAAATCATCAATAAAGGTAATGAAATACCTTTTTCCACCTCTGTTAAAACTCCATTTAATTCACATATATCGGAATGAATTAAATCCAAAAGTTCCGAATTTCTTTCAACACTTGGGAATGGTTTCTTCGTAATCTTGGCTTGTATACATATTTAGCATTTATCATGTTTATCATTAGTAACAGAAATAAGACCATGTTTTGCCATATACTTTAAAGATTTATAGTTTAAATGCCCTAAACGTGCATGCCATAAAGGTAAAGAATCAATAATATAAGCAGAACATTCTTTTATTTCATTAATACTGAGTTTGAACATCCCATTACATGCATAACCTTTACCCACAAACATGCCATTTTTGGACAGAATTAAACTATTAGCCTCTAAGACAGATTTGACACCGCTTTTGCATAAGATTGATGCAGAGACAAGGTTCTTTTTGATATCAGGAACATGCAGCACATTCGTGAGTGTAATCTTCTTATTAGAAGTAAATTGAATCTCGACAGTTCCTTTTCCTAGAACTTTTGCTGCATTCCCATTACCCATGATCACTTCTTGCTCTGCAACTTCCTTATATGTCTTGAACAGATCTTTATTATTGCAAACGTGAACTGTTGCGCCGGAATCAAACCACCAATCTGAAGTTTTTGTTTCAGAAATTGCCAAGTGCACATCGGTTATCATACCAATTTGTAAATCTGAAACCATCGCAATGATTTCCTGCACTTCTTCATTCTGAACCATATTTGCATTTCCAGATTGTGCTTTATTCTGTTTTGGAGGAGCCCTGCACTCTCGTTTGTAATGGCCAAGTTTGCCGCAGTTGTAGCAAGCCCTGTTCTTCTTATCTTTTGGATTAGAATTGGCTTCAGACTTGCTTTTCTTATTTGGCTTAAAGTTCTGATTTTGACCTTTCTTCCTCTTTTTTCCAGAATTCATATTGTTCACGTTGTTTGGTGGAAAAACACCATCGCGAATTCTATTCTCCTCGTCAATCCGTATGTGTTTTCCAATCCTTTCCAACGTGAGTTCTTTAGTCATGTGTAGGAGCTTTTTATGATAATTATTCCAACTAGGTGGAAGTTTAGCAATGATAGCCCCCACTTGAATCGATTCTGGAATTTGCACTTTTAAATCGGCAAGTTTTCCAACCAGTACTTGTAAATCGTGCATCTGGTCCATAACAGAGATATCGTCTTTCATTTCAAATTCAAAATATTGCAAAGGAAGAAACTTATCTGTTCCAACTTTCTCGGTTTTGTATTTTGCTTCCAGTGCATCCCAAATTTCTTTAGGTGATTTCAGCGGAGTGTAGAGATCATACAAACGATCTGATAGCGTGTTAAGTATGTGGCCTCGGCATAGCAGTTCATCTTCCTCGCGTTTCATCCTCTGTTTCTTCAGCTTGTCGGTATCTTTATCTGTCGGAGGAGGAATTGGTGGAAGTTTCTCATCCAGAACATATGAGACTTTGAGAGTGGTGAGAAGAAATTTCATCTTGTCCTGCCATCTCGTGAAATTAGTTCCGTCCATTCTGTCCAGCCTGACGAAGTCCTGGCTCATGATTTTGAATGCTGATTCTGCACCATTTTCCATTGCTGATATTGCTTTAAGATTGTTGAGTAATGTTGTGCATAATATGGTTTTGAGGCGCGTAATCGCTGTTCTTAAAGCAATATCTGCCCCCACTACAGTCGAGTTTGCTAACAGGGTAGAATGCAGATTGCTTCTCAGGATACAACAAAACCAGAACTCAGAGGCGTAGCAATGCCTACGAGTTCAGCGGGATGTTTTTATTGGTTGCAGAATAAAACAGAGCGTGTATGGAGAGAATCAGGAAGGAAGAAGATGTCTGGACTGGTCTGGGTTGATAGCTATATATAGCAGGTGAACAGGTGCGACCGTCTGAACAGACGCGTCCATCTATTTAAATTCAAAAAAAAATATGACTGTTGCCAACACGCCCACGTGCCCCAAGTGCCCAAGTGCGCATCTTTGACCCATAATTATAATGCATAGGCCCAAGCCCACATACCCAAGCCCCCATGCAATCATATTCAAGCCCATATCAATTTAATTCACAATATCCTAAGCCAACAATTCCTATATACCTAGGAATAGTAAGCAAAGTTTGGTGATGTGGGACTAATTGCTTCCCTTTTAAAACAATCTCTCTCAACAGTATTTCTAAAACAAACAAATAATTTCACCATGGAATGAAATGTGATAGTAATATCAATTGTACATAGTACATAACACAAAACAGATAGACAAGCTAAAGCTAAAGTTATAATAACTAAATATATGTGTGAGTTGTCACTTACAAATAAAATCGTTGAATAGATGGCAGTTGTTCAATTATATACTTTAGGATTTCTAGGCACTAGGAGAATAACACAACTACAGAACGAATTCAATATAAGAAAGGCAGATAGTTATTATAAACGAAAACTTGGAGAATAAATTCTACTTCTAAGTAGAGAAATGTTGTTACAACCAACATCGGCTTCATCTGCAGTTACATAGCAACACATTAGTCATAGTAGTCCTTGGTTGTAGCGAAACAAGAATATTACATCAAACTATTACATGCTATAGATGAAAACAGAAGTGAATACAAACTATAAATTCAAAATACAAAGGACAAACCAAATAATAAATAGATTTCAATTCATCAACCAAAAAAACACTATAAAAAACAACAACTACAGAGCTAATATGGCATTAATTTGTGTTAAACAACTTAAACTATTTGATAAGCAATGGGGCATTTAGAGACATTTAAACAAAAAGACGCTCGCATATTGGTACATGACCAATCTTACACTACTTGCAACTAGCTGCATACTTTTGATGTGCAAAATTCACTTATTTGGATTTATATTAAGTTGTGATGTGTTAGCTTTATGTTTAGTTATGTCTAAGCATGGTTCAGGATTGGGGAATAGTGCTATATGTTGGAATAAGTTGTAGGACTCAATAATTTATAATGGAATAAACGTTTGATATGTTGGAGTTTCAAAAATCTTGTTGGTATTGAAAATGGTGCCACAAATATGTAATTCTTGCAAGTAATTTTACTGTAAATATAAAATTATTATTTGATGCAAATCTGTCCAGAAATAATAATGTAAAAAATACATGTGATATTATTTAAGCATCAAGTGAAGCCATATGCGATTTAGTAACTATTTTGGATAAAATCAACTATGAAAAAAAAACGATAAGAAGAAAAATGATGATTGTACAATTATATTTTCTTACATTTATATCTTTGTTATACGGGTTTTCAACCAGTTGGAACCAAAAGATGGTGAAACAAATTGATTAAGCCAGAATAACTCAGAAGCCAATCAAAAGGACAAGAGCAACAAGCCAAAGGAAGCCAAGGAAAAAGAATGAAGAAATACGCTAAGGACATGGATCGTTAGCGATCCATGGCCTATGGATCGCTAGCGATCTATGGGATTAACCCACGAGTTCACTGAGCTATTGCATCATGATTTAATCAATATGACATGGGCAGTGATCAAGTCTGATGAGGTTCCAAGTTAGTTAAATCGAGAAGACAAGTGTTCGTCTAGTCCGATCAACAATCAAATACAATTGGTAAGCAAACCATCGTCGAAACAAAGCGATGTGCTACAAAACTACACGGACAACATCAACACATGACGACAAAGGTAATCCGACAAGCAAAGTTCAAAAAAAACTAACTTTATGGATCGCTAGCGATCCATACCCCATGGATCGCTACCGATCCAATTTCATCAAATGGCTGCGAATTTCATAGGATGAAACAAAGAATAAATGTCAAGGAGTCGGCTAGCATACATGCTAACACTATGGATCACTAGCGATCCATAGTTTTGGCTCGGGTCGCTATGAAAACTTTGATTCACCTTCTTGTGATCTTCTGCAAGCGTCTGACAAATGGGCTTGACCCAGTAACTCTCCGACCTCTATAAATACTATTCTACCTGCAACACAGATGGGATCGGAAAGACTGATGGTTGAAACTCTGCTGAAAGCTTTCTTCACTCTTCATCTCCCTTACAATAATCTTCAAAGGGGTTCACTATGATTCTCTAGTGGATCCCAACCTTGGAGATCCAATCTTTCCAAGGATATTCAAGAGCTTTGTAATCAAATACATCTCGTAAAATCTATCAGTCTATAATAAAAACTATAAAGTGGACGTAGGCTTCGTTAATAGCCAAACCACTATAAAATTCTTCTTGTCTCCTTTTTATTTCTACTTTCTTTTTATCTCTGTTATCCATCACTACAAAATAAGCATGTTGCTTCGCCTCATTTACATCGGTTGTTATCACAACCGATGTAAATAGAAGTATTTGCATCGATTACGTTTTAACAACCGATGCATTTGGTATGTGGAAAACAGTAGATAGTAAAAAAAATACAATTTGCATCAGTTATCATCGACAACCGAAGAAAATATACCGATGCAAATAGTGTTAGTTCCATCAATTTTATTTACAACCGGTGCAAAAATACTATTCCCACATTGAAAACCGTGATGAAAAGTTAGCGGTAAATGATTTCATCTCCCTCTCATTTACACTGCGAACCTCTTCTTTTCGTCCTTCACTCAAAAACCCTAAATCCCTCTCCCCCTTTTCATCTTTCCCTTTCAATCCATTCAAATATCACTTTTATTCTCTGATCCAACATCAACGATCCACGACATGCCAGGTAACTCAATTTGTGTGACAGATCCACGACATCCCGCTCCCCCAAAGTATTCTCTAATCCACGATCCACTCCAATCCATGACATGCCAGGTAACTCAATTTGTGTTAAAACATAAACCTGGTTATTACAAGAAGGTGCTTGATGTGGATTAACAGTATATTGTAGATCCACCAACTATTCAGAAGAGCTGAAGTTGTCGAAGAAACTACTTAATTCTCATCTAGCAAGGTATGTATTTCTGATTTTTTGGTCTATTAGAACAAATTATAGTTACGTTGATATCTTTTTTACCAAATCGTGATGTTTTAGTTGGAAAGATGATATAATTCAGGAATAAACATCTTATTATAGTGCTAAAAACACAGTGGAAAGAAAAATCAACAATTTCACTTATTTATGTGTCATTTTATAACTAAGCAAAATCTAGTATACTAGTACACACTTTTTAATATAAATACCCCGACTTTGTGATGCATAATTTAAATCCTGATTCAAATTAGAGCTTTTAGTTTATTTTATATTTGAATCTCATTAGCATGAATGTTTGTGCTTGCTTACTTTTTCCTCGTATATTATGAAATAAAGGTTGATTATCTGTATATTATTTGTACTCTATCCTAGGCTTATTTGGTGTATATAAGAATAAGCTCTTCACGTTATATTTATTTGTGTCTACGTGGATAATTTCAAGAGAGAATTTAATTTCTTTTACCAACATTTAATACTTTAGGATTAAGTACATAACTAAGTTGTAGTTACTGAAGCATATAAATAGTGGAATGTTATGAAGGTAAGTATCATTATAAATACAAAGATGTTACCTACAAATTTTGATTCAATACTAAACTATATAATTTGGAAAAAAAATACATGTTCTATATGTAGTACAACATTAAGTCTAAATGCTATATTTTAGTTTAAGTCTGATGGTAATATGAAGTTTGTAAGGGAAAGGTTGACTCACTTGATGTCTTTTGGTGATTTGGAGCATGGAAATTTTACATCGCATCTAAAAGGTTGACTCATGTTTCTACCTAGCCACATCTGTAATGAAAACTTTGGAACTTTGTTAAGTGGCTTCTGCGTAGAACTTGTTAAATAATTGATCCATTGTCTCATTCATTTGTTAACAAATGCATAGTATTCTTACAGATATATCTCAGGAATTGTAGTCACAAATAATGTGTTGTCTTCGTGTCTTATAATTATAGCCTCAACATCAAATAGGAACCGCATATGACATTGCAATGACATGGCAATTTCTTTTTACAGCTATTTTTCTTATCGGTGTAGGTACTATGTGACCATTTCTGTTTGTCCAAGTTTATAGGCGATAATAGAATTTCTTTTCCAGCAATGCCACGACATTATGTTAAACTGTAATTAAACCTACCAATATTTTGGTTTGTTATAAAGTTATCTTGTAAGACTTGAACCAGAGATAGGCAGTGTATCAGGCAATCACTACTGATATTTTGAGGTATTTTAAGCAGGCTCTTAGTTTAATGCTATAATTCAATATATATCATTTTTGTAGATAACTGCAAGCAGGTAGTACGGTAATCAAAATGTTTATGCTGGCATATCATGTTAAACCTAAGATTTACGACATTTACTGTTCATGTTTTAAGTTAAATTCTGGTTTATGAAATCATATTTACTTGTAAGGGGTCTTATAACTGATATCAACCCTGAAGTTGTTATGTCTATATATAGCTGATTTCAGTGCCTGCTTAATAAACCCATATTTCACCATTTAAATCAAGCTAAATACATTTCTTTTGTTTAATAGAAAATTAAATTACAAGGAGCGGTTATTAGGACGAATTGAGACATAATTGGTGACACAATGTATTTGAGCTGGTTGATCCCAATCAGATCTAAGATATAAATAAAACAAAATGAGGTCAAATGGCTGAGATCTATCGTGTCACTAAATTTGTCATCAATTCGTGCTCAATAGACTTTCCCAAACTTATATTAACGATATAGTTAGTTCTTCTGAGATAAATATTTATCAGCATGGCAAGTTGAATGCTATTTTGTTCACAAAGAAGGCTACATGCTATAACTGCACTTTTCTTGTTTGGCTACTAGTTCAATGTTATTATGTTCATAAAAAAGGCTACATGCTATCTCAATTACTAACCTTTAATGTGATATTTGAAGCCAGGATCGTTTTATGCTTTGCCTCAAAGCCCACAGCTATTTAAGCAAATGTTGATGGTTTCAGGATTTGAGAGAGACTATCAAATTGCAAGGTAAATGTATTCCTTTTTATTCATTTACCTATTTGTGTTATTAGATAGTTGACCGATGTAATATCTTTACCAGCTATTGCATTGAGTTGTCTGCTCTATCAAGCAATTTTTTGTATTCTAAAAAAAGGAAAAAGAAAAAAAGAGAATCATGTTATATGTAAATATAGCATGTGTTTTGTATATACAACAATGATCATTCTTTAAAATTTGTTTTCTCAAGCTTTAACTTCATTTTATGAAGACAATGATGAAGATCATTGTGGTTATGGGGTGATTCAAAGGAGGTGGCAGTGGTGATATATACAGTTAGTGGTGTGAACCTGTTGTAGGAAGTGTATGAAGGCAGTGTTGAAGCTGCTGTAGGAATGACTGTCAATTGTGAGGAGAATGGAGACTTGAATGAAGCAGTAGAATAGTAGAACATCGAGTGGCAATTGAATTTACAGTCTGTTATGGTGGTCTTATTGAAGTATGGTACTTTAAAATGGATGGAATGTGCACAGGGGGTTGGGAGTTGTAATAGAAACAGCTGGATTGTGAAGGAAGAGTGCAGTTTGGTAGAGGAGAATATATGATGTTTTCAGAGGGTTGTTATCAGGGAATGGTCATAGGGCATATGTGAAATGTACAGGGCATATGCGAAATTTACAGGCATGGAAGGGGGTATTTTTGCAATAGTTAGGTGAATTGATGATATTAGAGGGTTGCAGGGAAGTAAGTGCACTGTCTATCTGTTAATAGTGGGTGGTGGAGAAACAGTGAAATGGTATGGTGGATAGTGCCAGGGAGCAATATGATGGAAGTTTTGTTGAAAGGTCTGAATTATGCTGCTAAAATGAATGTATGAAGCATTATTTTGTATAGATTATTAGCACTATAATTGGTATATGTTTATTTTGGTATTATGTTATTCAGTTTGTATTTGCCATCAAATTTAATTTTGACTGATTGTAATATTGCATGCAATAGTTGTTTATTATAATATATATATATATATATATATATATATATATATATATATATATATTGTCTATTTGAGTACTGTAATAGTGATTTCCGAGAGTTGCTTTTTTGCATCAGTTATAAATAGCCGATGCAATAAAGGAATTAGTTTGCATCGATTGTTATAAAAAACCGATGCAACAAAGAAGCCTTTTAAACCCAAAGACTCTTATGTTGCATCGGTTGTTAGTAACAACCAATGCAAAAAGGACCGTTTTGCATCGGGTTTAGAACTATGCAAAACTGTTAAGTCTGTTGCATCGGTTGCATATGCATCAGATGTTGAACTGATGCAAAAGGGGGGTAAACAACTGATGCAAATGGCATGTTTTGTTGTAGTGCATATTATTGTTCTGTGAGAACAGGACTGGTACTTTTACATTCAAAATAGGGTGTTGATCCTTTTTTGGGTTAACATTTTGGTGCTTTCACTTAAAACCCAAGTCAAGGTTCAGATCTAGCTATCTACTTTGGATCAGATAGGTTCAGAAGTTAAGTCCTCAATCTTTGCTTGGAAATTCCGTTGCTTAGAATCAATGGCTCAATGGAGGAAGAGAACTGCCTCCAGAAGGTCCATAGAGGCAGTGATAGCTGGAGAAGATATGAATCATCAACAAACTGAAGTAAATGGTGCTAACTTAGGAGATCAAACGGCAGCATCCTTCGGTCAATGCAAAGTCATTACAAGGGATGAGTTGAACAAAATAGTTGATGAGATCAACCAGAAAATGGAAAACAGTCAGAAAGCTCTATGGATAAGCTCAATAATCTCTTAACCTTATAGTCAAATCCTGCTCTAAGAACTACGGTCGAACCCGCAGCTTCCATATAGCAAGAAATTTCTTTTGTTTCGGGCATAAACAGGAGAAACGGGAAGCAGCCACAGAAAAGGATGACAGCAGGAACTATAGGAATCAAGCAGAAGGAAATATAAGTACTCCACTAGCCGCAAGGAAACTAACTTTGAACTTGAACCAAGGGGTGAAAACCTCACGAGAGGATATAGCCATGGACCTCTCCGATTTAGAGATGGAGAACAATTTAATGAAGATAAGTTGGAAGAGAATGCCAATGCATTATATAATGCTGGAAATGTCAAAACCGCCCCAATTAGAACAACTACAAGCCAACGGGATCCTGAGGGAGTGGTCCTCCCAAAGACAGAAAAGGCTAGGCTTTATTCCACTCACCAAGACTATTTGCAAAGTCAAACATTTGGTGCAGTGATTGATAGCCGTCCTTAGGATTACTAGACATCAAAGGCATTTATTGCGGATATGGTTAAGCGATTGATGGACAAAAATAAAAACAGAAGAGATGATGAGTGGGGATCCTCACCAAGTCGGAATCCCTTCACTGATGAGATTTTGAATGAGAGATATATGAAAAATTCACGATGCCAATTATTCTATCCTATAATAGGACGAAGGACCCAAAACCCTATTTGTATAAGTATAGGTGGTACATGGATGGAGCAAATGCTTGAAGTTGTTCGGTGTAAATGTTTTCCCATTTTCTTGGAAGGAATAGCTTCCATGTGATTTTACTAGTCCGTCGAAATCCATCTCTACTTTCGATCAACTAGCCACAAGATTCCTCAATCAGTTCAGGCTCCGTACCACGCAACCTAAAGGTATGATGTCCCTCTTTGGACTATTCTAGGGACGAAATGAATCATCGAAAGTCTTTCATGAATCGGTTCAATACCATAGTAATAGAGGTCAACAATCCAAACGAGGACATGGTTTTCATGGCGTGGGTCTGAGCCATTCATCCCGAAACTGAATTCGAAAAGTGGATCAAGATGAAGTAACCCACTAAACGAAGGATTTCAATCGCAGAGCAAGTCAATACTTGAGATTGGAGGAGGCATGGGAGCTAGAAAGGAAATCTACTGGCATGCAACGCTGAACATCGGACAGAGTGATGTGGCAATGAATCAAAATACAAACGCCTTTGGAATTGCTGAAGGAATCAAAGGGAAGGATGGAAATCAGAAAAGGAAGAATCGAAATTCCAATAAGGAAATTGGAAACAATAAACGCCTTAAAGTCTTCAGGCCTGAAGATTACAGCCTTCTCAATGAAACTCTAGAAAATATTTATCTTGCGACATGAGGGACTGAGGAATATAAAAAACATCCTATGAAGGAAGCAATCAAGCAACAAAAGCGCTCAAGGAAGTTCTGCCTCTTCCACGAGATACACAGTCATAATACGAACGAATGCCGCCACCTAATGAACTTGATTAAAGCGTTGATTCGTGAGCACAAGCTTCAAAAATACGTAAGAAAACCATAGAATCTTGACCAGCCCACGGCTCCTTAAGCCCCTTGGAATCAAAGAAACTTAGTCGGAACCAGTGAAAAGGGATCAAAGAGAACCGACCATAAAGTCATTATCGAGACAATATCTGGAGGCCCATATCCAGCACAAAGAAGTTAGGAAGAGATGGGGCAGTATACAAGTTTATTAAAGCATGCTCCGAAGGAATCATGTCTCATAATAGAAGATGGGGCTCCAACTAAGCAGTAAAAAACTGTGAATGATGATATTGTATCCAGAAACTTAGATACCAAAGGGATCGAAGCTCCAACTCTCGATCCGATGGTGGTGACAGTAGGAATAAGACCCACTGGGTCCCAAAGAGTATTGGTCGATAGCTGTAGTTCTGTCAATATACTTTTCAAACGTACCTTTTACCAAATGAAGGTCGGCATGTAAAGCATGTCAATATGCCAAAGAAAAATCCAAGGGTTTTGGTGAACCCAAACAACCCGTAGGGACAATTGACTTGCTAGTGAAGCTTGGAGAGGGTGATCGAAGGATTACCCTCGTCAAACCTTCGTAATTATGGATGAAACTTCTGGGTATAACGCCTTCTTGGAACGACCTTCCATAGCTGATTTTAGAGTCGCTTTGGCTCAATGATGCTTTACCATGTAATTCCCAACTCCAAACGAAATCAGGATGATCAATGGAGATCAATGCGCCGCTAAAGAATGTCACATTGCAGAGTTACGTGAATCTAGGAGAAGAGAAAAAGGGAAGGATATGGGGATAACTCTCCATATTTGTGAACCTTCACTGAATAGAAACTATAGAGACGCCCCTGACTCAAAGACCATTGCCAATTTGATAAGACTTTGGATCCTAGAAAGAAGAGTTCAGGGAAGGATCAGGCAATAGCGGCAGAATTAACAGTGTCTGTCCCAGTCGATATGGATGACCCAACCAGAGTCTTGAAAATTAGATTGCACATTGGGAACAAGATGCGATTGGAACTTACTAAATTTCTTGGCACCAACATGGATGTGTTTTCTTGGATGCACTCTAATATGTGCAAGGTATCACCAGAAATAGCATGCCATGTGCTCAACGTTGACCCCAAGTTCACACCAGTAAAGAAAAAGAGGCACAGCTTAGGCCCTGAATAGTCCAAGGTGTTAAGAGAAGAGGTAGACAAGTTAATGGCCAATGGCTTTATAAGTGATGCAACTTATACCGAATAGGTATCTAACCCGGTCTTAGTCGAAAAATCCAATGGGAAGTGGCAAACCTGTATTGACTATTCGGACTTAAACATAGCCTGCCCAAAAGATAACTTCCCTCTGCCTAGAATAGACTAGCTTATGGACAAGGCATGAACTACTATCATTCATGGATGTATACTCTGGGTACAACCAAATCTTGATGCACGGGCCTGATCAAGAAAACACCAGCTTCATCACTAATCTAGGACTATACTGCTATAAGGTAATTCCATTTGGTTTAAAGAACACTGGGACAACTTATCAAAGTTTGGTAAATACCATGTTCAAGCGCCAAATTGGGAAAACCATAGAGGTTTATGTGGATGACATATTGGTCAAACCGCAAGTAGTCATCAACCACTAGGATAATCTCACTGAAATGTTTGAAATACTCTGAAGGTACGAAATGTAATTCAATCTACTTAAATGTCACTTAGGAGTAGCCTCCGGAATGTTCTTAGAATTCATCGTAAGTGCTTGGGAAGCAAATCCAAAGAGGATAACAACCCAGCGAGAAGTCCAAGCGCCGAAGAACAAGAAATAATTACAAAGCTTGGATAGGAAGATCGCAGGTTTAAGCCAATTTATCTCAAAAGCCACTGACAAGGGCATACCATTCTTTGATGCATTAAAGAAAGGGAAGAAAAACTTCGAATGGAATGTGGCATGTCAAACTTAATTTGAAGATTTGTTGCAACACATGGAAGCCCCGCCAATCCTGCCATAGCCAATGGATGGGGAGGACCTATTCATTTACCTAGCAGTCTCACCTCATGCTTTAAGCATTGCCCTTGTGCGTGAAGAAGCAAAAATTCAACAACTTGTATACTACATTAACAAGCAGTTTACTGGAGCCGAGAAAAATTACTCAAAGCTGGAAATACTAGCATATTGCCTCCTGATGATGTCTAGGAAGCTATGACCATATTTCCAAGCATCCAATCAAAGTATTGACTTATCAGCCTCTGAAACAAGTACTATAGCAGCCTGAAACTTTCGAACGACTTTTCAAGTAGAGCATCGAATTGAGTTAGTATGATATTACTTACGATCCGAGAAAGGTTATTAATGGGCAAGCGCTGGTAGATTTAATTGTCGAGCTTACCATACAGGATGACAAAGAAGAAACACCATTGGGAGTCGAGATGCAATTGAAACTCTTTGTTGATGACGCATCTAAAAACCTCTATTCGAGGGGCACGGGTAGTGCTTGAAACCCCCGAAGGATGATCCATTTGCTACTCCTTATGCTTGGAATTTCCTGCAACAAATAACGAAGAAGAATACGAAGCATTAATTGCAGGACTGAAAGTAGTGAAAGAACTCGGAATAAATTTCGTCCACATCTACATCGACTCCGAGCTATTTGTCTGCCAAGTAAAAGGCAAGTACCAGGCTTGAGGGGAGAACCTTGCACCATATCCATATAAAGTATAAGAGTTGTTGGGCAACATCGAATATACCATAACTCATATTTCGAGCAAAACACCAAAGTTGACTACTTAGCTAAGATGGAAAGCTCTGGAGAAGCTCAATCGTTGGGACCAGTCCCGATTGAGACTATGGCTGCCCGACTATACAGGAAATGGATGTCGACTAGATTCACGAGACCGCCGAACCGGAAAAATGGATGATGTCAATCAGGGACTACTTCCTTACAGGAACCCTTCCAACCAACCGGAATCAACGGAAAAAGCTTCTCCAGAAGGTGTCGCGATTCATAATGCGGGATGGAATACCCTATCAAAGGGGATTCTCGACCCCCCTTCTTAGATATCTAACCGACAATGAAGCTCGAAGGATCTTGAAGGAAGTGCACGAAGACGAATGCGGAGGCCATATTGGCGATCAAACACTTACAAAGAAATTTCTCTGGTATGGATGCTTCTGATCGACAATAAACTGCGACGCAGTATACTATGCCAGGCAATGTGATCGTTACCAAAGATTCAGCAAAACTAAAAGAACTCCCTTAACATAATTAACATAGATGGTTAGCAAGTGGTCATTTGCGATATGGGGAATCGACCTGATTGGTGTATTGCCAATAGCAAAAGGAGGGGCCAAATACACGATAGTTGCTGTTGACTATTTCATGAAATGGGCCGAAGCGGAACCGATGGCCACCATTACTAGAGAGAAAGTCATTAATTTTGTTACTAAAAACATTATTTCTAGGTTTGGCATGCCATAAAAAATCATCACTGATAACGAGACCCAATTTGAAAGCGCTGAGTTCAAAGACTTATGCTAATGCTTACGAATTGATAAGAGCTTTTCCACAGTTGCTCATCTGCAAGTAAACGGTCAAGTAGAAGCAATAAACAAGATCATCAAGTCCACTATCAAAAGGCGACCAACTAAAGCAAAATGGAACACGTTTAACGAACTTCCACTCGTACTATGGCCTTATAGGAAAACTCACAAAACTGCAAATGGACACACTTCGTTCGCCTTGGCATATGGCTAAAGAAGCAACGATTCCCATCGTACTAGAAGTCCCCTCTCACCAAAAGAAAAACTTTAGTTAGAAGCAAAACGAGCATCTTCTACTCGAATCAATGGATATGATTGACGAAAGGATGGAAGAAGCCAAGTTGAAAATCGCTGCCAACCAAAAAAGGATAGCGCGATACTTCAACTCCAAGGTTCACAATCAAACCTTCGAAGTGGGTGACCATATCTCAAACGAATCAATCCCGTGTTGAGAGCCTTCAAACCAAATTGGGAAGGGCCATATATGATCGGTCAAAAGCTGAGGGACAGAACTTTTAAATTGACAAACGTCAATGGAATCCAAGTTCCCAGAGCATGGAATAGCGAATTGGTTCGCCGCTACTTCATTTGAAATGTTCCTTACGTACATCCTATTTTTCAGCAAATAAGCCGTCCCGGGATGTGGGGGGCATTGTGAATAGGCAAAATCCTACCTAACTTCTATCAATAAAATTAATTTTCTTTTTTAAACCAACAAAATTAGGTTTATAATTGTAACCTTCAGAGTCGACGGGGTCAAATCGAATCAAAACCATATAATTGCTACTTGAGAAAGTGGAATCATGCTCAAGTATGCCTCACCCACCTGTCGGGTCGATAGAAGCAAATCGACTCAAAACGCTAGATGAACTAGATTCCCGCTTTCTAAGAACCGATGTTGCACCGGCAGCATCGCGAAGGTTCAAATAAAAAGTTGCGCATCCCATATGTCGCCCATTAACTCTTAAAACACAAACTCCTCACGTTTTTCGAAGATAGGAAACACTGAGAAGCATCAAAAGCCGCACACTAACTCTCCGAGCCGTGAAATCACGCTCTTAAAGCATAAACTCACCGCGTTGCCTAAATATTGGCGACATTGAGAAGTATTTTAAGTACCGAAATTGCCTCGGCAATATCGAGAAACTCATCTGTCATAGGAATTGTGAAGATCAACCCACTCCCATTTTCGAGAGTGACGGGTGCGACTCTAATAAAACCGAAGTGCTACGAACCAACAAAAAACTCCAATTGGTAACACCCCATGATAAGCTGTAACATTTAATGTAAATAACGTTTAGTTGCTTATAGGTAATTCTTATGACGCATACGCCCGGGGCAATGAAGTGCGTATTGGAAGACTGCAAAAATCCAAAGAAATAATACTCATGAGTACCCACTCACTTTCTTGAGAAGTGATGAGTGGTTTAATTCCAAAATTTTGCAAAGATTGTTCATTAAATTAATCTCGTAATTGTATGCTTATGAATAATCTAACAGTTAATCTCATAACTATATGTTTTGCACTAAGTTTACGTTATTGTGCACATTTTAAACATGCATATATTATATACTTTCCATAATTTCATAAAAACATAAGTTGCAAAACTTGTAAAAGAAAGAATCAAATTATGACTTAGTCAAATTCCAAGTTTTGGCATGCAAACTATTTGAACCATAAGTTACCGATCGTTTGTCAAGTGTTTGAAGTAAACAGCCTAGTGAACTGGAGGGCATACACCGGTACTTAAATAAAAATGCTATGCTTAAACACAAAATTTCACATTTCACGGGTTCTATTGCTCCAAACCAAGAATTTTGACAGTAATCACAAGAGTAGATAAAGTGAAATGGAAGTAAACAAAATAGATATAAGTGTACATAACACATATGAGCAGAAAAGCAAAGGTACAGTCAAAATATCAACAGTATATTACTTATAATTTTCTTCTATACAAGGTCAAAATGGGGGGCTATACCCACACAATACCCGCCAAAAAAAAAGAAAACGTACAGATAGAAGAACAAAAACGCTAAGTGCAGACTCTACACTTGAACAAAACAATGCAAAATGAATCGGAACCAAATCAGCAACCACCCAAGCTTCTCAACACTTCTTTCCACCACTCCCTTTCCCGACTTTTGTTCGAAGTTTTTGCTTCGCCTCGATAGTGATCTCACTGCCAGTGATGTCGATGATCTCCTCGGTGTTGATTTTCTCTTCCTGCTCTGTGACTTTTCGGAAGACTTGCCTTTCGTTTTATGCTTCCGAGATTGCATTGATCACTTTGACTTTCTCTTTCTTAATGGAGATCAGTTCTTGTTGAGATCTGCATGGCTTCCTAATCTGAGTTTCCTGCTCTCGAACTTTGGCTGTCGTGAAGCCACCTTCCAAAGATATGGAAGGGTCATCCAAGTCATGCAACGCAACAATCTTCTCAAATTTCGGCCCCAGCTGCGAACCAGATACAGACAGAGTGACTGGAACAGGTACATAAATGAGCATGGAAGCGGTAGAGATAGCAACAGGTCCAGGCATCAAGGAAAATGAAAGATCTATATATAAGGAGGACGAACTTATAAGATCAAAAATGAAACTATTAAATTCGTCCTACTTTTGCGCCGTGAGTTGAAATTTGTCAAACTCGGAAGAAATAAGTAGGTTACCTGCACCGAAAAATGATCGAGAATGTTAACATTCTATTCGCTACCTTCACCCCCCTTGATGGCTCCATAATCCAAGGGGAAGCTTCAATTCCAGAACTCACTGACGGATTACGGGGCGGCCCCGATGGTTTGTCAGCACCGGAAATAAAATGCTATGGAAGCACTTTGGCAGTTGTTGTCATGGTAGCCTTGGCAACTTCCTTTTCTCTCTCAATCCGCAAAATCTCCTAACCATCTAGCAATGCCTTCTGTGATTCTTCATTGAGGTAGGCATTCTCTAACTATTGCTGAGAATTTAGGGCCTAAGTAGTCGAGACTCCCCTAGTGCAGCGGGGAGTTGACATAGAAATTCAAGATGGTCTCATCCATCTTCGTTATATTTCTCTCGAAAGTATTATGAAGCTTAAATAATCCGTTGTAATAGCGGTCTTCTCAACTTCGACATGAGTTTTGTTGGCGATAAGCTGCGTTACTCGGTCCTAGAGCGTAGAAATCATCTCAGTCTGGTCGAAGATTGTTTTATCGCGTGACACGACTTTTTCATAATCAGTAATCATCTTATTGTGATTTTTTACGATCTTGTCATGGTCAGAAATAGTCTTCCTCTAGGCTTCAATGATCATATTGTGGGCTTCAAGTTCCGCTTGTAGTTTAACTTCCTCAGCATGCACTTTTTTGATTTCATCTCTCGGGACAATCTCGATCTTGGCATGCGCCTCTTTTAGATCCTTTAGCAAGCCGGCGTTCTTCTTACTTTCTCAATGTGCCCCATCCTTCTCTTCATCTAGCTGTTTAATTCTGGCTTCGCGCTTCATCAATGCTCTCTCAAAATCATCCTTCTTCAATTTGCAGGAGAGGATTTCTTAATAGTTGTTGCGGTTCATGTCCACCACCTGTTTGCATAATTTCTCCCACCTTTCGGCTTTCTCTAAATCACTCTGGATAGCCTAAATGCAGGGCATGTATATATCTCTACGAATCGGATGAAGATCACGATCAAATTTAACGATTAAATGTTGAAGTACTAGAAATATATATCTTATAAAGATATTTTGATAATAATTCTAGGAAAAAATATAATAAGGCCTGATAATTGCTTATGGATGTATATTGATAAATAACTGACTATCAAATTTGGCCAATTTCGTTAATCGTTTCGAAGAGACGAGGATCAGATTTAATTATCTGAAAATCACTTCGATCTGGTTTGAATGGTGCGAATTTATACCGGAAAGATAATGAAGACGGTGATTTGGTTTGTGCAGATCCAGGATAACTTATATGGGCGAATGCTATCAGAACATCGTCGTTGGAGGACGACGAGCATTCTAAATAAAATTTTGTTCTGAAAGGTAACGCTTAGCCTCAAGCCTCATTAACCGAGAACGATTAAAATAGGGGAGATGCAGCAAGGCTAAGTCGGTCACACCCAAGTAGAGTATGTTATCACCTTTCTAGATGTCCTCGGTAACCTTTATATTTGGATATGGTTGTGCATGGAAGTGGCGCTAGAAGGTAAGATTGGGAACACCAACGTTGATAACATACTTGGTCTACCCAGGTTAGGGGTAAGTCGGTTTTATATAGCAGGGGATCCCAGTATAGTCCTCAGTACATTGTTCTAAAGGTATACTGTGGTGGGTGGTACCCAGTAGCCTAGTCATTCGATGGAATCCATTCTCCAATAAGCGCCATACGATTTTGATTGTGCCCAACTATGCTGAAATGTGAGATATAAGCATTTCAGCTACTTTCTATTTACTTTCTATAGACATTATTATAATATCAGATGATTTGATAAAAATTGATTTGGTAATCGTAAAGTAAAAATCCGTTGTGTTTATTTATGACACGGTCTTACGAGATACCTTTGATTTTCAAGGGATTTTGAAAAGGTTAATAATCCAAATTGAGTGTGTTTTTCTCACGCTGGTTTTCCAAACTGACTTGGGTATTATTTTATTACAATGCTCAGGTCAGACCGAGTATTACAGATTCAGGATATGAAACTATGGAGATCAGGAGGCGAGCTGGATAACAGAGACGTACATCTATACTTGATTAATATTTTCCGCTGTATGAGGACAAGTTATTATAACTGTCCAGATTGATGTATCGATTGTTGTCCTCTGAAGATTTTAAGTATTTGACAGCTACAAATTTCTTTTTGTTTCTTCTACACTCCTAATGATCTAGTATTTTCAGCACTCAATTGCTCGGCATTTTATACAGTGGACATATTGATGTCAATTTTCGAGGGTCGAAAATCCCTGGTTGTTAAATTTGGTAACAGAGCCAGGTTAAGCGAGAACTTTGGCTCTGGTGGGGATTACTCATTAGAGATAGGGTCAGTAGAACTATAGAATGATTTTGAGAGTATTAATAGATATGAGCGCGTATTTGTTAGTAAATATAAATTGTTTTATATTGTGTTGGTTGATTTATTGAGTGGCTTATGAACACTGGTTGGCATAGTCCGTACAACTGTATTGATAGGGATTTTTAAACACTTGAATAGAGTAATTCGACACAGTATTGTTTCTAAATGGGGTAAATGAAATAATTTTATCTAAATTATATTTTGATATAAAAGAAATAATTTTATGAAATTTTTATACATAATTGGAAATAGTTTATGTTACCAAATGAAAATTTGAATAAGCATAAATTATACAAATGGGTTATGATTAAAATTGAATTCAAACTAGAATATGGAAATTTAAATCCCGGATATTTTTGGAGATGTTTACCTAAAGTATTTTAAGATAAATAATAGTAATATTATTTTGGAGATGTCTTTGAAAGGAGTTTGTTTAATGAATTTTGGAAGAGATATAGCACTGAACTCACTATAGTTGCTGGAAAATAATCCTGGTGATGACTGCATAGTATCATCTGTATTCATTTTTAAGTTTCTAGACAATGGATTGCTACCGTAGTAATTTGGTATGGAGATTTTTGTGAATAACGAATGCTGTTTAGAGATTCCGAGGGAATTGTTTTGGGGAAAATCAAGTTGATTTTTGAAAGTTGAAGGAAATGATTTGTTAAAACAGAATTATATATTTACATATATATCATTATTATTTCAAATGGTTTGAAATAAGTACCTGGTGTTTGAACAAGAGTAAGTTTTTGAATAAAACTTGGAAAATGAAATTTCTGTATGAAATAGAAATCTAACTTATGTAAGTTAAATAAATTGGAGTTGTAAAAGGAAATTTGAAGGAATTAGAATTTAACTTAGGCGGAAGTTAAGGAAATTAAAACTAAAGGAAGTGATTATAATAAATTAAATAGAATGAGTAGAATGCGATAAAGTTAACTAATAAAAGTGCATGAGTATGTAAATGAATGGAATAGTTATATATAAGTAAGGAAGTATAGAGGAATTTGAAGTTGGAATCGAACTCTTTCTTGATTGAGTTGAAATAAATGGTATGGATAAAAATTTAATGTAAATAATATCAAATTGAAGTAAATATTTATTGTAAGTGGTAGAATAATTATAAAACTATAAGTTATAAAATTTTAAATGGGGTAAAATCTGAGAGAAAATTTGGGATGATGAATAAATAAATTTTAATAGCTTATAAAATTTGAAATTAGTGGAATAAAGTTATATTTAAGCTATGAAGTGATATGTAATCCTTAGTTAAAAATAAAATGTGAGAAAATAAGCGTGTCACTTATCAAAATTGGGAAAAGGGAATAGAAAAACAAAAAATAAAAATAATTAGGTGTTCTAGTAAAGAAATAAAAATCCAAAACTTGAACTATAAAAATTGAATTCAAACTCAAGTGATTAAATAGAATGATTTCTGAAATAAAAATCAGATATTGAAATATAAAATGGAAGTGAACTAATGTGATAAATAAATTTGAAAATTGAATATGTCAACAGAATCGAACTTGATTAAACAAATGGATTATAGGCTGAAATCGAAGTTGAAATTAGAACTTGAGAAATAAATAAAATTCGACTCATATATACAAATTGATTAAAAATATGTTGAGTGCGACCAAATAGAATTGGATTAAAATTAAAATGGCTGGAGTTATAAATAAGTTCAATGTGAATACGAATAAGTTGAACGTGGCCCTGAATGTTGTTGTAAATGAAGACGAGAATGAATGTGAGTATGAAATTAAAATTTGAATTTAAATTGCAAGGCAAGGGAAATAAAACTTAAGTTATAGAACTAAATTAAATGGAGAAACTAATTAAATAAATAGCATGGAATAATTTCGAGCTAATAAAATGGGTCTGAAAATAATGCGGTTATGAATGGACTGTAACTGAATTGATTAAGAATCAATTTGAAATAGAATAAGATTAAATACAAATTGATTTTGAATCAATTTAAAATAGTTATAAACTAAAATGATTATTTTATTAAATGAAAAGCGACAAATTTGCATGGAAAAACTGTTGTTTGGCGTAAACGGAAGTAAATAAAATTCTATAAATTAATAGAAGTGGATAAAACTAATTTTTAAATCAATTTGAAGTGGATGTGAGTTGTTTGGTATAAAAATAAAGTGATGCAAGAAAATAAAGCATTCAAATTGAATGAAATGCTATATAAATCGATTTAAAATAAAAAATCGAATGATGGAAGCCTTGTAATTTCTATAAAAACGGGTTATAACATGTTTATTTATAAAGTTATGTGTTTTAACTATTTAAATAAATGAAATGTTACCGAACTTTCATATTTTGGTACTTATGTGTTTCAATTGAATAAGTAAAGGTAACCGGAGGCTGTCGGACTAGATTTTGGTTGCATATTTGCATATGAAGTTACTTGCTTGCTTAATAATGCTTAAAACGCTAAAATAAGGTACATTTTCAGATTAAATATAGAAAATATATAAATATTGATATACAATTTTGTTTTTCAACCATGTGGTCAATGTACATATAATTATCTCTCTTGTCAAATTGCAAAAGTCTATTCGTACAAGGGAGACTCTGCCAAATTTTTTTTGGATAGGGTGTTAGAAATATTTTGAAAAAAATTTGTTAACGAAAAAGTTATTTTGAGTTTGTAATCGAAATAAAGGATTTTGGTGTAGATGGAAAATTAATTGTTGATTGAAAACTAATAGGTTAGGGTAGTGGAATATCAAGTTAGCTAAGTGGGTTTTGATAGATTAATGGGGTCGGAATATTATTTCTACCTTAGCAATTTCGGGGGCGAAATTCATTTAAGGGGGGAGGAGTTTAACGACCCGGGTTCTTCGTTGTTCGATTTTGAATATTTAAATGGTTTTATATATTGAATTTGAATTATATATTGATTTTGAATATAGAAATTTGGTTTATATTTATAAAATAAATTCATAATTTAAATATAGCGATTTATTGGATGATTTAATTATTGAAATTTATATTAGAATATTGGTTATAATAGTGAATCTGGAGTTTTAAGCTTGATAAAAAATTATTTAAAGGCTTGTAAAATTTTTCATTAATAATAATGAAGATAATAAAAGTTTTAAAATTGAATTTGAAAGTGATATGTTCAATTTTAAAAATAGTTTGTTCAAATTGACATTTACAAATAGACATCTGGGACACAGTCTCAGAATTCGATGAAACCAGTTCCATTAGATCTGTAATATTGTATTATTATCGAATTTCAAATTTTGTAGCATTTGGAGTTATAGCTTGGTCGTATGGTATATAAACGCGTCGAAATTTATATTTGAAATTCAATATAATAATTGGGTTCAAAAGCTATCTTCTCTATACGATCGAATTAGGAATCGAAATCTTTTCCATTGCATTCAAAATAGGGGCATAACATTATAAATGCCTAGCGGTACACCTCGATAGGGGTTCAAGATTTTAAGTTGTGTGAATCGAGACGATTTGAAATTTTTTATGATATCTATATTATTATTATTATTATTGAGTTCGATTTGAAGCTCGCATAAGCCATCAGACAATTTTGTGAACTGAACGGTCCCTTTTCTTTATTTCCTTCTGTTCATTTCCCTCTCTCCGCTTCTTCCTTTACTCCAGCCCATATTAGTTTTCCTCCTCTTCAATCGCTTTTCCCTCTTCTTCCTTTTTCCCCCTCTTTAATGTCCGGTACCCCTAATTTTAATTTTCAACAATGGCCGTCAAATTAACATTGGGATTACCGACCTTGGTTTGAAGAACGTAGGAGTAAGTAATTTTTTACAGTTTAAATTGACCAGTCGCCATTCTGCTTTCTCCACCAAAATATTCTACCCTCCTGCGTCTTAACCCTAAATCAAAGACGATTTGGTTTGCCACCCACTCACGGTTCCCCGACTGTTTTTCTGTTGCTCTTCCTCCTCATGTCGTCTTCTCTTCCATTATCCATCTACGCCTTAACCGTAAATTGACCGCGATTTGATTTTCTATAGCTTGCGTCGCCCTTCTGTTTTGTTGGTGTTATTCCTTGGCATGTCGTTTGCAACTACCAGTCTTCGCCGATCGTCCACTCAATTGTCCTCAAAGCATCGAACGATCATCCAGTTGACTTTGAATGCGTATGCGGCTGGACAAGGGAGTCCAAAAATTAAATCATGAAGTACTTTGTTCAGTTTGGTTACATTTAAAGCAATCCTCATCATTGATCTATACAAAGGAAAATCTGCACTATTGATTTGTAAGACCTTTTATTCATTTATTTCATTTAAGTAGTTAATTCTTTGTTAGCAAATAAAGAATATCATATGCGATTTGTCTTCTGTAGGAGAGTGGTGCACCTCTGGATTATCTATCTAGAGATAGTAAGATTATATTCCATTGACGACAATTAACCACATTAAAAAACGAATATTATACGCAATTCTATTTTTGCAGGTTACTTTTTCCAGCTTTGGAGGCAGAAATGAGTACTTCCATCGATATGGAACTGCTGGTAGATTAACAAAAGAAAAATGCGGTCTTACTTCTTTAGGTGTTCAGAGATCATCCCAGTCACTGCTTAAACCGGTAATATTTACAGTTTCATTTTGTAGAAAATAATAACAAATTTTTGACTGCACTGTTATGTTCGTTGTATATTCATTTAGTTTTCACAACTAGTGAGTATATAATTATTAGCAGAGTTCAAGTTCAAGGATGACTATGAGGATCGGTGAAATTTAGTTAGTTCACATTATAGCCGGTTCACCAAGTAAAAGCTAAGTTTATGCTGCAAATAGGTTACGCTCCAGTACTTCTATCTAAAAAGGTTATGTTATACAAATATCAATGTTTACCTGCTTGGTTACACTAAATTAAAAACTAGAATATTCTTTTGTGAAAAAATGAATGCTAATGTATGCATCAAATCAGTCTCAACCAATATCATCACTCTGAACTTAAATTTGGAAGAAAAGATAGTATGATATTCATCTAGATTAGTAAATATTTTGAATATGATCAAGAAAAAACACACATTGGTTGTTTTGTTGAGTTATCTATCTGTATCTTAAATAATATGGTAGTATAGTGATCGAGCTTTTGTTAGTTTTATGAATCTCCTAATTTTTTGTCTATTACGCTTCATGATTCCCTAACCTGTAAGCATTACATTTTTCTTCAGTTTGTTATGCAAGTGCATTTAGTAAATTAGTTCTTTGAACTCTGATATGCATTCTCCTATTTTTCATTTGGTGGGACCGACTTTTCCTTTTTTTTTAGCTGCTCATCCAGTTGTTTAATTTACCACCAATAACCACCATGTTTGTAGTGCTTCTCATGAGATTTTTTGTGTAACTAGATCCTTTAAAACATATACCTTTTTGTCACTAAAACTAATTGATTATAAGTAGAATATTAGTGTATGCTTCAAAAAAAATCATTTATCTTCCTTGACTCTATTTGAATTACTTAAGCTTATTCAATATTAAGTGATAATATACCACTAAAAATGTGGAGTGAAGATTCAATACGACTATAGATATTTGACTCGTCTTGGCTTATTCACAGATTGAGTTTCATAACTTAGTTTCTTCCCCTTACATAATCCAAAGCTCAATTTTAGCATCAGTGTCTTTTTTCCATTTGGGTTTCTTTAATAGTCACGACCTCCAAAATAATAACCTTATTGTCACAAACCACTAAACAAATGAATTATAGGTAAATTATTAGCGAATTTTCAAAAAATATAGTTAGTTTTGTTGGCTCTATTCTAACAGTAGAAATGTTTTCTATGGAACGTGTAATGTTAAGCCATAATTAATCCTAAATCTCTTATTTGACTTGGGTTATTCCTAGAAAAAAATTTACCATGAAAATATAAGTTAAACTAACTCCAAACCTACATGCAAACATCAAAAAAGTGGTGCATATTAACAGGAAGATTCTACTCTTATAGTAATATGTGATATTTGTAAGAAACAACAGTAGTTTTTTCATTGAAAAGTATTGTAGGTTACATAAACCGTTATTATAAAAAGTTGTTGGCACGACCCATGTGTACAATGGGTCACGTATTTTGTTCTATCAAAATTTCTCTTTGTGGCATGGGACTTAAAATTGCACTATTCCAAACCACATATTCTGTACTCAAAGTATTTATTTCCTTTTATTTTCTGAGTTTATTTATCCCATATTTGTTTTGTTTCATTTCAGATTTGCCTTTATAACGAGTTAATATTTTTCTTAATAATTATTCGTATCGTTGTAAATTAGTTGACATGTGTTTTTTTGTTGTTTATAATTTGAGTTCCATAAGCATGGTTTCAAATTTTATGGAAATTGCACTAATTGATATGCATGTGCTTGAAGGATTAGTAATGCTTGCTGTTTTAGTTGGAAATTTAAGTCAGACTTGAAATCCATATATAGGCTACTCCCTCACTTATTGACCAAATAATACATGAATGGCGAAATAGTTTGTAGAAGTATGATTACAAATCATCTTTTCCAAAAGGAATAAAGACTTCAAGGATGTATATTAATTTGCAATTACAAAAAATTGTAAGGCTTTGAAGACCGTTTTTTTGTCAACTTATGTCATTAGGTCAACAGAAAATGATTCAAATTGGAATATACATCATCATCTTCATCATTAAGCTAAGTGCACGAGGGTAGTCATATGCAATTGGTAATGCTTTAAATTGACACATATACAAATACATACACATATAAAGTCAGTTTAACAAATAAAAGTATATGGTTTCATAGATGGATGAATATTTTTATGAGTTTTTCTTAACTAGGAGTTTATTGGATGAGGCAAACATCGTATACAAAAATTATTTTAGCTTCGAGGTCTTTATATTTTCAATTTTATGATTGTTCAAACAAAATGAGATGGATCCTCATAGTTCCATATTTACCAAAGTCCCCAGTATTTTGCAGTTTTTATCTGTTCCATACTTCAAATAAAATTAAATGTTGTGCCCTACTTGCTCGGTTTAATGGCATTTATTTTTAATCTTTATATTTACGGTGTATTGCATTGGTCATGTTTCTATTTTCAATTTTATACAAAAGCATGAAATGGGCGATTGCCACCACTTAATTGGCTTCTAAGAACATAATCAAGGGAAGTTGGTGAAAAGAAGAAGCCAAGAAATATCATGACGTCCTAGCATTAACAATTATTTTGAAGTAAATTCCACATCTGAAACGGTACATGACTTTACTCAAAGTTAATATTCTAAATAAGGCAGGCAAGTCCCTTTGGATTCTCCGTAAGATAGCAGTTTTTTCAATTTGTAAAATGCATGGTTATAAAATATTTTAACTATAAATATAGGTAACTAAATGTACAGTTCTCCTTAGTAATTCATTTAGAATAAATAAATAAATTACTTTTGCAGCGATGGCAAAAATTTAGACGTATATGTGTGTCCATGTTTGCATATTTACCCATATACGCATGAGGTGGAAATTTTGTTTTTTTATTTTCACAAAGATCCCATGTTAACTTTTTGTATCCGCATGTTTTGGACTTCCTCCTTTCATTTGATCCTTTATTATGTCTCTCTTTTACTTCATGTATTGAAAGATGTGAACCGACATTTACTTTTTGTGTGACGCTTCACTCTCCAAACAGACGCACCACATTCAGCTTATTACTAATGCATTTTATATGTTGTTTCCCTGGTTTCCTTTTCCCGTGGAATTTTGTCTTTCTCTGTCGCATATGAACGTCGTTTACAACCCCTATAAATTTCATCTCCTTCTCACTTATCTTATTGCTTCTATTCTTTATTCTTTACAAACTATGTAATCCTAACTTTTCATAATAATAATAA
Source organism: Allium cepa (assembly GCA_030765085.1). Taxonomy (NCBI): domain Eukaryota; kingdom Viridiplantae; phylum Streptophyta; class Magnoliopsida; order Asparagales; family Amaryllidaceae; genus Allium; species Allium cepa. Next base: position 642,874,026 of record CM060939.1, on the reverse strand, counting down.
TAATAATAATTTTTTCAGTTGCTAAATGGATTCTTACCACATAATATGAATTTTATGTTTGGGTTACTGATCATGAAATTTAAGCAAGAAGAAATTTTGGCAATATATTAAATGTACTTTGATATGCTATTTTGATTTCTTTCACTTTTTTCTACTTAGCTAATTTCTACTTCAATGGATTTGGACAGTCTCAGTAATCTTAAATAGATAAAATACACATGAAGAAGTTCACCAAGGATGATAATCAATTAGTTTCTTTATCTGGCAAAAATTAAGTAAATGATTGTAATAGTTTCTGCTTTCATAACATGTATCATTTTGATTTGTTATATAACACATTTTTATAAATTAACTCTCATCCATCATTTATTTTTTGATTATGCCATTAAATTTTTGCGCACTTAATATTTTCTCTGCTATTACTTAAGGAAGACAAATAGTTTACAGTTTGAGGCTTTGGGCAACCATGATGAAATTTATGTATTTCAGTTTATATTTATTGTGGTTAGTTAATTAATACCAACATGTGATTTTGAAATTACTTCCTCATTTTCAATTCAATCAATGCTTTATATAGCTACCAGAAGAAGTAAAAATATCATGTAGACAATAACCTAAGGAGGAAACTTCCTTAGGTTGGTGCATATTTTCCATTCTAACCTTTAGCAATAAAAATTTTGTGATGGATTTTTTGTTAACCTTTGTCTTTATTCTGACCAAAAGTTAATTTGTGATGGCTTTTTTATTTATCCTTGCCTTGCCGCTACACCATGGGGAAATAAAGCATCCTCGATAGATAACTCAACTATTTATGACGACACTAAAACAATTATCCTTATATCGATGACCGTGAAGAATTTTCAAGGTATGTTTCCTATATATACATATCCTACCATTACATCTGTTATTGGTAAACATTAGCTCTGCTATACTTACATGTAAGCCAAGCTTGAGCTCAACTACTACAATATTCGTTTACATAGATTTGGATATTACCAAGGGATCAGATGTACTGAAGAGGTCAGCATCTTTTCCTCTGTTCACTCACACAGTTCATTGATTAATCATATCCAACCGACTCTTCAGTTTCGATTCTCCCGTCCAATACACAACTTTCTCATCCATTTTTAATCTTCTTCCTATCAATGATTTTCGAATACACACGTCCATCCGCTAACAAACTCCTTATCCCGTCTCAAACAACATGCTATATTATCAGAATTTATGCTGCCTTTGGCCTTCTAAATTGTGGAATTAGAAGTTAAGTGCATTTATATAATAAAATATGAAACCATTATTTCCTTATTTTCATTTTTCTTACTGTCTTCCTTTTTCTTCGCTTACTGTAAACCCCTCAACACTATATGTAGTGATGGCCAATATATACCTGAATACTCGAAAGTTGTTAAAATCGTTGAATGATATTACACTAAAAACCTTTCAACTACTGCTAAATCAAATGAGATCAATAAAGTGGTAGGCGAATAATGGTCAAATAGACCATTAGTTCAATTACATTCTTAATTGTCTTTCACTGCTGATTTAACAAACCTTTTTTGGATGAACCAGCACATATGATGCTCAAATGCTCAACACACACTTCAAAAGTAAATGTACATAAATTATTAGTATGTCTGATATTCTTCAATCCTTATGGTTCAAAATTTGAAGATATTGAAGATGTTCATATATCTCTGCATTTAGAGATGTTCTTATGTTGTTTTATGCTTCACTTTAACCTTCGGTCCTTTTGGTATACTTCCTATAATACATCTCATTTGTTTTCTGTGAAATCTTGGTTTCCCATATTAAATATGAGTTCTCGCTGAGCCAGTTTATCCAATATTAATTTATAACAGTATTATTTCCTTATTAATTTCGAGAATGGGAAGAAAGTAATAGAAAAATAGGAAGTATGTTCTGTGTGGGAGGAGAAACAATTACTTCATATCTTGAAACCTAAGGTCTTTATCACTTTTTAGTTCGATTTTTCTTATGTATTTATTGAGTTGCTTATTTAATAGATTTCTTTTATTGAATTTATCAATAAAAATTATTTGATTCATGAACAAGAACGTACGAAACTCATGGTTTTGATTGCCCATACAATTTGTATAGTTAAGCGAGATAGTTTTAATTAATGATTTATTCAAGTTTTTAAACAATCTTTGTTAATATTTTGGATATATTATTAGCTCATTTTACCGGTTATTACTGCAGGACATGACAAATATCCATTAACATGCTTTTACGGTTGGTTCACTATTTCAGAATATATTATACATCATCATTATTATACATTATCAAGATTTACATTTTTCATGGATGAACATGTTACCACTTTAATAATCCAACATAAATAGAGCTGCACCTAGGAGCCATGGACAAACACAGACATGGTAGGTATGAGATCATTTGGCTACTTTGTTTACAAACCATGCTTAAATTGAAAATAGAAATGTTTTTCACCATTATCTAATTTTTTCTTCTTCCTCGGATTAAAATATAAATATAGTTTCAATGCCTTTTTCAGTTCAAAGAAAAAAATTCTCGAGTTACTGTGTTGAAAAGGTTCTTAAGCAAAAATTTGGATTTTGATCCTCAAAGAACAAGAACTTTGCACAAAAACGACAAAGAAAGGGTAAGATTGAAGTTACACAAGCATGGTTATTTATTCAACTTAATTTTTCATTTAGTTTTCTTAGCTTATTTTAATTATGAATTATGGAGCCATGTTGGATATTAACAAACAATGATTGAACTGCATGTGAAGCAAGATATCGGGATTGTTACATTTTCTACTACATTTTTCGAGTAATATTATGATCATTTAGTTTGTCATTTAACCCAACCTTCGGTTACTGTATGTATTTAACTTAGATCATTATTTCAATATGATGCAGCTCCTGACGTGTGATTCTTTTTTTAGCATAGATAAGGAAATGTCATTTTGGATAAAACTGTATTGAGGACCATGCTTTAAAATTTGGATAATTCAGACTTAGAAGCAGGATCGGCTATCTATTAGATTCCAAGATGAATATGTTGAACTTGAAAATTTGTGTTTTGCACTGTACATGTTAAAATACAAGTTCTATCATAGATACTTTAATTGCTGCTGGTTTATTGGTTTTTATGGTTGAAGTCATATTGTCCAATTATTGATCAAAATTGAATTTTGTTGCGTGTTGTTATACTTCATGATGTACGATTGAGCTACTGTGGTAAAAAAGTAATTTGGTTATCTGCTATTATTACGGTAAACAGTGAGCTTACTGCTTAGATTTACAATTTTGAACTCCTTATTACGCTACTAGGTTGTCCTACACACTTTCTATATATTACTGCAGTGATCTGTAGGAGCATGTGGCATTTCTCTTACATGTAACGAAACCTAAGTCGTTCCGTGCCAACAAAAGACAACTATTAACACACACTTATTTTATAAGTTTGATGTGGTAATTCGCTACACAATGCTACACTGCTGCTCAAAGTTGGATGCTGCTTATTGTTCGCTGAATCAACCCTCTAAACTGCTTTTCAACTATTACCGACTTTGTATTACTATACATCTACTGTTACCCATCCGTGTGCGAAGCACGGGTTCACACTAGTATATATATATACATATATATATTTGACGTGACCTTTAATTCACATCAGCTGAATTTCCTTCCTTTTCAAATCACTGTACACTTAGCTTTACATGCAACCATTCATTCGTAAATCATGTCCAAGTCCTCCCTCCTTTTTATTAAACCGCACTGTCTTCTTCTGCTCCTTTAAAAAGATTCGAAACCGCATACCTTTCCTCTCCACCGTTTACAAATTGAGTTCGTTTCGTTCATCAATTAAATAAAAGAGAGGGAATGTATAATAACTCGCGGCCGAAGAAATAGGGAAAAAGATCGATCTCGGCGAGCTTCAATTCAGGGTCGCGATCGATGGAAGGAGAAGCGGTATGTAGCGCATGAGGGGAGAGGCGAGGTAGTTGGCTGCAACATGTTAGAGTCTAGAGGGAGGTCGCGTTCGCCTACAGCCGAGTGAAGTTGCGTACGAGGCGGAGGTCGAGCTAGGTTTCGATGTAGTCACGATGAAGGCAATGTGGGAGGAAAACATCGCGATTTAGGAGTCGCGATCACGGGTGTCGTTCGAAGTGAGGGGTGCCAAAGGCAAGGCTAAGGTCTGGAGGTTGCGTGATGCTTGGAAGTGGTCAATGGCTTTGGGAGGTTGCGGTGGCAGCTCGTTCGAGACAATTATAGTAGCATTAAGGTTTTATCGGCAATTAATTAAGTCTACTTTCTGTAAATTTACAATTTTGGTTATATTAATTTGGGAGGTTAAGGTAGTGGCATTAAGGTTTTAACGGCAATTAATTGAGTCTAATTTCTAAAAATTTACAGTTTATTTTATATTAATTTAATTATTTCGACATTTATAAAACTTGTAAATTGCTTTTTACGAGGTCAAAGAAAAAACCATGAAAACAAGTCGGTTGGAATGGATTCCAAAGTAAAAATCAAGATGATAATTTCTCACTCATTTGGATTACCGTATTTAAATTTAAATGTTTAAATTTAAATTATTGGATGCTTGATTGGTTGATAAATTTATAACTTATATGTTGGATGAATATATATATAGTAGTATTGGAGTGATATTCCCGCATATTATAGTGAATGAGACCCTATGCGCCCCGCATAATAGCGGATGACCCTATATACCGCGATATCTCCCTCAAAGTGGGATTAGTATTTTTATTTGTTTTCTAACATCTGGGGATGCAGGAATAACAGGTTGGAGGGATCCAACTGGATTCCTCAAATATGTTATTATTTTTCATATATATAAAACGCTGGATTATTGTGTTGTAAAATTTTAAATGTTATAATGGCATGGAAATTAAATTTTCGTATATTAAATACTATAAATATTGTTTTAAATTGATAAGGAATGAATTATTAAGTTAAAAGTATATATATCGAAATTCAAGTTATTTAAAGACGACTGATTTGAATAAGTAAAAATTGACTTTTAATCATACAAAATAATGGGGGAAAAATATTTTAAATAGAGAATTTAAAATAAATTATATAAAGGAAATTTTATGAGGCTGGATTTTAAAGTGATATTCGGAAAATGCAGGAGGAAGTTGAAATCGATATTTAAAATAGATTGGTAAAAATAATTGAAATTTATAAGAAATTGAAATTATAAATTAGAGTTTTATAAATGAGATTATTTCAGTGAAACCCAAAGGAGTTATAAAAATTTATAAAACGATGTTTATAAATAAAGGAGAAAAATTGATATTTGGTGATAAATTGGAAATATAAATTTATAGGAAGAATCTACATCGAATATGGAAATAGGGTGAGAGAAAATAGTGGATATTATTTTGAAGTGAAATGGGTTAAGGAGACTAAAAAGGAAGTAATGTGATGGAAATCGAGAGGGGTTTATAGATTTAAAAGTTGGTTATTGGGAGTCAAAATTATATTTGTTAATAAGTTAAGTAGTTTAAAAAAGGAATTTTTTTTATTAAACTATGTAATTTCAAAGTTAGTTAGTGTTGAAATATTTCAGAAGTGAATTTTAATATTTATCTTGATTAAATGCTAAATTTTTAAACTTGCTTTGAAAGTGATGTTACAAAAAAGTATTTCAATATTTTTAATAATTATTTGAATACGTCTTAAAAATAAATTATTATTATTATTTTCTTTAATATATATATGTGTGTGTGTGTGTACAGAATTTTGAAATGTTTTAAATTTATTTGTAAACCTTCTCGGAATTCTGAAAATGAGGTTATTCGATGAACATGATTTATAAGAAAATTCTTAAATGGAATTGGGAAGAAAAAGTTAGAAATTTTCGAAGTAGTTAATAAAAAAGTAGGCTTCAAAAAATGAAATAAAATTCATAAAGAAGTAGAAAGGGAAGTTGGAATTATAAGTAAGCATAATTGACGTTGGAAATATGGAAGGGAATTAATTAAAGGATTACGGAATTTATAGAATTCGTTATAAACTAGTGAAGGAGTTTATAGATAAAATTGTAAATATTTTTGAGAAAAAAATAGGAAATAAAATGAATAGTTTTTAAGTGTTGAATATAAAATGAAGTGAGGAAAATATTCGAAGTATTGGGAAAGGTTGGAAATATTTCGTTAAAAATATAAGTATTTGAAAACTGTTTTCAAATGTTAAAGTACTAGAAATATATATCTTATAAAGATATTTTGTGAATAACTTTGGGAAAAATTATAATAAGGCCAGATGATTGCTTATGGATGTGTATTGATTGTTAAATAATCGACTATCAAATTTGACCAATTTCGTTAATCGTTTCGAATAGACCGGGATCAAATTTAATTATCCAAAAACCACTTCAATCTGGTCTGAACGTTACGAATGAATACCGTGAAGGTGATGAAGACGGTGATTCGGCTTGTGCAAATCCAGGACAACTTGTATGAACGAATGCTATCGGCACATCATTATTGGAGGACGATGAGCATTCTAAGTAAATTTTTGATCTAAAAGGTAAAGCTTAGCCTCGAGCCTCATCAACCGAGAATGACTAAAACAGAGGCGATGCAGCAAGGCTAAGTGGGTCGCACCCAAGTAGGGTATGTTATCACCTTTCTAGATGTGCTCGGAACCTTTATATTATTGATATGGTTGTGCTTGGAAGGAGCGCTCGATGGTAAGGGTGGGAACACCCACGGTGATAACATACTCGGTCTATCCAGGTTAAGGGTAGGCCAGTTTTTGTGTAGCAGGGGATCCCGGCATGATCCTCGATACATTGTTCTAGAGGTGTACAGTGGTGGGAGGTACCCCAGTGGCCCATTCATTCGATGGAATCCATTCTCCAATAAGTGTCGTACGGGATTGATTGTGCCCAACTATGCTGGAATGTGAGATGTAAGCATTTCTGCTACTTTCTATTTACATTCTATAGACATTATTATAATATCAGATGATTTTGATAAAAATTGATTCAATTATCGTAGAGTAAAAACCCGCCGCGTTTATTTGTGATGCGGTCTTACGAGGTACCTTTGTTTTTCAAGGGATTTTGGAAAGGTTAATAATCCAAATTGAGTGTGTTTTCTCACGCTAGTTTTCCAGACTGACTCGGGTATTATTTTATTATAATGCTCAGGTCAGACCAAGTATTACAGATTCAGGATAGGAAGCTATGAATTCAGTATGCGAGCTGGATGACAGAGACGTACTTCCATACTTGATCAATATTTTTCGTTGTATGTGTATAAGTTATTATAACTGTCCAGATTGATGTATCAATTGTTGTACTTTGATGATTGTAAGTATTTGACAGTTATCGATTTATTTTGAATAAAAATATGTTATTATATATTATATTTTATTACACTGCGGTTGTTAGATTCTGTATTGTTCTGTTTCTTTCTTCTATCTTTTTCTTCTTCACTCCTTGTGAACTGGTGTTTCTGGCACTCGATTGCTTGGCATTCTATATAGTGGACATATTAATGTTGATTTCGAGGGTCGAAAATCCCTGGTCGTTACAAGGACTCTCTTTACAAACTCATTAATGACCGATATGTATAGACTCAATGCTATAAGCCTCTCAGCCAGCAAGAGTGACTAAATAAGAAAAGAATAGTGGACGTTGGGACTTTTAGCCCAAACCACTATAAATTTTTTGATGTTATTTATATTCTGTACTTTGCCTTCTCTGCATGGGCTATTGCAACTCTATGGTTCAACATCTCTTAATCAAATTTTTATTACATTATGTCTCGGTAATCTCTATACCGTGTTCAATAAATCAACCAGCTTCCTGAACTATACCTTCAGACTTCATGACGTTGGTGTAGACGAAATTTTACACTGACATTTTTGGAACTAGATGGAAGGCTAACCTCCTCACCTTGTTCCATCTTGGAAATCCAACAGAACATTCCAGTTAGTTATGTCTAGTTCTAAAGATGAAGAAGTCATCTCGAAGAGACCCTTCAACCTTCGCATTCAGTTCATTGAAGAAGACAACAATGAGATACTAGTTACCCTCATTTTGAAGAAAATGAATGGCAAAGAATATGATCTTATCCATGAGCTTCAAGCTTCATAGATTAGGCAGCTTTTGGAATATCTTTAAGGATCCCCTTAGGAATTTCCCCAACTCTAAATGATGGTTAAGACTCTGAATAGAGAAGTTAGGGATCTTTCTACCAAATTGTTGAAATATAGGGTTTGGTTTCTTCTGATAAGAGGGCCCTTCCAATCACTTAAGATGGCAAGTCTTGAAAGAAATTGAAGTAGGATCGGGTTCTTACTCCACTAAACCAAAGCTTATCTCGCATATTCCAAGAAACTTGTGAAGACTTCTCTTCCCCAGATTACCCTCCATCAAAGAAAGAAGACCGAAAGAACGAGAAATATTGTACCTATCATTTGACAAACGGGCACAAGACGGATGGATGCCGAAAGCATTTTACATCGTCAAGAAATTAATACGGAAATGGAAGTTAACCAAATTTATTAAACATTAGTCTGAATATCTTGTTTCATAATTACTTACTTCATTTTGTTTCAATGACGTAAGGAGAATTCCATGCAACTCTTGTCACATGAATGCATATGGCACAAGAATGCATATGGCACTTATCTACAAAGATGAAGTTGCAGGAAGAATTCTTTTTATAAAGTGAATTCCCATGGTTAAATGGAAGATACCAGTTTTATTAATATGCTCTTCTCGATTATAACCTCTTCTGCAAAAGTTTCAACTTTAAAGGCACTTTATAGTCTTGAATGCCTTGAAGTTTAATAAGAAAGTCTCAGCTTGTTTCTAGTGCATTCTTCTTCAGCATAACCCTGCCTACCAAGTTTTACTCGAAGGGTGTGTTCAACTCTCGACATCTATGGTATCTCTTTTGCTATATCCTCTCTCCTTAAGAACTTTTGCATATCATACTTGCATTTAGAATTGAAGGACTTGAACTCTTCTATTGATCTAACAAGATCAATGGAGAGTTTCTCTTTTTCTACAAATACCGATTCTATCAACTTCTAAACTCATATCAAACCTTCTATCGAGCAATATGATTTATAAATCATGTGATTTCAAAAGTCCTTTACAAAATAGTCTGAAAGCACTCGTTTCAAAGGATTCATATTTCCCTTTACCATGTTACAACTGGCGTTCTGTATGACTAATGACTTAAAATTGTTTTTGACGACTGACACCCTCCAAAAGTTGTTGTAGATGGTCGATGCCCACCAAAAGTGGCTGCTGATTTGGACGCAACGATTAGTTAGTAGACCTCTCCATAAAAGCGCCCCAATGTTATGCGCTATAAATTGTAAAGTCATATCACCAAGGTTTAAAATGATGTCGAAAGGTAGAATGCATGGTGATGGTGAGCCATAATCAAGTAGTACAATGCGTTGGTAAGGTTCCTAATTAGATTACGCTATTAGGTAGATTCCAATAATAATGAGCCATGGTCAGGTAGTACCACGCATTGGGTATATTCCTAATTAGATCAGAATGGTGGGTAGATTCCCAGTAATAATGATTTATGGTCAAGTAGTATTATGCATTGGGTGGATTCCTAGTTATTTTAGAATTCCCAATTATGTTAGAATATTGAGTGGATTCCCAAATATAGTACATCACAGTCAAGTAGTACTATGTATTAGATTAGAATGTTGGGTAGATTCCTAATAATAGTAAGCCGTGGTCAAGCAGTACCATGCATAAGCCTAGAATTGGGCAGATTCCCAATAAGGGGAGAATGATAGGGAAAAGATCGTAAGTTAAGACGTCGAATAGGTTCTTGATAAACAAGGAAGAGGTAAAAGTGAGAATAGAATCAGAACAATACGAAAATCTTGATTGTGCCACTAGGCTAGCTCCAAACAAGGATCTAGTAATAGAACTCGGTTGGGTCCGACATATTGTTCTGAAAGAGTATGCTAGGGGCAAGAGTACCCCCACAAAGAGAAGATTCTAAAGCACGCTCAAGCAAAGTGACGCCATAAGAAATAAAATAGAAAAGGATAAAGTTCCTTTACATCTATATGGATATAAATTTCTTTTTCCAGTTTACAGTTATAATAGTTTGTCCAAGAAAGTGTTACAAGGAATAGGCCGAGAAGAATGCCTAATTCAGTGAAAAAATAATATTACAAAAAATTGATTACAAAATCAAGGGCATAAAAGGATAAAGTTTAAAAATGAAGGAAGGAGATCCTTCCAAATGAGCAAGCCAGGGTAGTAAGTCAAAACTAATCTTAGTTTCATAATCTCTAAAGGAATTTATTAGCAACATCATCCTTAGCCTCCTTTTCTTCCTCCATCTAAAAGGAATTACGGCGTCATTACTCGTGGTCGGATATTGATTTAGGGCTCGCTCTTCCATAAGATAAAGCAGCTGTTAATTTTCAGACCTAGATTTAGCTTGAAAAAATTTCTCTTCATCTCAAAGGCCTTTAGGGTTGCGTTTAGCTTTTACAGTTCAGTTGCCCTATCCTCATAAGATTGGTAAACATAGCAAAGTCTCCCTAAGTTTTTGAGTAGTTTAGGTAGGATACTCCCTAAGGAATGTCAACTTATGATTAGTAAAAAGAAAATATGGGAAATAAAGAAGAACTCCATGTCGATTACTCTAGTTTAAGATATCATATGACAATCACATCGTTCGAGGACGAACGATAATCAAATATTATCGATCCATCAAGAAAGTTTCATTTAGAAAATTTTATAAGCCAAAAGTTATAGAGGTCATACTGTTACAAGGATAAGTTACAGTGTGTTTTCTTCATCAAGCTTATTAACAAGAGTATCTTCATGTACTTCCTCATCAATAGAAGTAGCTTCTTCCTCCTCCTCTAACGGGGACTTGGCTTTATCCTCCATAATGGCCTTGGTTTCTTTTTCCTTCTTATATTCCTCATACCTTTTAGCAAAGTTAGCTCCTACCATGGAAACATTTTCCTAAAATAGGTTATAGAAAAGATATGTTTTGGTCACGATGGTTGGTTGTAAGCATCAAATAAGACTTGGAAGGCTCATATGCTAATATCCTTATCAATCTCTTCTCTAGCAATATAATATTTTTTATCAGCCATCCCAGCCTCGGCTTTCTCTAACCTCTCATCTCTTTCCTTTAAGGCTTTGTCAAAGGTCTTAATCTTACAATCCCTCTCTCTAGTATTTCTACCTAATTCATGTACTTGAGTATTCATCTCCTAAACTTTAGTTTTGAATTCTTCACACTCCTTTTTCATTGTTTTGGTGGCGACCACCATCACTTTCATTTTCAAACAGCCACATTTTTAACACCCTATACCCCTTAGTATACACAAAAGAGCACACTAAAAGGCATGTTGCATTATAGGTATAATTAAAACTAGTAGAGACTAAGATTCAGAAGAAAAAAATATAAAAAACAGCGAAGACAATTGTAATAATAATAATTTATTTAGAACAAAACCTCAGAATTACTTTATAAATCAAATAAGTCGCCAAATTCCAAATACATCAAATGTCAAAATAACCTTACATGTCTTACGAAATAAAATCCATAGTATCAATAATTTCAGAGTACAATACATCCGTCACAAAATGCCAGCTCAACAAAAAGAACTAAAAACTAAAACTGAAAAAAGAAATACATAATAGAATCTCCTCCGAAGAAATCCCCAAATGCCTGCAGTCTACCATCCTTGCCTTTGATTGCCTATGAGGGAAAAGGCAAAAATGGAGGAGTGGGTCAGACTAAAAATTTGGTGAATGATAGTAATTACTAGAATCTTTAAGCAAAGTAAAAGTAATAGACTTTACAACAATTCTAGTATATAAAAGGAAACAAAGGAAATAAAGAGAAGAAATAAGCTGGAAATAAATACGATAGATCAAAATTATTGATTAACCTTGATTGTTTGCACTTTTTTATAGCTTCTTAGATTAGGCTAAATTCCTAATACTACCTTTTGATCGGCCTGCTACTCCATATAATCTACTGTGGACCGGACGTTAAAGCTCCCTATGCAGTAGACATTGGTGCCTACAAACACATACTAATCGCTTGGAACTCATAACGATTTATGAGCCAGCACTGGAAGTCGTACGCCTGACCACCACTAAGCTCGCGTTAACTATTGTTCTACCTATTGGGTCTTCTTATTACCTCAAGCTGCAGCATAAGCGTGCCCCTCATCTCACTTCAGGATTATGTGAGACACCTCGTCTCACTTTAGGGTTATGTGAGACACCTTGTTTCACTTTAGGGTTATGTGAGACATCATGTCCATATAAATAATAGGGGAAATGTTGTTGGTACTCTCCTGTCATCCAAAGAATATCAAGTTGCGCCCCTTGCCCAAAATCCTCACGATTTGGACTTCTACTTATTGACCGTTTACTACCGTTATTTACATAAGCGTGCCCCTTGTCTCACTTCAAGATTATATGAAACACCGAGTCCATAGAAATAGGGGAATATTATTTGGTACAGGACCAACTTTAATTCTTTTCTTATTAACTTAGATAAATTATTTATATAAGCCTTTACTTTTATTCTTACTATCTGTGCTTATCAATTTATGTTAAGTCTTAAAATAACCCTTACTATGTTCTATTTCTTATTATAACCTATATTATAATCATGCTTTTTTACTTAACCCAAGGTCTAAGTGTAAAAATAAGCTCATTTCATCTTATACTCTTTTTAGTTATAATTCTAAGTTATAACTAGGCCAATTATCTTTAATTAGTTCAATTCTAACATTAATATCATAATTAGGCTCAATTTCTGTCTTAATTCCATTTTTATTACAGTCTTTACAATTTACATTTATATTCCATTATTTTAGTACTCTTATAATTTTAATCCATATTCGCGTTTAATCTATTCTATTCCATACGAGAAGAAGAAGGAGAAATAAAGGAAAACTGAAAATAGAAGAAAATCCAAAGCGTAGGAAAAAGATGTAAATAGCGCATAAATAATAGTAAATAAATTAACATACTGTAAAAAAACTGTAAATAAATGGAAAAGCTATAATTAACAGAAATAACTAAAATTAACTAAAAAGAATAGCTAATAGAAATAGACTGAAAATAATTCTAAAATTGTAAATAAATTATTAAAATGGTTGTTCCAAGAATCATAGTAACACTACAACTGTTGGAAACCTTATTATTTTAAATTACTTAAAGAAATCTAATATAATTACAATCACTCACCTGCGGTCCTAAGATCTTCCCTTTTGGCCTTCCCGGGTCCATTTGAGGGTATTAAAATATTATTATTACCAAGATTCTCTCCTTGGAAAATTATTCCTTTTAGGTTCCTTCCTGAAAAGGTAGACCCAAGCGGAGAAAATATAGAATGAGAAAAAGTGTTAGGCCTAGGGTCTTTTTTATAAGGGTAGAAGTGGATCTCAGACCATTGGATTTGGAGATTGAATAGGATGCAACCACGTCATAGGCCGAATAGGAGCCATCTAATGCAAGAATGGAAGGACCAGATTGGTTAAAAGAATGCAAATGACGTATATGACATTGGAACGAACGAAAGTTCATTCGTTCATTCACAAGGGGAGGCGGGTCGACCAGGTGCTCGACCGCCCTGGTGCTAGGTCGAGCTAGCCCATATTATATTTTTTTTCCGATTCTTCTTTATTTTTGTTTTGTTTGATGTGATTTTTTGTTTGATGATAACAAAATATATATCAATATATATATGTGTTTGCAGTTTGGACTATATACAGAAAGGAAGAAATATTCAAATTGAATAATTATACTATTGCACAGAATTTATATAATTCAACCAGTATTTTTTATTCAATATAATATTTTATTACAACACTTAAACAATACAAAGTTTTCAGCTCTCTTTATATATACATACACCAGTTCATACATTTTACATTTCTCACTACAACACTCAACACTCAGTTTTTAACTCTGTCTGCACATCTGCATCTATCTGCATTGTCCAGCTCCATTTCTTGTCCTGTCTCCTGCGTACCTGTATAATTAGCAACTACAACAGTAATCTAAAAACAAACAAATTTGAATTTGCAAAAATAGAAATTTGTTTGTGTCTCAGATACATGGGTTATTGTCATCATCTTTGATTGTGTAATATCTGTGCATATCAGTGTTCTTACAGGTAATCGTGAGTGGTTGCAATACACACGTGTACATTTATACACGTGTGCACTGCCTCGCCAACTCGTGCGCGCTATCAACAAAAGCAATCATGCACAATATAGACTCGGCTGGATATGCAACCTGACTGTGTTCAAAGTCTCGACCAAAATCAGTGACTCAATGCAAATACAACAACAGAGCACAATGCACAGAAATCACAAACAAGGTCAAACCCAAGATAGGTTCAACTCAAGGCAACTTGAAGCATACGAGGTCAGACAAATCACTGCAACAACAAACTCAGTGAAGCCAAAGTGCAGTGCAACTACAAAGAAGTCAGTGGCAAGCTACAAACACCGAGTGCAACAGCAAACACATCATGAAAGACCACAAAGAAATGCTACCAAGCAAACAAAGACCAGACAGTACAGCATATACAAGGATCAATGAATTGAATGAACTCGACCAGACACACATGAACAGAACATCAACTGGGCAGAGACAAATCAACACAGTCAAGTCACAATGAAACTGCAGTAGACAGGTATACAACAACAAGCATGGAGTATGCAAGCTCGACTAACAGGTTCAACAATATACAAGCCCAAGTGAAACCAAACCGCAAAGCCAAGCATGATACAGGTGAACAAGAGACAAGTACACAACAAACCCGAATGTCACAAAGCATAAAAACATGTATGCAACATGGTGAGCAACACAAGGGCAGTGGACAGAACAATGCAACACAGTGAAAATGCTCAATGCACCAAGTACAGACAATAAGCTACGTGCAGTGTGCGAGTACAAACTCCAATGAGCAAATGCAACAGTGAAGCTCGAGACCAAATGCAACTACATGAAAAACAGAGAAGATGGCCATAGACGAAGCTTACTAGGGCCAGAAGATCAACGACTAGTTAAAAAAAAAAAATCAGAAGACACAGTGAGCTCAACAATTATGCAAAAATGTCCAAAGTCAAAGAAAAAAAGGGGTTGAATTTAAAAATAAACATCGGGTTTTAATTAAGTCAAAGAAATCTAATTTGGAAAGAAATCTCTGCATCAAATTTCTCGAATACATATATGGTCAGTGTTAATTCAAATAGGGGCCGAGACAACAAATATAGGAAGAAATCTTCGAATTAATTAATTCGAAAACAAATATGGATAGCAATAATTCGAAATTAAATCAAGAAAGGAATACTCCAAATCCAGAACAAATTCAGGAAAAATAATCAACGACGTGTAGAAATCAAATCTGACAGTGGTTATTAGGGTTTCAACCCTATAAATAAACCCCAAGAAATCATCATAGAACACACAACAATCGAGTCAAGCAAGCAATTAAAACAAGCAACGAAAGAGAATACATACAAATCTATCAAACTCGATCAAAGGAGCAGCTGCGAAACAAAGCGCAAGTAGAATTGATCATCAGAGAGCGAGCGCGAGCACGAGCATCAAAAATCAGTCAAAGCCCCAATTTGGATCGCAAGGGAAAGAAGCCCTAATTCAGATCGAATAAAGAATACAACAGAGGGCCGCCATTTTTTCTTCACAAACAAAAGACAAAGGATCGGGTGAAATAAGACAAGAGGGAAGTGGCCGCATATTTCTTTTGTTTTGGGTTTGGGTGTTTTTTATTTAAGGGAAAGATAATTTAAATTGTTTTTAAATTTAGTGCTTGCTCTTATAATTTGTTTTATTTGTCTGTTCTTTTCAAAACAAATCGTGGTAAATCACCACCTAGGATTTAGGTGTTGTCAGATTGTCTAGTTAGAGTTAGTCCAGTTAACAGGGTTTGCGAGTTTGCAAAACTCTATAGGCGTTAGCAGAGTTTGCAAGTCTGTTAGAGTGTTTGTAAGCGGGAAACTGTTTAATTCTAATAGAAATCTGGGAATGCAGCAGTAGGCAGGGGTTGCCGAAGCTGGGTAAATTTTGTGTGTGATTTACTTTTCAGCATATTTATTTCTGCAGTTTGTTTCTGTGTTTAATTCGGAAAAATTTGCTATAACCCTATTTACCCCCCCTCTAGGGTTAATCTAGATCCTACAAGTGGTATCAGAGCTGGGTATTTTACTTTAACTCTAGAGTCATGAATCCACCAAATAATGCTTTTTCTGAGGGGCAATCTATTGCTAGGTCATCCATGTTTAATGGGAATGATTATGCTTATTGGAAAGTTAGGATGAGTATTTATCTTAGTTCTGTCGATTATGATGTTTGGGATATTATTGAAACTGGCTATAAATCTCCCACTATAGTTGTTGGTGATACTTAGATTCCTAAACCTAAGGATAGGTGGGATGCTAACGATAAGAAATTAAAAACTACAAACGCCAAAGCAATGAACGCTTTGATCTGTGCTCTTGATAAAAATGAGTTTAATAGAATTTCTCATTGTACAACAGCACAGGAAATTTGGCACACTTTAGAGGTGACACACGAAGGAACTTCTCAAGTCAAGGAGTCACGTCTAGCTCTATTTAGCAATGAATACGAAAACTTTGTGATGGAAAAGGGCGAGAGCATAAAGGATATGTTTGGACGTTTTTCAACTTTGGTGTACAATGCTAGAGCGCTTGGGAAGGTCTTCACTGAAGTAGAGCTTGTGCGGAAGATACTGCGAGTCTTACCAATGAACTTTGAGGCAAAAGTCACGGCAATACAAGAATCGAAAGATCTGAATAAACTAAGCATGGAGGAGTTGATCGGAAACTTGATGACATATGAGCTTGAGCTAAAGGCAAAGGAGGAACGTAACAACTCCGAATCAAAAAAGAAGACGATTGCCTTAAAGAGCAAAGAAGAAAGCGATGAAGAAGAAGAAGATCCAATTGAAGAGCTTGCGATGGCTGTCAATAATCTTAGAAAATGGTCAAAATTCAGGCCACGCAAGAAGAAAACAAGTGGTAATAGGTCAAAAGATTCTGACGATTTCGATAATGAATTGACATGCTTTAACTGCAAAAAGCCTGGCCACTTCAAACAAAAATGCCCACTTCTCAAAAACAACAAAGGAAAGAAAAAGAAGAAGAAGGCCTTTGCAGCGACTTGGGATGATGAAGAAGGAGAAGAAGTTTCGGATAATAGCTCAGAAGAGGCTAACTTGTGCCTTATGGAAAAATCAGATTCAGAAACAAGTTCAGAGGAATCCAGTGAGGTACATGACTATTCTTATAAAGAACTTGTTTTGATGTGTTATGATCTTACTAATACAATTGATACTCTTGAAACTAAAATTGAAAAATTGAAGTTTGACAGGAGAGAACTTGTTCATGAGAATACTAGGTTAGAAACTGAACTTGAAAATATTCAAAACCTAGACTGTAAAAAATGTAAAATTTTAGATTCAGAAATATCAAGACTTAAGAATAGCTTCGATAATCTTGAAAAAGAAAACTCGAGTCTTAAGGAAACCATTGACACTAGGAAAAAGGATTTTATAAATAGATGCACCACACTTGTAACTGAAAACACAACACTAAAAACCAAAGTCCAAAATCTTGAGAAATCTCTGAATAACTTTTCAAGAGGAGAAAAATCATTTAACATGTTATTGGGAAATCAACTCTTTGCTAACAACAGAAAAGGACTAGGTTTTGGGAAAACACAGGTTGATGATCATGCAAAAGGTAAGAGTGTCTTTGTTAGAAGTGAAATTGGACATCGTGTTGAAAATTGTAGTCATAGGAACAAGAACACAAAATTTATACAAGTTTGGGTTCCTAAGAATTCTACAAACAAATTTCATGTCTATAGGAACAAAAATGAAAGGACAAAACAAGTTTGGGTTCCAAAGGGATTGTTTGTTCACAATGCTTCAGTTACTAATATCATTGGACCTAAGAGTTTCTCTAGGTCATCCTCCTCTCTCTTTATGTAGGTCTGTTGGCGGGCTAAGGAGCAACAAGAATGGTTTCTAGATTCAGGTTGTTCTAGACATATGACAGGTGATAAATCTAAGTTCCTTAGCCTAGAGAATTTTAGAGGTGGAAATGTGATCATGGGAGACAATAGCAAGTGTAAGATTGTTGGGAAAGGTGAAGTAAGTAACGGTACTTTTTCCTTGACTAATGTTTTATACGTTGATAATTTGCATCACAATCTCATTTCTATTAGCCAACTATGTGACAAAGGTATGAATGTGGTTTTTGATAGTGATACTTGCAAAATCATTGATAAAACTTCTAATAACATTGTTTTTATGGGCAAAAGAAAAGGAAATGTTTACTCGCTTTCGTTTGACAATCTAAATCTTTCCAGATGTTTGGTAGCCACTGACGAAGAGGCATCTTTATGGCATAGGAGACTTGGACATGCTAGCATGAGTCTCTTAAAAAATCTTGAAACGAAAGAAGTAGTCAGAGGGTTACCACATCAGAAATTTAAAGATAACAAAGTGTGTAAAGCATGTTCCTTGGGCAAGCTTACTCGATCATCATTTCGCCCTAAAAACATTGTTAGCACATCAAGGGTCCTCGAATTAATTCATATGGACTTATTTGGACCAAATGAAATTGCAAGCTTGAATGGAAAACGTTATTGTTATGTATCGGTTGACGATTATTCTAGATTTGCATGGGTTTATTTCTTAGCCAAAAAGTCTGAATCTTTTGATTATTTTTCAAAATTTGCTAAACTTGTTCAAAATGAAAAAGGAGTTTCAATTAAAACTTTGAGAAGTGATCATGGAGGCGAATTTGAAAATTCGGAATTTGTGTGAAGAAAATGGTTTAAAACATGAATTTTCTGCTCCACGAACACCTCAACAAAATAGGGTGGTTGAAAGGAAAAATCGTACATTGCAAGAATTGGCTAGATCCATGTTGAGTGAGTATAAACTACCTCTAACTTTTTGGGCAGAGACGGTGAATACTTCGTGCTACGTAATGAATAGAGTAATGATTAGACCAATACTTGGCAAAACGGCTTATGAAGTGTGGCATGAAAGGAAACCTAACATCTCTTATTTTCGTGTTTTTGGATGCCCTTGTTTCATTCTTAACACAGGTGATCAACTTGGAAAATTTGAATCAAAGGCCGATGAGGGAATTTTCATGGGCTATTCAACAAGGAGCAAGGCTTACAGGATATACAACAAACGAACAAAGACAATTGTTGAATCAATCAATGTGAAATTTTATGAATCTGATCTGGAAAGGACGACTGAAAAAACGGTTGATGATTGGGTAGATCATGAAGGAATTAAAGAAGGGACATCTAGTGAGAAAGATGGAAGTAGGACTGTTGATGCTGATAGATTGAAGTTCAAATCCAATCATCCTCCTGAATTGGTTATAGCAGATCCTACGGAAGGTATACGCACTCACTCTTCATTTGATAAAAATTTGTGTGCGTTTTGTTGTCATAGTGGTTTTATTTCTGAAATTGAACCTGATTCTGTTGAAATGGCTCTTAATGATGAAAGTTGGGTTTTAGCAATGCAAGATGAACTTAATCAATTTGAGAGAAATAAAGTTTGGATATTAGTTCCTAGGCCAAATGACTATCCAATTGTAGGAACTAAATGGGTGTTCAAAAACAAACTTGATGAATCAGGAAATGTAATTAGAAACAAAGCTAGGTTGGTCGCAAAAGGATATAACCAAATAGAAGGCATAGATTTTGATAAAACATTTGCTCCAGTTGCTAGGTTAGAAGCCATTAGGATTTTGCTAAGCTTTGCTTGTTATAAAGGTTTCAAACTTAAACAAATGGATGTAAAAAGTGCATTTCTAAATGGTGATTTGAAAGAAGAGGTTTTTGTTGAACAACCCCCCGGTTTTGAAAATCATGATTTTCCAAATCATGTGTATAAACTTGAAAAAGCATTATATGGTCTTACGCAAGCTCCTAGAGCTTGGTATGACTGCCTTTGTACATATCTTTTGGAAAATGGCTTTAAAAAGGGGAGTGCTGACACGACACTGTTTCTATTACATAAAGGAAGTGATTTTTTGATTGTTCAGATTTATGTGGATGATATCATTTATGGTGCTACTAATGAACTCTTGTGCGAGAAATTTGAACAAGTCATGCAGGCTAAATTCGAGATGAGCTTGGTTGGAGAATTGAAATATTTTCTTGGATTTCAAATCAAGCAAAGCAGTGATGGCATTTTCATTTCACAATCCAAGTATGTGTTGGAACTGTTGAAGAAATTTGGAGTTGAGAACTCCAAACCATTGAGAACTCCTATGAGCCCATCAACAAAGTTGGACAAAGACGAGAAAGGAAGTGTTGTTGATCAGAAGAAATATCGAGGGATAATTGGTTCACTTCTCTATCTTACTGCTTCTAGACCTGATATTATGTTTTCTGTGTGTTTGTGTGCACGTTTTCAATCTAATCCTAAAGAATCTCATTTGAAAGCCACTAAACGAATTTTGAGATATCTTTCACACACAAACAAATTTGGGTTATGGTATCCTTCTTGTGAAAATTTTGATTTAGTTGGCTATTCTGATGCTGATTATGCTGGTTCATTGGTTGACAGGAAAAGCACTAGTGGAACATGCTTTATGCTAGGACACTCGTTAGTTTCATGGTCAAGTCGAAAATAGAACTGTGTTGCATTATCCACCACTGAAGCAGAATATATTGCTTTAGGAAGTTGTTGTGCTCAAATTTTATGGATGATGCAAACTCTTTCTGATTTTGGCTTAGTTTATAAACAAGTTCCATTAAAATGTGACAGTAAAAGTGCAATAGACTTATCAAATAATCCTGTTCATCATTCACGCACAAAACACATTGATGTGAGACACCACTTTCTTAGAGATCACATTGCTAAGGAAGAAATTTGCATTGAATATATTTCAACTGAGACTCAACTTGCTGATATTTTCACAAAACCCCTCCCCGAAGAAAGATTTTCCAGATTACGTTTGGATTTGGGGATTATAGAAATTGACTAATCACTTTTCATTTTTTGTTTGAAATATTCTTGGATATTCATTTTCAACTTCAATTTCTAGGATTCAAACCAGTTTAGGATATTATTCAAAGGTTGATTTAAATATGGTATTCAGTAGTGGAAATATGTTCGTTTTATTTTTCTTCAAACAATTAAAAAAAAATTTAATAAAAATAAATAAATAAATAATTATCTCTCATGCATCCATCCTCATTTAAAAGTCCTTATGGTTGTGCATGGATGGAGCATGCGAGTGAATTATTGTACCATCATCACTCCATTCTCATTTAAAAGTCCTTATGGTTATGCATGAATGGAGCATGGTAGCTAAGTATCCTTCTGGTCTACCTTAACAGTCCGGATGCTTAGACTAATAAGTAACTGCTAATCCCATTTAAAAGTCCTTATGGTTATGCGTGGTTAGTAAGTGCTTATTTTTGTGCTTAAATGTCAATTTAAAAAAAAAATAAAAAAAAAATAAAAGAAAAATAAATATTTGAATACATTTCCCTACTGTTCCATTATTTTTTTTCTGTCTTTTGATAATGACAAAAGGGGGAGAAAAGAACTAGATTTTGATAAGGAAGTAAATATTTTTGGAATGCTTCAACAATATTTGTTTAATGTTGTTAGATAATTTTCCTTAGTTCTTTTATTCGTCAGTAATTTTTTTTATCTTCTAAATAGGGAGTGGTCTTGGTTGTAGGGGGAGCATTCAAATAGGGGGAGCTAAACATTTCATGCTCAAACACATGTATTAGCATTTAAAAATCTTTAATATATATGTTTGTCATCATCAAAAGGGGGAGATTGTTTGATGTGATTTTTTGTTTGATGATAACAAAATATATACCAATATATATATATATATATATGTGTTTGGAGTTTGGACTATATACAGAAAGGAAGAAATATTCATATTGAATAATTATACTATTGCACAGAATTTATATAATTCAACCAGTATTTTTTATTCAATATAATATTTTATTACAACACTTAAACAATACAAAGTTTTCAGCTCTCTATATATACATACACCAGTTCATACATTTTACATTTCTCACTACAACACTCAACACTCAGTTTTTCACTCTGTCTGCACATCTGCATCTATCTGCATTGTCCAGCTCCATTTCTTGTCCTGTCTCCTGTGTACCTGTATAATTAGCAACTACAACAGTAATCTGAAAACAAACAAATTTGAATTTGCAAAAATAGAAATTTGTTTGTGTCTCAGATACATGGGTTATTGTCATCATCTTTGATTGTGTAATATCTGTGCATATCAGTGTTCTTACAGGTAATCGTGAGTGGTTGCAATACACACGTGTACATTTATACACGTGTGCACTGCCTCACCAACTCTTGTGCGCTATCAACAAAAGCAATCATGCACAATATAGACTCGGCTGGATATGCAACCTGACTGTGTTCAAAGTCTCGACCAAAATCAGTGACTCAATGCAAATACAACAACAGAGCACAATGTACAGAAATCACAAACAAGGTCAAACCCAAGATAGGTTCAACTCAAGGCAACTTGAAGCATACGAGGTCAGAAAAATCACTGCAACAACAAACTCAGTGAAGCCAAAGTGCAGTGCAACTACAAAGAAGTCAGTGGCAAGCTACAAACACCGAGTGCAACTGCAAACACATCATGAAAGACCACAAAGAAATGCTACCAAGCAAACAAAGACCAGACAATACAGCATATACAAGGATCAATGAATTGAATGAACTCGACCAGACACACATAAACAGAACATCAACTGGGCAGAGACAAAACAACACAGTCAAGTCACAATGAAACTGCAGTAGACAGGTATACAACAACAAGCATGGAGTATGCAAGCTCGACTAACAGGTTCAACAATATACAAGCCCAAGTGAAACCAAACCGCAAAGCCAAGCATGATACAGGTGAACAAGAGACAAGTACACAACAAACCCGAATGTCACAAAGCATAAAAACATGTATGCAACATGGTGAGCAACACAAGGGCAGTGGACAGAACAATGCAACACAGTGAAAATGCTCAATGCACCAAGTACAGATAATAAGCTACGTGCAGTGTGCGAGTACAAACTCCAATGAGCAAATGCAACAGTGAAACTCGAGACCAAATGCAACTACATGAACAACAGAGAAGATGGCCAGAGACGAAGCTCACAAGGGCCAGAAGATCAACGACCAGTTAAAAAAAAAATCAGAAGACACAGTGAGCTCAACAGTTATGCAAAAATGTCCAAAGTCAAAGAAAAAAAAATGGGGTTGAATTTAAAAATAAACATCGGGTTTTAATTAAGTCAAAGAAATCTAATTTGGAAAGAAATCTCTGCATCAAATTTCTCGAATACATATATGGTCAGTGTTAATTCAAATAGGGGCCGAGACAACAAATATAGGAAGAAATCTTCGAATTAATTAATTCGAAAACAAATATGGACAGCAATAATTCGAAATTAAATTAAGAAAGGAATACTCCAAATCCAGAACAAATTCAGGAAAAATAATCAACGACGTGTAGAAATCAAATCTGACAGTGGTTATTAGGGTTTCAACCCTATAAATAAACCCCAAGAAATCATCATAGAACACACAACAATCGAGTCAAGCAAGCAATTAAAACAAGCAACGAAAGAGAATACATACAAATCTATCAAACTCGATCAAAGGAGCAGCTGCGAAACAAAGCGCAAGTAGAATTGATCATCAGAGAGCGAGCGCGAGCACGAGCATCAAAAATCAGTCAAAGCCCCAATTTGGATCGCAAGGGAAAGAAGCCCTAATTCAGATCGAATAAAGAATACAACAGAGGGCCGCCATTTTTTCTTCACAAACAAAAGACAAAGGATCGGGTGAAATAAGACAAGAGGGAAGTGGCCGCATATTTCTTTTGTTTTGGGTTTGGGTGTTTTTTATTTAAGGGCAAGATAATTTAAATTGTTTTTAAATTTAGTGCTTGCTCTTATAATTTGTTTTATTTGTCTGTTCTTTTCAAAAAAAATCGTGGTAAATCACCACCTAGGGCTTAGGTGTTGTCAGATTGTCTAGTTAGAGTTAGTCCAGTTAGCAGGGTTTGCGAGTTTGCAAAACTCTATAGGCGGTAGCAGAGTTTGCAAGTCTGTTAGAGTGTTTGTAAGCGGGAAACTGTTTAATTCTAATAGAAATCTGGGAATGCAGCAGTAGGCAGGGGTTGCCGAAGCTGGGTAAATTTTGTGTGTGATTTACTTTTCAGCATATTTATTTCTGCAGTTTGTTTCTGTGTTTAATTCGGAAAAATTTGCTATAACCCTATTCACCCCCCCTCTAGGGTTAATCTAGATCCTACATGTTTAATTCATAACTTTCTCATATTTACTCAGACTCTAACGTTCTATATATGGAAATTGACCATAAAATTACCAGGAACACAATGGTGCAACTTCTGTGACTCAATTCTAATAATTTCACAAATTTATTTTATCATTTCATTAATTAACGAATTAATTATTGTGGGTTAAATTTCCGGTTGTTACAATATTGAAGGGCGAAGATTATTGCCACAGTCTAGAAAGAGGTGACAAAATAAAAACAAATGTTTTGAATCAGAAACCTACACATGAAAAAATTCATTCCTGCCTTGATGCTCTTCTAGAGGCTATATTCGATTCCTCTCTGAATCCCTAGGGCAGAGGTTGAAGGTCTAGCATATGCTTCGGTGATGGCATAGAAACTCACATTCAACGGCAGCCCTGTGATTTCTATTGCTTGCTTGTTTATCTTCGTAAGAAGATTTGAGTCCTTTCCCTTAGAACTTTCAGCTTTAGAGGATCTAGAGACCTTTTGCTTCTTTGAATCGAGAGTATCTTTTTCAGGAAGCAACAACTTAGACCTTTTCTTGGTCCTTCCTTCCCTTATCTAAAGAGCCATCCTTCATAGAAGAGGAAATCATAACAACAAGGAGAAAAGGATAAGGTTGAAATCAAAATTAATACTAAATTGTACTAAGAGCATAAAATAATCTAGTATAATGGTGCAAGGGTGAAACCATTAGTCTCGTTTCCCCCAGAATTGGATTTGGTTTCTTCTCCACTATCACTAACTACAACAGAAGCTTTCTTATACATCTTAGGGGGTTTAAGTCCAGCAAATTTAGTAGAAGAAAGTAGCAGACCTTGAACTTTTAGTTTGCTTTCAGTAAGAATCAAGTGTCGGTGTCACTGTAAAGATGGAATCTTCACGACTTCCTTATATATCCTTAAATTGATTGGTTACAGCCAGGTTACCACTCTTCTCAAGTCTCACTATTTGAGATTTAATAAAATAAGGGAACACAACCTAGAAGACAAATAAGGTTAAAAGAAGGCAAAATATTCAAGGACATACTAGCATTAATTGAAAAAGGTGGTTATTCAGTCGGAAGGGCCTTAATAAAGAACCACTAACGTGGCGTTATTTTGCTTAATGGATCCTTTAGAAGGGATAGCCATAAAATCTGAGGAAATACATGGGAATTCCCCAATGGATTTAGAGTCTAGTAGGTTGACCATATAATTGATGTTAGTAACAAATATCTCCCTATAGCTTTTTTACAGTATAGAATCATTATAGCAGATAAAGTTGAATAGGAATTAGCCAGGAGTTGAAAGGGGTTAATGGGATAAAATTCCAAGATCTTAACAAATAAAGGGGCTAGAGGCAAGAAGATTCCATGTTATAAATGTTCTATGGACCATATAAAATACCCCACTGGAGGGTTATTAAAATGTATCCTGGAGCCAGAAGCGATCGTCTCGACTCTTGTAATCCCATAAGAAGATAAAACTTCATCGAGATCTTGTTGAATTTTGATAGGAGCATCCATTTCCAACCTAAGAAAAAGGGGAAAGAAATCTAGTTATTAAAAGAAAAGTCGGTGTTATCCCCAAAACAAGGATTAATTAGGTTAAAGCCAGTAAGAACCTAAATCTAATTCTTCGTTAACCAAGAAAAGGAAGCCTATAGATGACGATATTGGCAATCTTAATCAGAATAAAAAAATTGAAAAGAACTTTATGTTTCAAGAACAGACATCGAAGGAAGGGTCGAAGAGAGCTTTAAAATGTCAATGATGGTTTTACAATTTTAACAGGACAAAAGAGGAGAGAAAGAGGAAAGATTACTATATTAAGAAGGAACGACACAGATTAAAGAGAGACAAAATTTTGCACTATAGATCTCACTAACAGCTATCCATAAGAGGAATATCAAGACATTTCCTCATTTAATGCGAAAACATCCTTGCACAGGAAAAGAGGGATGCCTTTTGAAAATAACTAATCAACTACCAACATGTGGACTACATTTATTGCAAGTTCAGAACCCGTCCCTTCAAAGGCCCAGTCTCAATGATCATTTACAGATTCATACTACAAGTACCATCTTGATCTTATGGTCTTAGATTAATCTTTACCTCACGACAACCAAATAGTTTCGCTTACCACTTAGCCTACATGGCTTCAAGTGATAAGTAGATTTAAAAAACTTTGACCTTATAGTGACAATATAGATTCTGCCTCTCGATGTTTAAATACGTTTCGCCTCTCACTTAACCTTGATGGCTTTAAGTGGTAAACCTGATTTCAAAAACTTTGACCTCACGGTCCCAAAATAGATTTCACCTCTCTGTGTTCAAACAATTTTGCTTATCACTTAGCCTAGATGGTTTCATGTGACAAGCATGATTTCAAAACGTTGACCTCACGGTCCCAAAATAGAATTCACCTCTTGGCGTTCAAACAATTTTGCTTATCATTTAGCCTAGATGGTTCCAACTGACAAACACAATTTCAAAAATTTAGACCTCACTGTCCAGTTAAGACCATGCCCTCCGACCCAAAATTGATTTAATTTCGAACAAGATAGTCTAGTTTTCTAACCCAAGTTGAGATTTCTCCTTTTGATATTCAAGTTACTTTACTAGGAATCAATATCGTACCTTCCCTTTATACACATAATATAGGCCAAACTCAGAAGATAATCGAAGAAAATAAATTACACTCACCTATACCAAAGTCCATTCCATATCCAATATATGAAGTGAACTTTAAGGGAGCATGTGTTACACCATAATTTCCTTGAAGTACAAATTATGAATATTCAAGAAGATAGTTCATTGGCTTGTAATTCCAAGACCTATTGTTTGGTTTCCAGCAAGAGCTTAAGCACCAAACTCAGGGTCCTAGAGCATGAGCCAAAGCATCAATCAAGATCAAGATCATTTTCCATCTAAGACACGAAGCTTAGCTGAGGGTAGCAGTTGCTTGAACCAAAAGCATTTCGGCAAGTATCAGCAATCAATGGCTTAAATAGCCCAGGTCGAGACTAATGATCAGGATAAACGGAAAATATCCAAGAAGCTATGTATAGAAGCATCAAGGCGACAATCTATGTCAAAATGCTCTCGGCCAAATGATGACTAGCATTCAAATCTAAGTCGAAATAGCAAGTCAGGTCATCAATCCGTGAGAAAGCACTTGAACCAATGGAAGAACCTTAAATTTTCTACAAATATAGGACAACCTGCTTTAGAAAAGGGCTGACATTAAAAAATTGAAATACGAAATCATATTGTACATTCCTATGTTAAAGCTCTCCTTACGAACTCATTAATGGCAGAAATGTATAGGCTCAATGTAATAAGCCTCACAGCTAGACAAGAGTGACTTAATAAGAAAAGGACAGTATACGTAGGACTTTCAGCCTGAACAACTATAAAAGTTTCAATGTTATTTATTTTCTATACTTTACCTTCTTTGCATTGGCTATTGTGACTCTATTGTTCAACATCTCCTAACCTAAACTTGATTGCATTATGTCTTTGTAATCTCTTCGTTAGGTTCAATAATCCAACCAATTTCTAGAACTATACCTTTGGACCTTGGAGTGTTGGTGTAGAAAATTTTTTAAACTAACACCGACACAGTATTATAGTGTTAAAGCTGTGCTCAATGGAAAGGAGAAGTCCTTCTGTTTTTCCACTGTCTCAAAACTTTGGCGCAGCACTATTTGGCATTTGTTTTTTCGTTTATTTACTCTTTGCTATCCAACTTCTATTATGGGAGCGATTCTTTTGGTTCTGTGCTTATGTCAATTTTCCTTATCAATGTTTGGAAAATATCGGTGTGACACTTGGCCCCCATGTCTGTGGTGATTGAAGATCGATGTGGACTTGTCTCTACTTCCATATTTTCATATGACTCATCACTTCTCACTTTTTTCTCTCTTCTTTTAAAATGGAAAAAGTCTTTACTTTTGATTCATATTTAATACCTGATTGAATAGGTAACTTCTTATTGGCCTATCTTCTAAAAAACTATCACCTTAATCTTTTTTACTTCTAAGAAAATATGTATTGATTCTTACATTAATCTCCCCTATTATTAATCAGTTAACGTTTATGGGCTCTTCCATTATTCCAATTGTGTGTCTGAGATTCAAGTCGAGGTAAGTATATAATCTTCTCCTTCTTCTTTACTCATTTATGTGTTTTTAAAAACCTTAGATGCAAATCCTATCTTCTCTGAGAATGGTTTCTCCTTCGAAAAAAAGTAAGGATATTGTTTTTCTTGTAATTTCCTTTTTATATCTTAGTTCTAGCTGATAACCGGTCCAGTATATTCGGTATGAAAATTGCCTATCATCGGGGGGACCGTCTCTCCTTTAGCCTCACCATCTATAATAACTGAATTAAGGGAAATAGAAGGTATTTTAGTTCATTTTGAGTTTGAGGGTTATAATGCTCGGTTGCCTTAATCTCATGATTGTATCCATGTGCCTTCAAATGGCTTTATTTCAATTACTTTCGATCACATCTGATGTAGGCTTTATCTTCCTCTCAATTAAATTTTTTATAAATGGATCTCTGCCATTAGATTGCTCCCATATAACTTGATCTAATTTCTTATTTCATTCTGATTTCCACTTTCATGCTTTATGAGGAGAATTGTTCCTTTCCTTCCTGCGAGGAACTTCAATTCATGTTTGATATTCACAAAAGTTCTTCCGGGGTGATTATGGATGAAAAAATCGGTTCCCACGTCCGTTCCTCGAAAGTCCTAGAAATGAAATGAACAAGAAATGGAATGATAAATATTTTTTCATTTCAAATTTAGATAATTTCCCTTCTTCTTTCCAACCACAACCCAATCATTCTATCTTCTTCGATGAAGCCACTTTGTCATGCATATCTCGTAGGTAGGAGGTCCTTAGTTTGGGTGAAGAAGATAGAAAAACAAGTCATTTGTTACTGATTTTTTGCTATGCAAGTATAGCTTTCTATGTACTAGTCATAATTTCTCTTGCTTCATCTTTAAATTCTCCCTAGTTATGGATGAATGTAGGGGTATAATTTGATAAGTTGAATAGTGGAATTATATTTCCTGATTTTTTAAAAAGATGATTATTGATCTTAATTTTTTTAAATATACGCAGATAAGATGGTTATAGGCCTCTTGGATGTGTTTTTTAATGATACCCCATCAAAGAAGTTAGAGACAACAAAGAAGAAGAAGGGAAGAAGAGAATGAATGTTAGTGCTGACACTTTCAATCGATTTCTCAAGAAATCTCAAGCGCCTCCTTCTCCTTATCTTCTTTCCACAAAAGTACTTCACATCTCACCTCTCCAGTTCTTTTGAGACCCAAGAGGTCTATTCTTACCCTTACCAAAAGGTCCCGTCATCGATCTCGCTGAGGGAGTCAAGCGTATTGCTTGAATGGTTTATCCTACATTGCTTTTGCCCTCAATCTTATCCTATTGCACTCCCATTCCATACACTTTCCTTTCCCCAACTTGTTATCGAGCTTGACAAAACTTAGGCCTATGTAAGTACCTTCCACCCTTTCTTTCCTTATTTAATGATGATTTATTTCACAAAAACTCATCATCGTAGTTCTAAATACTTTATAAGGATATGGGCTTTGACAACCGAGGTTCGAAAGAGGGCTAAGGATGAACTAATCTTATCCATTGATCGGATCGCTAAGCTTGAGGAGGACCTTTATTTGGCAGCTTCTAAGAAAACTAGAGTAGATGAAGCGCTTAGGGTTCAATATTAGAAGGCAGAGAGGGTAGAGGAGGCGGAGAGGGCAGCAGAGGAGGCTTCTAAGCTAAAAGGTAAGGAATTGCAAGGGAAAGACAAGGCTTTGGGGAAGAAGGAGGAGTTAGAGGGGACTACCAAAGAGTTGGCTAGGTCTAAGTGTAGGCTTAATTGGATTACTTACTAGGTGCTCTTCAAGATGTATGCTATGGTTAAGTGCTAATTTTTTGCCGACCGGCTAGATGATACCACTACTAAGTTAATCTCAGCTTCTTGGGGAACCCCAAAAAAATCGAAGAGCCCCTTGCCTATTGCAAGACCGAGTGGGAAAAGGACATGGCTAAGGATAAAGCTTCCCCTTTTTCTTTCCAAGACACCTTGTTGTAGCAGAATGATGAAAATGCATTATTTAAGAGGACCGAGGTCACCTCTACCTCCCAAGTCTATGTAATTACTTAAACCTTTTTAAGCAGTTTCACTATTTTTCTTAGCTTATCAAATATTTTGGTGTGTAATGAAGTAAACTATTATTTCAATCTTATCATGACCAATTTCATTGATTGTCCTACTATTTTGCTACTGCACTATGTATGACTGTGTTATTCCTTTGTTCTTTATAGTTTTCAAAGAAAGTAATCTAAACTCCTGAAGAATAGCATGGAAAAACTTCAAACTCAAACCATATATCGCTTTAATCTTAGTTTGGTAGCAATTTGTAGATGAAAAAAATAGTTAGATGAGGCATTTGCACAACTTTAAGAAGATACCCAATGGTTGCTTTTCAAAATTGTCTAAGTAGTTAAAGAAAAGGAAGCACTTAGTAACTTTGTACTGCGTTGTTGGTGTTGTATCTTGAACAGCGGTTCGTTTTCTCCTAACAACCCTCATTTAAAATGGTTTAAAATTATCCTTAGGAATATAAATAAGGAATGAACCTTAAATACACACACATACATGAATTTATTGCACTCTTCAATAAAACTAGTCCCATGCAATATGTCTTTCCAACTTTTCTTTGTGTAATTCTAATTCCATTGAAATTATTTCCAATGATTATCAACTATGTCCCTCCCTTCCTTATCATGAGCATCCTTACAAAGCTAACAAAGTCTTTGAATTCAATGCACCTTCAATTTCTATAATATATGGCCCGAATGACTCAAATATACCAAAATTTAAGGTTATGGCTACAACCTCTACTGCAGTCTTGGAGGAAGAGAACTTTCGACTAATGCCAGTCAGTGGTAAGCTTAAAACGATCTAAAGAATGCTCTTTCTGATTTTGAAAAGTTAAGGATGAACATGAGCGTCAATAACAATATAATATCAAGCTGTGGATTGAGCTTGACCTTGCAAATTTAAAGGTTGTTGAAGGAGAGTGAAACACTTTGCGGGGTTATTTATCGAATAGAGATTAAGGAATTGAGGGAAACTGTAGAAAAATTGTCTTTCTAGGCTACTCAATTGTATGAATAAAAGGGAGATGTTGAAGAAAGTGAGGTCGTTAAGGAGTCTAGCATGGGTATGGCTCCCACTCCTTCTCCAAGCGTGGACACCATATTTGTGGATGAATGGAAAAGAAAATTAGAATTTCACCACCAATGTGAAATTAGAGAGTCGGAAGCTTGCTATAAACAGCTGTTAGAGCAACCAAGGTCGAAGGCGCTTTCTCAAACGTAGAGAAATGAGTGGAATACAGATGCATACAAGAATTTTGGTTAGTTTTCTGAGGACTCGAAAAGGATAAAGGCTGAATTAATAAAGACTTTAGCATAAACGAGGGAAACCACTATATTTAAGATTTATGAACATGAAGATCTACAAAAAGATCAAGATGCCTCTGTTGTCGCAGTAAGCTTGTTGACTTGCCAAAGCAAGTTGTATCGCCGATCTCGAAGAAAAGCTTATGAGGGAGAACGTCAGATGTTAGACGGTACGAATTTCCTTGCAACGAGCTATAAATGTTTTATCTATTTTTACCCTAGATTAGATTCGAGTTTTATCTATAAGAGAAAAGGTTTTGTGGTGACCATGATGGATCCAATAGACCCATGGATGGATGCTAACTATGACCCAACGAAGACTTATCGTGTTATAAAGGATCCCTCTTTGGATAGTATTCCTTAGACTTTAAACTTCATAGTTGCAATATTATTCTAGAATCGTAGTTTAGAATACTTTGTAAAAGTATATTGTGGAAAACATTCTTTTTGGTTATGCAAATGTCTATAAATTGAATTCTCTTGTAAATAAATATAAGTACCTTTTGAACTTTCGCTCTTTTGCACTGTCATCCAATTCTATTCATCCGGATCGACTTGATTTCTAGCTTTGCATTCTTCTTTTGTTTGTGCACTTGGCACGGTCTACACCACCATTTAGGGGTAACTACTTTTTGACTATGAAGTCGGGTTGTGTACTTATAACCATTTATAATTCATGTGCATAGGTTTTTGTACTGGTTCAAGCCTCTAATATCTTTACGCCTAGTGTAATTATTTAGCTGAAGAACCGAGTCGTGTATGATGCAACTCAATGTTGTTAGATATGCAAGTAAAATTAACATTGAGAGATTTTTATACCTGTTCAGGTCGTCTAAAATTCCTATGCCTAATTCATTATGTTATTATTCTCATAATAATTACAATACTAGTTATTTTGCTATGCAAATAACACTGCTTGTATAAAGCGAGGCCTTTGATACTCGAAATTTCGTGTTCTCGAAGCTAGATTCCCTCAGGTCTCGAGAGTAGGTAAGCTCCACTAGCTAAGACTTCTGCTACAACCAACGGGCCTCCCTAATTTTGACCTAGAGCACCATCTGTTGGGTCCTTGGTATTAGTCATTACTCATCACGGTACGGGGTCCATTTTCCAAAAGTTTCTCTTTTTTAGACCACACTGTATCGCCATCCATTACCGACATGTGGCAGATCTGATTGCTACCTTATCTCTTCTTTCTTAAATAAGATAAAGAGCGGCCTCTTTCAATTTCTTGTTTTACTCTGCCACATATGAGAATCTCCTATGTGATGGAACCTTTGTCTCAACTTGGAGCATCACTATGTAGCCATAGCTTAATGAGAAAGGTCTATGGCTTGTTGAGGATCCGGTTGTGGTTCGATAAGCCCACAGTATTAGGGAGAGCTCCTCTGCCCAATTCTCTTTCACCTTGTGTGGTATTTTCTTAAGCAGTTTCTTAACGATTTTGTTTGCTGCTTCGACCTTTCCATTTTCCTATGGATCTGCAACAAAAGAGAAACTCTTTATTATCCCATTTCTTTCATAAAGTTTTACAAACCCTTAACTCTTAAATTAGGTTCTGTTATCAGAAATTATTTCATGAGGTATCCCAAACCTAGTGATTATATTGCTTACAATAAAATTTGACTATCTTCTTCACAATAATTATAGCTAAGAGTTATGTTTCCAACCATTTGGTGATATAGTATATCATCACTATAGCATACTTTCCTCCTTCTTTTGACTTAGGAAGTGGTCCTCTCAAATCTATGCCCAATATGTCAAATGACTATGGGCTAGCTAACAAGATGAGCTCGTGGAAAGGTAGTCTTGGGATGACGGAAAATCTTTGGCATCTATCATATTTTCTTACTTATTCCTACACATCATAAAGTGCGATGGTCTAGCAGTAGGCATGTCTTAGGACTTTCTTTGATAACTTAGCTCCTCTAGAGCAGTCTCCGCACTGTCTTCATCTACTTTGTCCAAGATTCATATTGCCTCCTTTTTGAATATGCATCTAATGTAAGAGGTAGAGTACCCTCTCTTATATAATATGCCACAAAAGAAGGAGAAATATGGAGCCCGATATCTAACTTTATTGTTGAGTCACAGCTTCTATGAAGATTTTTGATTGCTGACAACAATATTAAAGCGATCGACAAAATCAAGACCTACATATGGTACTCTAGATTATAGGTTGATTATTTGATGTTATAATAGTAATAAAATTGTCAAAATCTATCCTCAAATAATCATGCACAAAATATAATATATATATATACACATTTATATAGGTTGTGCACTTTATTGTGCAACTTAACAGAGACCGGTCGACCGGTCCAAAAATGAACGGTCGACCGTTCCTGTTGAATGTGCACAATAAACGTGCACACATGCACATAACGACTATATTTTTAAAAACCTGTCTACCGGTTAGTTTTTGACCTGTCGACCGTTTTTAAACAGAGAGCAACTTCTTCCAAAAGACACATCTTTCTTCAATGGTTGCGTCTCTTCTTCTTCATCAATGATCATAACTTTTGACTGCAACTTTTCACCAAGGGTTATAACTATTTTCTCTCTATAAATACACATCAATATCATTGATTAAAACAACAAGTTTTATTAAGATTATATATGCTCTCTATCTATTCTCTGAATTCACTTGCATTCAAAAAGCTCTAAACTACTTTCATTCCTTATTGAATCATTGACACTATCTCATATATTTTGATTCAATAAGCAATATAAATTCCATAATCTTCACAAACATCATTCACAATTTGAGGATAAGATTATAGGAAGAGTGTACTACAAGTGACAAATCCGTGTTTACAAGGGCACAAGTTGTCAACAACAATTGTAATTGTTTTTGTTGAAGTCCTCGGTATTGTAAGAGGCAAGTGTTGAAGTCCTCAGTGTTGTAGAGGCGTGAAATCCCGTTCGGCTGTTCGGATAATTGTAAACCTGTTCCTCCGGGTGAAGCGAGGTTGTAATTAGTGAAAATCCAGATAGTAGTCTGGGACTGGACGTAGGACGGTGCTCCGAACCAGTATAAAAATCTCTGGTGTGATTTTTTCTATTTTCTATTTACAATGCTATTATCATCTATTTCCGCATTTGTATTGTAATCCATATTACACGATCCGTGTATACTATATTAGCACATATAATTGTATACCCCCAGCATTTTCAATTGGTATCAGAGCCCGGTCATCATATAACCGTAACACAGTTATTTGATACATTCTTGTAATATGGCAAATAACGCAAGTACTAGCACTCAAAACACCACTTACACAGAAGGGCAATCGACACAAAGACCTCCATTTTTCAATGGTCTTAACTACAGTTATTGGGCAACACGTATGTCATTCTTTATGCAATCAAGTAGCTATGATGCTTGGAATGCTACTCAAAGAGAAATAGTAAATCCAACAACTGATTATTCAGAATGGACTGTGGCTGAGAAAACGGCAGCAGCCGTAAATGCAAGAGCAATAAATATGTTGTTCTGTGCATTAGACCAAAATGAATATAACCGTGTTAGTATCTGCACTACTGCATATCAAATTTGGGAAACGCTAAAAATCACTCATGAAGGTACTAACAAGGTTAAACAAGCCAAAATAGCCATGCTGAAAAGTCAATTTCAAAATTTCAAAATGAAACCAAATGAAACAATCAATGACATGTATTCACGGTTTCAAACTATTCACCATGCACTTATTGGGTTAGGACAAAAGTATTCTGATTTTGATGTTGTTTCAACAGTCCTACATTCTCTGACTAATGAATGGGAAGGAAAAGTATTAGCAATTGAAGAAGCTAATGACCTTTCTGTCATGAAGCCAGATGAATTGATAGGAAATTTAATGTCCTATGAAGCAAATTTGCAGGCTAGAAAAGAACAGAAAGAAGAAAAGAAAAATGTAGCATTTCATGTTGAGAAAGATGAAAATGAATCAGATTCTGAAGATGAAGATTTGGCGTTCATTGCTAAAGGTTTCAAAAAATTCCTAAAATATCGAAAAGCCAGTCGCTACAATAAAAGGAAACCTGGATCAAATAAACCATCTTCATCTGCTATAGAATGTTTCAACTGCCATAAAAAGGGACACATGCAGAAGGATTGTCCAGAACAAAAGAAAAAGTCAGAAAATGACAAATTCAAATATAAGAAGGACAAATCAAAGAAACGAGCCTTCTCAGTAACATGGGATGATTCAGAGTCATCTTCATCAGAAAGTGAAAGTGATTCGGAGAATGAACAAGCTAATGTTTGCTTTATGGCAACAGAAGATGAGGTACAAATTCCTACATTTGATGAATTACTTGATATTAATGCTGAATTGATAGTCAAATATAAAGACTTAAAACGTCAATTAAAAGTAGTCAAAGCAGATTTAAGTAGAGCAGAGTTTGAACGAGATATGTTAAAAGATGAGAAGAAAATATTAGAAGAAGAACTTGAAAATATTCAAGAATCATCATCTAATGTTGACTCTCAAATATCTCTTTTGAGTCAAGAAATAGAAGCTCAAAAAGAGAAAAATAATGCTCTCACTACTGAAAATCATGAACTTAAAGCAAAAGTCAAAATTCTAGACCTAGAAAAAGCTAGTTTACAAACAAAGTTTGATGACATTACTCAAAATGTTTCTAACTTTAACAAAGGTCGAGAAAATTTGACTAAAATCATTGAAAGTTCACAATCTATTTCAGATAAACAAGGTTTGGGATATAACAAACATGAAACTAAGAAACATCTTAGAAATAAAAGGAAGAAGAAAGTACAAAAAACTGAAGCTAAGAAAAATCTTAGTTTATTATATTTCAAACCAAAACCAGTTGTGAAATTTCAAAAGAGAAATGTCAAGACTATCAAAATATGGGTTCCTAAAACAAATAATAATTTGATTAGGAACAAATACATTCAGCAATTCATGAATAATGTACATTTTAATAACAATTATATATATAAAGGGGATACCGGACCCAAATGGGTTTGGACTCCTAAGACCTAACTCTTAGGACCCTATAAAAAGTGGGTACCATGAACTTAATTCTATGTTTGCAGGTCCCACTGAAGAAAAGAGGAAAGTGGATATTGGACAGTGGTTGCTCAAAGCATATGACGGGAGACAAGAGCTTACTAACAAATATTAAATACTCAGATGGTGGCTCAGTCACTTTTGGAGACAATTCAAAAGGTTATATCATCGGCAAAGGCGATGTGAGCAATTGTGGAAATCACATATTCAGGGGGAGATTCTATACTTGAGTTTTTATATTGTCATCAATCAAAAAGGGGGAGAATGTTGAGTCACAGCTTCTATGAAGATTTTTGATTGCTGACAACAATATTAAAGCGATCGACAAAATCAAGACCTACATATGGTACTCTAGATTATAGGTTGATTATTTGATGTTATAATAGTAATAAAATTGTCAAAATCTATCCTCAAATAATCATGCACAAAATATAATATATATATATACACATTTATATAGGTTGTGCACTTTATTGTGCAACTTAACAGAGACCGGTCGACCGGTCCAAAAATGAACGGTCGACCGTTCCTGTTGAATGTGCACAATAAACGTGCACACATGCACATAACGACTATATTTTTAAAAACCTGTCTACCGGTTAGTTTTTGACCTGTCGACCGTTTTTAAACAGAGAGCAACTTCTTCCAAAAGACACATCTTTCTTCAATGGTTGCGTCTCTTCTTCTTCATCAATGATCATAACTTTTGACTGCAACTTTTCACCAAGGGTTATAACTATTTTCTCTCTATAAATACACATCAATATCATTGATTAAAACAACAAGTTTTATTAAGATTATATATGCTCTCTATCTATTCTCTGAATTCACTTGCATTCAAAAAACTCTAAACTACTTTCATTCCTTATTGAATCATTGACACTATCTCATATATTTTGATTCAATAAGCAATATAAATTCCATAATCTTCACAAACATCATTCACAATTTGAGGATAAGATTATAGGAAGAGTGTACTACAAGTGACAAATCCGTGTTTACAAGAGCACAAGTTGTCAACAACAATTGTAATTGTTTTTGTTGAAGTCCTCGGTATTGTAAGAGGCAAGTGTTGAAGTCCTCAGTGTTGTAGAGGCGTGAAATCCCGTTCGGCTGTTCGGGTAATTGTAAACCTGTTCCTCCGGGTGAAGCGAGGTTGTAATTAGTGAAAATCCAGATAGTAGTCTGGGACTGGACGTAGGACGGTGCTCCGAACCAGTATAAAAATCTCTGGTGTGATTTTTTCTATTTTCTATTTACAATGCTATTATCATCTATTTCCGCATTTGTATTGTAATCCATATTACACGATCCGTGTATACTATATTAGCACATATAATTGTATACCCCCAGCATTTTCATTTATGAGCTTCATTATTTTTTGGAGGTAAGATTCATGTTACTGGGAATTGTTTAATATGGGTCATCCATGAGTCTTCTTCTATATGTAGAGTGATTAGCACATGTAGAGTCTGCGCTTGATCTTCAGCTATTTCTTGTTTCTGAGCTTATCCGACTGTAGCCGGTTGTGCACTAGTTAGGACTAGTATTTGGTTGGCCTCTATAATGCTTGGTTCAACTTAATGTCCTATCGGGACAACTTCATTTCCTGTGCTACTTTTGTGCTAGCAAGTTTATCCAATGAGTTCGTTGAAGAATTATTCTCATGTTGGATTTGCTATAGAGCCTCTAT
Organism: Allium cepa; assembly: GCA_030765085.1. NCBI lineage: Eukaryota > Viridiplantae > Streptophyta > Magnoliopsida > Asparagales > Amaryllidaceae > Allium > Allium cepa. Next base: position 642,835,387 of record CM060939.1, on the reverse strand, counting down.
ATTAAATCGATCAAATTTCCCTAGCAACCTTTTGGACAATTCTACATATTTGGCTAAGGTTGGCTCTTTCGTATGATAATTTCCCTACACTTGATTTACAAATAATCGGGAATCACTATGAATTTTAATATGGGTAACTTTCATTATCTGAGCCATCCTTAAGATCGCTAGGAATGCCTCATATTCAGCCATATTTTTGGTAGCTTTGAATCCGAGCTGCACTGCCCTATACAGTTTTTGCTCATTGAGAGTGATCAATAAATATCTGATATCTCCCCATGTTCATTTGATGACCTCCCTATCCACAAACAATTGCTAGAATTATGGAGTGGGTGTCTATTCCTCGTATTTCAACTCAGTAGGTAGTGTGCATTTCATAATGAAATACACTAGCGCTTGTCATTTGATTACTTTTCTAGGGCAATAGGAGTTATTATACAGACTTGGCTGCATTGCCGATCTTAGGAAGCAACCTGACTTTACTAGCATTGGCAATATTCGCTTCAGTGGCTTGTCTATGCGGACCTTGATGGGATGTCTTGAAAGTATGATCGCAGTTTTCTAGCTATAAGGAGCAGGTTGCAAGCTAACTTTTTAATGACTAGGCAATTGAGTTTTTCCTCGGACAAGTGCTTGCTTGTGAAGATATAGGCCTCTGGGTCCTTTCGTCTACTTAAACTACTACTACACTAACAACTGATCGGTTATAACTAAATACACATATAAGTCCTCACATGTAACTAGTTTTTATAGAACAGGAGTACCAATTAGATGATCCTTCAAATGCAGAAATGCAATTTTGCACTCCTTGGTCCATCCAAAATTCTATCCATTTTTCATTTTGCGGAAGAAGAGTATATAATTGTCAGTTTCTTTGGAGATGAATTGGCTTAGAGTAGCTACTCTACCATTTAGGCTCATGATATCCTTTGGCTTTTCTGGGACCTCCGTCTTTCTTATTGCATCAATGTGCTCTGGGTTTGCTTTAATGTCGTGGATGCTTACTATGTATCCCAGAAACTTTTCTGGTTGGATGGCAAAAGTATATTTCAAGAGATTTAACTTCATTCTATATTACCTTTGGGTTACAAAGGTTTCCTCCAAATCCTGCACAAGACTCAGGGATGCATTTGACTTAACGGGCATGTCATCCATATATAACTTAACATTTTTACCAATCTAATCTGAGAAAATCATATAATCTAACCAATAATAGGTCGCTCTAGCATTTTTCAGTCCTAACGGCATGACCTTGTAGTAATCTAAGCTTTTGGCCATAAAAAAACTAGTATGCTCTCGATCTGGCTCAAAATTAGCAATTTGGATGTAAATTGAATATGTATCCATGAACGAGATCAGTTTGCGGTCGCTAGTTGCATCCACCAATTGATCAATCCTAGGTAGTGGAAAGTTGTCCTCTGAGTAAGCCTTGTTAAGGGTGGCATAATGTAATATCCCGCATTATTATATAGTTAGAATTTAATGAATGACGATAAGAAATGAAAATAAATAATTATGAAATTTTCAGAATTTGGCTTTAGAACCTGTACCATTGTCTCCTGGGTGATTTTCTGATCAGTTTTCATATATAACTCGTCAAAATACAAACCAATATGAAGAAGTTAAGAACGAAATAGAATATGTTACCGAATGAAAAAAAACAGTATAACGTGGATATGGGTCGACTAGAAGGTCGATCAAATAGGCGCAACGGTCAACCACTTGCTAATGGTGGTCGACGCACGGTCGACCCACGCACGGCCTGTATGAACTTTCGTCCATCTATATGCAGTGACATGTTTTCTCATTTTGCGCAATCTGAGCCATATGTTCTTCGATCCGATGGCTCCAAATTACCCTGTGACGTGGTGGCTCCAGGTTCAATCCAAGAATCCAACGGTCTGAGGTCCCCAAGCTCCAATATAAATAGGACCCTAGGCCTAGCCATCTTTTCACAATTAGATTTTCTTCCATGTGTTCATTGCCTAAGGCTGAACCCTAACTAGAAAATATTTCTTTGGGTTCTTGGCCTAAGGCTGAACCCTAAAAAGAAAATAATTTCTAGGGAGAAGATCTTCTAAATTAAAATATATACATCTTGGAAGAAGGGGATCCAGAAGGACTGCGGAGCCAAGCAAAGCACAAGCGAAGCTAAGGACGACGGGTGAGTGGATTTATTTATGTATCTTTTAAGTTTAAGATATATTATCATTAGATTCTCGTTTAGAAAATTTTATTCGGTAATTGATCATATTAATTAAATTATGCTAAACTATAAGAAAACTTGTAGTTTATTTGCAGTATTAGTATTTATATACTGTTTTCTATGCCTTACTTGCATCTTTTGCTATGTTTTGGATTTTATGCAAGCGTAGTTTTCTCTTATCATTTCCTTTTTCTTCGCATGTGGATTAGAATAGATTAAACGCGAATATAGATTAAATAATTAAGAATACTGAAATAAAGATGTAAACAAAAGTTTAGAACTACTGTAATAAATTACATTAAAACGGGAAAAGTTAATTTGGGAGTAATTATTAAATTAATTGGTTGGTTTAGAGAATAGGATACATATTCATAACCTAATATCAAAAGATAACGATAAACGTAACTGTAAGAATAAAAGAAATAAAAGGCTAGCTAGTGTTAGATAGAGAAACCACTGTATTTTACACTACTCCAAAATAATAAAAGAAATTTCTTGCAGTTACGAATTATTGTTCATAGTATTATCCAATATTAAGATATGGAAATGGATTATATAGTTTTCATAACCAACCAAATAAAATAGAATTACTTCCCAAAATAGGAGACAATAAAGTAAAGTATAGATTGAAACAAGAATTTTTTTTAATCAAGAATTTGAAGCCGTAAAAATTAATGAGCCTAAGTCTGCATTTGTTGCGTAGGCTATTTAAATAGGCAATTATTGTGATAAGTTGAATTAAAGACAATTCGATATCATAATAAAAGAAGGCAAGCCAGAACAGACAAGTAATGCTTGTAATTATATAACAGACTATAAAAGAAGAAAAGTAACAATTACAAGTAGAATTATAACATAGGCTATAATTATAAAATAAGAACGGAAAATCTTATCGTGGGACTTATAATAAATTGGTAAGCAATGGTAGTAGAGAATTGGTTGAAGCGTATTTAAACAACTTATATTACGTCAATAAGCAAATAGAACAGAAATGGTAAAAGAGGCTTATTTTATTGAACTTAAGAATTTATACATTAAGTTAAATAAGCAAGATAATTGATGTGGCTCATATAACAACATTCCCTATTAGATTTATGGTAATTTCACAATAATTAGAAATGAGATGAGGAAAGAATATGCTAATTGTGTTAAGTAAGTAGCCAATAGAGTGAGAAAGCAAACTAAACGCAAATTAAAAGATTAGACTTAGGGACTAATATAAGAATCGAATTGCGTTTGGAGTAGCCCAAAGGATAAAGCACCTAACGAAGTAGATCACCACGGATTTCAGCAATGTAGAAGCACATCCAACTTGGTATTTTTGAGCTTCAAAGAAGATGAGACTTCAATGGGACGTGGGGATGCTCTAGGATGGCCCTTTGGTGTAGGCATAATGATGCGATCCTCCAGAGGCAGATCTATAGGTGTTCCATCAAGAGAGTATTCCTTGACTGCATTTGCATTGTAGGCCTAACAAAGTGGACCTTTGTAGGCAGTCAGAAGGGCTTGGTGTTCGGAGTAGGTATTCGTATGTCCAGTACTTGCAAGTAAGGTTAAGGATAGTTGCATGCGGATATCGGCTAGCATCAAGACCAAGAGCGATTTTGGGTAAGACTAGAGGTAAACCAACTGGCCAATGATTCTTTCACTATCGAGACATTGGATGGAGGGGCACTGCCAGTTGGATGTTAGATTGTTTGTTGTAGGGCATGGCCACTTAACTCTTTAGAAGTCTTTCGATTAGTTGAGGTGTGGCTGCGTGAGGCCATAGCCACGATCAGAAAAGAGATATACCAACTAGAATATCTGTATTGTAGGCCTAACGAAGTTGTCCTTTACAGATATAGAAAATCCCCAATTGAGTTCCATACAAGGTAGACCTTGTTTGCAGGATTCGGAGAGTAGACAAAACGATTACGTGTACTCCTCAATGTATGTACTAGGTGGTACATCACGGATGTCCGAGCATTAGTATAGACTAGTGCGGATGCAGTTTTACATTTTCATAGTGAACGATGGTCATTAGGCACATAGCGACATATATGTATATATTAGTTATTAGGTTTTAATCTACGATGGAGTAGATGGGCACAGTTCACGAACAGAGGCGAGAGTATTGTAACCTAATGAACATAATATAAGAGTAAATGGAAATAAAACAATATATATATAATTAAGCCTAGAGTTATATAATTTATTCATTCATCAAAACTTTAGTTCTAACTCGCTCCTCATAACATCCTACAGGTTAGGTAGATGGCAAGACTTCTCAACTCTATGACACTTGCTTAGAAAGTGTTAATATTTGGTTGAGTATTTACATACTATTATATTTTAGTCCATTCCGCTGTGAGATGATTAATTGAGTTCTGATGTATTTATCTTTCCTTATTTGTAGGATACTAGATACCCAATTCGAGATTCAGTGGGCTTGGTTTTTAGTATTTTTGCGAAAAATCTGGACCACTGGAATTCGGGTTGTTACATATAGTCCATATAAGTTCTCCATTTCCCATTAGACTTCTTTATAAGAACAGGGTTGGCGATCCACTTTGGGTAATATACTTCTCTGATGAACCCAATTGCTTTCAGCTTCTTAAATTATTCGTTCAGGGCATTATATCTTTCTTGATCTAGAGTTCTATGCTTCTGTCTGACTGGATGATCATTGGGATCGACGTTAAGTGAATAGTAGATGATAGTCGGGTCTATTCCCAACATATCTGATGCACCCAAGCAAAAACAACTAACGATCTTTTGAGGAAGTATATTAATTTTACTCCGATCTCTATGTTAATGTTTTTTCACTAGTAATGGGTTGATGTTCACAGACTTTAATTTGATTTGGGGATAGATTTGAATTTTACTTTTGAGCTTGACATCCATTTGTTTTAAACTAGCATCACCTTTTTCTTTTCTGAGATTGCGGTTGTCATTCACACGCTGCTAGTAGCGGAATCGATGATTGATGGCAATAAGCTATGGAAGACTGAGGGGAGGTCAGTTTAAGGGAGTGATGCTGGGCCACAGATCTCTCTATCTGTCCATGCATTTATTTAGCTGGTTTGTGAAAGCTTAGAGAGCATCTAGGACAGGATTTGTGAAGGGTTCTACAGAAGCTCTTTCCTTAGTTTGGATCATTGAGGCAAGTAGTTTCTTTTTTAGTATTTTTAAGGCCAGATGAAGTAGTTCTTGGTTATGAGGAGCATTAGAATCGATGGGAATGCTAGTGCTATAGTGATGTCTAAAGGAATTGTATGATGAATTATGCCGGAGAGGAAAGGCCCTCCTTCTAACGCCTAAGTGTCAATGAGATTTTTCATCTTGGAAACGCAAAAGTATTTTAGAAGTAACAACGACGTTGAATGCATTCGTGATTAAGAATCAACAAGATTAAGTAATATTAAAATTGTATTTAAAGGAAGTAATTATGTTGATGTAATGCTTACGCAATTATGTTGAAAAGTATTCAAAATCTTATAAAAGGTTCAATCCAATTTGTTAAAATAATCCATTCCAAATTGTGAACAAAAAATAGAAAAAAGCAAATAAAGTACTAAAAGTAATAAATGACACAAAGAATTTAATGGTTTGGATGTTAACAAATCATACTCCATGGGGAAAACATCGTTTTCTTTTTCTTTGATTCTTAGTACAAACAAAAAAGGTAGAAGTACAATTTTTTCCAATTTCAATGCCTAAAAGAGTAATCTCCCCCTTTCTACTATAGTTGAATATTCATTATATTACATAGAGGTTTATGTTGATCACTAAGATCCATCGTCCATTCTATTGATCCATGCCTTTGGATTATGCCATGCATCGATCATTCACCATTTACTGTGCATGGATTTTTGAAATGGTCTTTGGTCGAAAACATTGATTTGGATTGATGAATTTTGAACTTAGGTAGGAAGATTGAGATAGAAGTAGAAAACCCAATTTTAAATAGGCCATGACTTAATGTTAGGGTAAGATTTTGAATTTTTTAGGCATTATTTTGATATGGAGGAGATAATGTGGTCCATTATTGCAAGAACAGTTCAGATTAGGTTGTGGTGGTGTGACTATGCTTCAAAAAGCACTATAGTCTTATTTAATAAGTTATATAGTTTAGCTTTAATTACTCTTGCCAATGTGCTTTGTTGTTGTTTTGGATAGAATAGTGTAGTACAGCTTTAGAAGTGTTAGTGCAGTACAAATTATGTGTATTATTATTATCATATATAGTTACGGAGGCACCGTTCTCAATGATCCATTTTTGATAGCGAAGTTCTGGAGTGTTTATAATTATGAAGTTCTTTTATGTTGGGAGGTAGTTTCTTATTGTGGCTTTGCTTGTGCATGTGTGTAGTTTGTTGATTTGTTTCTTCCTTTGAGTCATTGTAATTATTGGGTATTACTTCTTTAGAATTGTGGCATTATTCTATCACTTCAATGTCAGCTCAAGATTGTGGCGCATCCTTATTGCTTCAATGTTAATATAAGATTGCGACGCAACATTGTCATTTTATTATTAGTTTAAGATTGTGGTGCATCCTTATTGCTTATAATCGCTTTAGTGAATATTTTACAGTTCTATATCACTAATATTGCTTCTGGGGCTATAGCACGATCTTTACATTTATTGTCACTCAAAGATTGTGACGCAGTCCCAACTTATTAATGCTTACCTCTGGAACCACAGCATAACATTCATATTTGGTTCTCAAAGACTATGTCGCAATTCTGTCCATTGAAATAAGTATTAAGGTTGTGGAACAGTTCCTATACTTTACACTATCTTAGGATACCGATTCGGTATTATAGTATTAAAGACGTGATCAATAGGAAGGCATAGTTCTTATATTTTTACACTGTCTTAAGACTTCAGCGCAACAATATCTAGTCTTTCCTTTTTTCCTTCGTTTCCTCTTCTTAGTCCAACTTCTATCATAGGAACAATTCTTTCGGTTTTGTGCTTACATCAATTTTCCTTTATCGATGTTTGCAAAATATGGATGTAACCATCAAAAATAGGAACAATTTTTTTGAAATTTACCTATTTGTCCCGATATTGACTGGCCCGGTTCCATCAGAATTCACAATTTGTATGTATATATATGTATATATATATATATGCTGAAATGATAACCATATATATATCCTATATTAAACAATTAAATTGAGGGAATTAATATGCACATAAAAAGAAAATATATACATCGTAGATATAAATGCCAATATCTACACATTTATATGTTAACCATGTTATTGTATATCATATTAATCATGTTATTATTACACATCATCTTTTTGTTTGGATTTTTTATATAATAGTAATTACATGTTTGCAAAAGAGGAAAGTGGAATCAACTAATGATGTTACCTTTATCTCTTTCCTCTTTAAATCCTGATGTGATTAAATCCAAATCTAATATAATTATATTCATACCTTCTTTTAAAACACCAAGCACTTACACATACTATATATTCCATACGTATGTCATTATATATATATATATATATATGGATTATACATATATATTGATATCAGTTCACATATCATATTTTACCGTCGAAAAGCTCATCTCAATTCGACATCAAGCATGGAATTGATAGAATTCTACACTTTCGAGCTGACTTCCATTCACTACTATAATCTTAAGTGCACTTAAATCTATACAAAATTTTCTTTGCTATGAAATTAATCACTTTCACCGAAGTGACTGTGGTAAGGAAGTATACCTTGATCCATTTTGTTAAGCAGTCCACTGCTACAATTAAATATCTTGCTCCTCCTCGTGAAATTGGTAGCAATTCCAATAATATCAGCTCCCAAAATGCAAATGGTCATGGGTTAACCATTGTGTAAGCTCGTTGGATTGGTCTCCTGATACCTTGCAAATCTATGGCAATTGTCACAATTATTTGAGTATGTTGTTGCATCTTGATTGATAGTTGGCTAGAGATATCCATAGCAAAGAACCTTCTTTGCTAAATTCTACCATCCAATGTGATCGCCACAACTTCCTTTATTAACATCCACTAGGATCTTACCTTTATGACACATCTTAACATGGGGTTAGACAATCCTCTTAAAAATAAGACTTTGTCTTGCATAATGTAATGCGGTACATGCTACATCCCGTATCTAGAAGCCGAAATCTAAGCGATACAGATGTTGTAGTCATACATAGTATTAACTTCTAGTTACATTTCAAAAGAATAATCCATATCCATGTTATATAATTTCCTAACCTTTCCTAGACAATTATTAAATATATCGTTACAAAAATACGCCAAGAGCGACATATGATGATGCCCCCTTGGTTGATCAGGAAAGCATTGTCATATCTGACTCAATACACACAGCGGAAAAATAAACAAAACAATCTGTATTCCTAATTAGCTATCCGTCAACCAACTGCTCGTCTTCAGAAGCTTTATTCACCAAAAAGACTAAAACCTAGAAACCTCAACTCTCAGCCTACTCAAATCAATTTTGAGCACCCGAGAGTTTCTGGGAAAACAAAAACTTCAAGTTAGATAAAAAGCTTGGTGTGAATAATTCTGTTACATCCCGGTTTACTAATATTAAGTGAGACTACGCCACTTCGCGGAATGGGTTTCCCCTCACTAACATCATTTTCAAAAGATATTTATTTTGCAAATCCTTTCCTGCAACCGAATTGATTATATCGAAATAGCAATTCCTTTATGCTAATAAATGGACTATCCGTCCATAAAACAGGTAATATGTAAGCTATCTGCCACATCATAATAGCAAGGTCCGTTATGCTAACAAAAGAACTATCTGTCCAAAAAACAACAGCGAGATTTCTTATGCTAAAATGGACTAATTTGTCCATAAAACTGGGCTAACTGGACTAACTGTCAGAAATTTAGGCCGACTGCCTACAAAATGGACTAATTGTCCGAAATCTTTTCTTAGGGTTTACTATCCATTAAAATTTCCTTGAAAACCTTTTCAAAAGTCCTTCAAATCATATATATATATATATATATAAGGAAAATATATTTTTAGCTTTACTCTAAACCATTTTGCCATGATATATATACTTCACTCAAAATAATGTTGATGAATTTATTAAGGATTAACTATCCTTCCAAAACAAGTTAAAACTCTTTTTAACTTTAAATTACTTAGGCTATACTGCCTATTCAATATATTCGAAATCTTTGTTTCAACCTTTAAACACCCTTTCGAAACCCTTGAAGGCAACCCCTTCGAAACCAGACCTTTTCGAAAGCTTTTAAGAACCATTGACATCTTTCTTTTAAAAACCTTTAAACATTGCCTTTCAAAACCCTTAGAAAACCTTTCCTTTCGAAACCTTTTGAAACCATCAAAAAACAACACCTTTCGCCCTCTTCGATCCCTCTGGGGAACCACCCATTCGAAACCTCTTTTAAAACCTTTCGAAAGCATTTGGGTTTAATTTAAACCATGTGGATACATTTCGAAATCATTCAAAGTTAACTCCTTGGAAACCATTTGAAAATGTCTCAGTCAAAATCATTGGATTATTCCTTCAAGTAGAGCAAAAAGACATAACCCCATTAAAGTTGAAAGCACTTCCTTTTAAAATCAATCAAATCATCTCTTTCGAAACCAATTTAGGTTTTACATTAATTACAGAAAAAGGTTCTTAAAACATTTAAGTCGAAAGCAACTGCTTCGAAACCATTTCCCAAGTAATGAAGTGATGGTGTTGAAACAATCCCCTCGAAAGCATTGGAGAGATGGATAGATTTTTAGAAAACAAAACAATCCCTTCGAAACCTACTGGATCGAAAGGTAAAAGGTGGCAGCTAAGTGTTCCGACCTAGTCGAAAGCATTCATTTAAAACAAAGATGCAACCCAATTGAAACCATTTCCTTTTAAACCATTTGACCTAGTCAAAACCCAACCAAGTCGAAAGCAACCTGGTCGAAAGCAAACGAGCGCATTTTTCTTTAAAATAACAAAGCAAAGCTTCAACCCTTTCGAACCCTATGGTTTCGACCCTATGCTTTTTTCCCACATCCAATTCATTACGTACTAGTTGCTTGATATCATATGCATTGGTTTCAACTGTGTCGGAGGTGAAAATATGGAAGCAGAACTTTGTGCCAATGGAGACCAAACAGTGAAAACCTATTTATTTGTACTTTTAAAATATTTCTTTTGTACCTAACCTGCCTTATTTTTCTAAATCTGATTGGTTGCCATTTTACTTTTTTTCAAAAGGTTGTTATTTTTCAAAATTAAAAAATTCAAATTATTTACAAATTGGCCCTTGTTCATTTTAAAATACGTAAAACATTTAAGTCCTATACCTTAAATAATTTTACATACCTATCAAAAACTCTTAGGAAAAATTGGAAATATTCCAGTAAATCTCTTTTAATATGTTTTCTAACATATAAAAATTTCAGACCCAAACGATGTATTATTTTTAACCTAAATTATCATTTTCTTTACTAGAAAATTTAAATAAAATCCACATTAATTACAAATATTCTAAAAATTGAAACCCATCTCAAAAATATTATTTCTGATCTTTATAAAATTCACAAGGCAAAAGGATGTGTGACGACCCGCAAATCCGTACCCTTTGAATCGATAATAATCCACACATGTCCGACCCAAAAAGCACAGACTAATGGAAAGTCAAGAGAAAGAAAAGAAGAGAGAAGAAGAGAAGAGAAGAAAGAGAGAAGATAGAACCAAACAAAACAATACAGAATCTCAAATCGCAGCGGAAAAATATATAATATCATATCAATGATCTTTACAAAACAGAAACTGTACATATACATATCAATCAGAGTTCAAAAAACAATCAATAGTTATCAGCCTAAATAGTTATAATAACCTGTCCTCACAATTGCCGATAATATAAAAAACTAAGCAACAATGCAGCGGTAATCAAACAAATACATGTGTACGAAAATGAAGATCTCCAGCTCTCCTAATGAAGCTCCAAAAGCATCAAATCTAGACCTGTAAATATACTCGGTCTCATATGAGCATTGAAAGGGAAGAACGCCCGGATCAGTTTGGTAAATCAGCGTGAGAAACACACTCAACTGAATTTATTAAATTACCAGAACTTTTCCTTTATCAAAACAAAAGTATCTTGTAAGACAAGTCCACACACAAACACGGACATGTTTTTACCTTACGATAACTAAAACATATCATATCAAATCCTCTTATATTATAGAAGTGTATACTATATACAGATAATATTATTAATCATAGCCGAAATTGTTACATTGATTAAATTCCAGCATATAGCCCAATTGGGTAATACAATCAAAATGGCAAACACGTAGTGAAGTTTGGATTTCCATACAAATGACCAGGTGAAGGGACTACCTTCCGACAGTACATCCCTAGAAGAATGTACCGAGAAACCATCACAAAGTTTCTCTACCAACACAAGACCGGGCCACCTCTATAACTAGATGGTACTGAATATGTCATCCTTCGGTCGTTACCGACCTTTACCGAGGGCCCTCTAAGCATACAAACCACATAATCAAATACACGACATCATAGCGTGTAAAGATATATCTAGAAGAGGATGATCATATCCTACTTGGGAATGACCCACTTAGCCCTGCTGCATCTAACCCTGTTTTGGCCATTTCCGGTTGATGAGGCCTGACGAGGTAACGATTACCTTTCACAATCACATATCACATAACTTAGAATGCCACACAGCCATTTCCGTTGACCACTAATTGCCTTCCACAAAAATACAACCCTTAAGCTCATACGTCTCAAGGAGGGTGTTAAGCTAAGAGAAGTTACCTTCTACGCCGCCACTGATGTACGTTTGTAAAAACCAATGTACGTAATCTTTAGAAATGCAATGTCAGACAAACATCCATAGAAGTTGTCCAAGAATAGGACAAACCGAAGGTACTTTCCTACCACATCCTATCGGGAAATCCCTAGGATTAGTAGCGAATAGTCCTCGCATTGGATATTTCATAATGAAGAGACCACTGCTATAGGATGTATATTGGGATTTTAACCCCAAACGATCAACAAACAGCCCCCCACTATGAAAATCCGGAATATCAATATCATCACAAAGCAACCTGCACAATCGTCGCATATACGTTGGTCCGAAGTGGTTTGCGGATAAACCGATCCCGGTCTCTTCGTACCAACAATGCAAAAGCGTTTCTCAAACTCACACAGCAACTAAGTCTCATAGATTTATCACATTTTCAACTTTCAACTTGCTAACCTTTGGGCCAAGAAGGAAGCTCGATAGATTGGAGTAATACTCCGCACTATACGAATCAACATCCTCAACACATACGATAATCAAGCTTATACAGAAGGCTAAGTACTAAGTGTACGACTAAATAGTTCCCACATCAAGTCGAGGAACTAAAATTTGGCCAAGTTTGATAGTCGGTTATTTAACTATCAAAGCAAACAAACAAATATTTAGCACCATAACAATCCCTAGACCCTTTTTAATTAATCTTTTATTATTAAATCATTGTCAAATATTCACTTCAAATTATCTTTAAAAGATATATTCTCAAAACTTTTCAACTTTCTATATTGGAAAACATTTCCATATACTTATTTAATAATAAGTAATTCACAAATCAATTTATTTTCAACACTTAGAAAATATTATATATACTTAAATCATGATTAAGTGTAGTTTATTCTATAAGGAATACATTCACTTAAACACATTTATTTGGGTTAAAACGAATGTTGCGTAAAACATCGTTACGACAACTCAAAATCACTAGTATAGGGATTCGAAAATTAGATAGACATATAAATCCCAATACTATACAAAAACATTTTCTTTCGAAAATCATTTACTTTAACAATGGTGTTATAGTCCATTATTTCCTTATTTCTCGAAAACGTTTATTTCAACAATGAATGTTAAAATCTATGTATTTGATACTTAATGCCTTTAAAACATCTTCAAACCATTTAAATCCATTTAAAATATTCACTTTCCAAAACATTTCTTTAATATATAATTCACTATCCAAAATCGTGAATATAAATCTCTAACCAAATTCAACACTTCTACATATTTAATTAATGGATTATCCGCTGTCCAAAATCGTGAATATATCTCGTTTAAATAAACTTCTATCTTTAACTTATCAATTTCAATTGGTTTCGGATTTATAAAACAATGTTTATAAATTCCATTTATATTTTATAAAAAACTTCAATTTATAAATCTCCTTTATTAACCAATTCCATTTACACCTTATTTACATTCAAAAATCCAATTTATAAGTTAATTATTTATAAATTGTTTATTTACAAAATACATTCATTTTATAACTTCACAATTATAAATCTTATTCATTTGTAAAATCCATTTATAACTTAATTTTCACACTTATAAAACTCGTTTTATAATTCCAATATTTCAATTTATAAAAATTCAATTTTATAACTCTTATATATAAACCATTTAAAATAATCCAAAAACCTCAATTTAAACCATTTCACAAAATCATGAACTCCATATTTCATAAAAATCATAACTTTTATAACAATAAAAATTAAAACTTTCATTAATTTAAAACAAATCGATTCCTTTACACTTTAAAATTGACAAAACATCGATTTCCGTTCTTTTAAATTTGCAAATCATCACTTAAACATTTTTAAATTATCAAAAATAGGCCCAATGATGCAATAACACTAAATACATCGATCACGACATCCAAAATATCATATATAATATGATAACAGCATATATCACAATATCTATAAAATAAATCAATACGGGTGCGAAATCCAGTTGGATCCCTCCAACCTGTCACCTGCAAAAAATATACATATTAGAATATGTGTACAATGTCTGCTTCGAGGAAGACACACGTACAAAGGGTCATCCGCTCATACACGGAACGTATAAGGTCATCTGCTCCACTAGGCAGGTCTATATCCAAATACCAATCAATATACAGATAGTATATCATATATCATCCAAACAATCATCAATCATCATATAATAAATTATCTCTTACTTATATAAAAATATCAGTGAGTCAGAAAGAGTGAGTTATACTCACATTGCTTGTAGTCGCCGCGATAGCGATTATTACGATTAAAATTAAACAAGCATTTAATTTCAACCAAAGTTTTCACTATCTCAAATAAATCCTAATCTAGATCCATATTGTAGTGCTCGTCAATACGGTTCCAACGCAATTTGTTTCGTGCGAAACGGACCTCGTGCGAAAAAGTTATGCAATTTTAAAGTTCATACGATTTAACATGAATCAATTTAAAATTTATTTTTTTATTTCAAAGCCTTGCTCAGATCGTAGCCATGCATTCCCTTAACCCAGATCAGAGCCGTGCGATGCCTTTCTTACCCCCATCGGGTGAATAGGAACGCAAATAAACCCAGAGCCGTCGCCCTACTTCGAATTGCCGCGGCCATCACCTTCGCTTTTAACATGATCAACCTCCACCATTTCGTGCGCCAAAGCTACCTCTATCATCGGCCAGCAACCGCACGAGCTCGATCACGTATTTGCATTGGAAAACATGCGTGAACATCTTGTCTTTATACGTAATTTCCCATCGATTTACTTGACTATAAACGATCATAGCCGTATAGATTTAAAGCCCTCCCCTAGATCTACAACATTGTAGTTGAAAGTTTTTCGTAAATGTGAATGGAATGGAAGAGATTAAGAGGGGAAGAATCGACAATTCTCGGCCATTAAATTGAAGTCGGCGGCTAGGGTTAGAAACCCTAGATTTGTGAAAAACGAAATAATGTTGTCCTTTTATAGAAAATTCGCGCGAACTATTCATCCGATTTTTTTTCGAACTCGAAACGAAGCATGCTTCCTGGCGTTTATAATGTTTTACACTCATTCCGAACACAATTGGAAGATAGGTTTTCAAATCGACTATTTAAATTAAAATTCACTTAAACAGATTTCTACGCGTTTCAGCTTGCCCCAGACAAACCGTAAATCCGATTGACATGAAATTTGAAACCTTACAATAATTTAACATTATGGATCCAATGAAACTGGTTTCGTCGAAATCCGAGACCGCTTGAAAATGGCTATTGTCACTCGTTAATTAAATATTAAAATATTCAATTTCTACAAATTAACTTTTAATTTGATTTTAAAAGTTCTCTAACATGATTCTAATTCAAATAAGATTTAATTCAACTTTATAAATCATTTTTATTCACATTGAATCCAATTTTCAATTATTTTTGCAATTTCAAATATTAATTTAACAATTTAATTATCCAATTAAATCACTACATTCAAAATAAAATTTATTCAGCTTATAAATTTACTTGTGCATATTTAAAATCAATTAAATATATGAATTTCAAATGGCAGAAATTCTGGGTCGTTACGGGATGTCATTTAATTGGTTTTTTTACCCTAAGACATATCATAAATTCAATATAAAAAATCATAATTCATCAACAAGTATATATATTCTTTCCATCATTCAAAAACATGGCAAATTATTGCAAATTATTCGAAATTCATCGTTAAACCAAAAGCACAATAAAAAATGAGATGTAAACATTATTCACCTTAGCCTTTGTGATTTAAAAGATTGAGATATAAATAGATTTGATTTGTTTAAGCTTCTTCCTAGCTTTCCTTCTTCTTTTTATCTATTTCCATGTTAATGGTGGCCGACCTTGATTTTTCAAATTTTAGAATGATAATGAACGTGTAAAATTTTACACGGCCAAGGGTTGGAGGATATAGGAATGGCCTTTTTCTTATGCTACCCCTCATTGAATTCATTTTAACACTTATTTTAATTCATTGTTAAATGGCACTGCTACCTCTTTAATAAAATCAAATCTCCATCGCCTAATCAACACATTATTTTATTTTATTTTATTTAACTAACTAAATATTCTAAATAATGTTACCAAAAATCTGGAGTGTTATAGACTCCCCTCCTTAAAGAATTTCACCTTCGAAATTGCAATAAGGTACATCACAATCAAAAAAGAAGGTAAAATATACCATCAAACAAGTCAGGAAGTCGGGATAAGTATCTCTAATCCTACTCTCAACCTCTCAAGTATAGTCCCTGTCATCATCACTCTAGACTTTGACTAATCTGACCGTCTTGGTTCTAAGCCTATTCTCATCTCTCGCAACAATGTGGATTGGCTTCCTCGCAATCGTTAAGGTCGGTTCTACAACTTAATTATCTAGCACAGTCGGTGCAATAGTAGCCTTCGGGTCTCTAACACACTTTCTGAGATGGAAAACAAGAAAAACATCGTGAACTCCTGCTAAACTGCTCGGTAACTCAACCCTATATGTGAGTTTCTCGATACTCTCAATAGTTAAAAGGTCTAACGAATCTTGGTGATAATTTCCCCGATTTTCCAAACTTAGTCACACCCTTCATTGGTGTCACTTTGACGAAAACTTGGTCTCCAACCGAGAATTCTATATCTTTCCATCTCTTATCTGCATAAATTTTCTACTAGTCTGAGCCTCCTTCATTCTAGCCTGAATGACCTCAATCATTTCTGCAGCTTCTCTGACTAAATCTGGACTAAGAACCAACCTATCCCCAGTCTCTAACCAACATATTGGAGATTTGCATGGCCTTTCATACAAAGCTTCAAACGGTGCCATCCCAATCTAGTCTGATAAATATTGTTATACGAAAACTTGACTAGATGTAAATGGTCTTTCAATGATCCCCCGAATTCTAGAACATAAGCTCTTAAGAAATCCTCCAAGGATTTGTTAACCATTTCTGTTTTCCATTATGTCTGCGGATGGTAAGCGGTACTCATCTTGAGCTTGGTTCCCAAAACTTCCTACAGACTCTTCCAGAAGTCGCTAGT
Source organism: Allium cepa (assembly GCA_030765085.1). NCBI lineage: Eukaryota > Viridiplantae > Streptophyta > Magnoliopsida > Asparagales > Amaryllidaceae > Allium > Allium cepa. Next base: position 642,818,307 of record CM060939.1, on the reverse strand, counting down.
GAACAAAGGGTCCCTAGCACTAACTATGCTACAAGGAATTCCATGCGGTCTAACCACATTCCTCAAAAACAACTTTTTCAAAATAGATGTCGATCTAGTTGACCTAAATGAAATGAAATGGGCACTATTGGTCAACCTGTCTACTGTGATCCATGTACTATCATTTCCCTTGTCCGACCTTGACAACCTATCAATAAAATCCATGGATATAGAATCTCACTTCCATATGGAATATCTAATGGCTGAAACAACCCACTTGGCTTTTGGTTTTTGGCCTTTACCTACTAGCAAACCATGCACTGCTTCATACAAAAACCAATATCTTGCTTCATACCTTCCTAGAAGAAATCCCTTTTCATATCCTGACACATCTTAGTTCCTACTAAATGAATGGTAAACTTCAAACGATGGCGTTACTTCAAGACTTATTTCCTTATGTTTCCTACACTCGAAACACATAGTCATTCTTTCTTTCTCAACCATCCATTCTGGTAAAGACTAAGATCTTTCAAGTCATCCCCCTCAGTTCCTTCTCTTAGCTTCCTGATCTGTTCAACTAACACCGGATCCTCCATCTATTTAGAAGCAATCTTTTTTATCAACACTAGTCCAACTTCTAAACAAGATAATACAACTATATCTCCACTAAACCAAGCCCGATATCCACTGCACTCTGCAATCTGCTAATGCTTCCAATACTTCCACTCAAAAATCATCGCCAAAATTGCATTCTGATGTTTCCTGCTAAGTGCATCGGCAACCTTGTTGCCTTTCACTGGTGTGTACTCAATCCCAAAATCATAAGCAACGATAAACTCTAACAACCTCTGTTGTCTCATATTCAACTCCTTCTAAGAAAATAAACACTTCAACGACTTATGATCTGTATATAACATAAAACTTTCTCCCAAAAGGTAATGTCTCCACATCTTCAAAACAAAAATAACTACAGCCAATTCTAAATCATGTATCGGATATCTGACTTAATGTGGTTAAAGCTATCTAGAAGTGTAGGCAATTACTTTACCCCTTTGCATTAGCACAGCTCCTAATCATGTTTCACATGCATCGGTATAAACCACCAAATCCTAATTCCCTTCTAGAATAACCAACATGGGTGCATGGGTCAATAAGTGTTTCAAATTTCGAAATGCTTCCTCACACTTATCGGTCCACACAAACTTCACATCCTTTCTTATTAGCTTGGTCATTGGTGCCGCTATCAACGAAAAATCCTTAATGAACCTCCGATAATAACCAGCCAAACCAAGGAAACTCTTTATCTCAGTTACTATCATGGGTCTCTTCCAACTATTTACCGCCTCAATCTTAGTCGGATCTACTGACAACCCTTCCTCTGAGACTACATGACCAAGAAACTTCACTTCTTTCTTCCAGAAGTGACACTTTGAAAACTTTATTTTCAACTGATGCTGCCTTAGTGTCTCAAGCACCACTCTAAGATGAACTTCATGCTCTCTTTCATCCTTAGAGTATATCAAGATATCATCTATAAAGATCAATACGAACCTATCCAAGTGCTCATGGAAAAACTGGTTCATCAAATCCACAAAGAAAGCTGGCACATTAGTCAGTCAGATCGACATGACTAACCATTCATACAACCCATATCTGGTCCTAAACGTTGTCAATGGTATACTTTCCACTGCTACTCTGAGCTGATGGAAACTTGTTGCTAAATCCAACTGCGAAAATACCTTAGCTCTACTCAACTGGTCGAAAAAATCATTGATCCTAGGCAGTGGATATCGATTATTTATCATCCTCTCATTCAACTTACGATAATCGCTACAAAGCCTCAACGATCCATTCGGCTTCTTAGCAAACACTACGGCTGCTCCCCAAAGTAAACTACTCAGCCCGATAAAACTCTTGCCTTCTAAATCCACCAACTGCATCTTCAACTCCCTCATCTTTGAAGGGGTCATCCTACTTAGTGGCCTACTTACTGGTTTTGCTTCTGCAACCAAATCTATCCGAAACTCAATTGCTCGTTTTGGCGGCAATCCAACTACAGGCTAAAAGACATCTGTGAATTCTCTAACCACAAAAGCTCGACTCAACTCATCTTCCGACTACATAGCACCGAACAAGGCATACATCTCATCGCAGGAACCATTTACGGTATAAAAAATTCCGACACTGCAATCTGTGTGTCTAAACGATATTTTCCTATCCTGGCAAAATATCATAGCATGGTACTCGCTCAACCAATCCATACCAAGAATGATCCCAAACCCCACAAAATTAAATACATGCAAACCGCAAAGAAAAGTATGACTTAACAAGTCAAACTCTAACTGGTCACATCTCAACCCTAGAGTTGCATACCCTCCTATTGGATTCACGACATGTAATGAAGTAATTAAATATACGGGTTCTAGGTTAAGATTATCTACCAAACATCTAGATATAAAAGAATGCGATGCACTAGTATCAAATAAAATGTAACAGTTATACCATGAATCTGAAACGTACCTCCCAAAACTGCCTTCCCTTTTTCCCGAGCTGTTGGCTTCAAAGCAATAGGCTCCAATGCATATAATTTGCGCTTTCCATCCTTAAAGGGCTCCTTCCATTGGCTCCTATAGTGGCCTATCTGGTCACAATTGTAGCACCTGATATTCTTCCTCCAAGCCACTTCCTTTTCCTTCCCAGCACTTGAAATAGACAATCTCAGACTTCCCCTTCTTGTCACACTTGAAACAGATAATCTCGGACTTCCCCTTCTTAGCTACTCCACCCTTTTGAGCACCTTTTTCGAAAAGAACTTCCTCTTTTGACCCTGCCCAACTGGGACTTCTTTATCCTTGCTCTGCTCTAGAGAATCAAGCAACTCCTCATATCTTAAGGAGGCTATCCCCACAACAAAATCAGAAGGATCTCTAATATGAGGTAATATAGCCCTGGCTAACTCAAGCGTCAACCCTTGATAAACTTCTTGTTCCTCTTCATGATGTATCCAATAAAGCATACCAATATCGGGCCAACTCCTTGAACTTTCTAGCATACTCCATATTCGGCTTTAATCAAAGTCACTTCCAATACTTCCACTTGATGCAACTACAGTCACTCGATGGACACCGTGCCATGATTTGGCTTTGATAAAAGTAGAGTTTTCATATTGAAGATCCATAGTATTTTTAAGTCGAGAGAACTGTGTAGATCAGTCACATCAATATTGTCTGTTTGACCTTAGTTATATTAACCAATAGGAAACTATCCATTCCATAGTTATCCAATAACTATTAATATGTAACCCCTAGGTGCCCCAAAGGTCATGAGTACTACACTGTCCAACATTTGGAGAGCTTTACGTACCCCGGTCTCGATGGATACATCGATATCTAGTCTCGATGCATCTTGACTATGAACATTTAAAATGTTATATTTGTTTTGTTGTGATAAATTACTCATGGTTACAACACTTTGTAACTTCTATCATAAAATATACCATTTATGGATTTTTCTATTGAATATACTTTCAATTAAGTTAATTAATTAATATAATCACATTATATCAAGTATATAATAGGAAGAAAATACCTTTTATTTCGAACAAGATTGTTCAACGAGTTAGATATATGTACCAAATTACATAATTGCCCCTAGGGCATACCCCTAACTCTATCATGTTCATCTTCATTAAATTCTTCCCCTTCTCTTTAACCTTTTCTCCGTCCTCTCTAACAACCTCACTGTACACATTTACCAGGGTTCGAGGACATGTATCCAAGCCATCTCAGTCCTTTGGACTTAACATTTTCATGTAGAAGCGAAATACCACGCTTTCCACTTCCTCCTCAAAGCTCTCGCTCTTCTTAGTGCTTGGGTGAGTTTAGCCTCTAAATCTGCTACTTTGTCCTCAAGAACCATGTTCTTTTCATTCAGTTCAGAAAACTTATTTGGCCTTTAGCTCAGCGACTCTTTTGGCTACAGACTCTTGTCCTAATCACTCTCCTGCTTTAGTTCTCTAATCTTTGCTTTGGTAATGTCAAGATTTAGTGTGGTGGTATTGACACTAGCTTTGAGCCATTCTAGTTACTCTGGCAGCCTGCCATTTCGATGATACACTTATTCTACTTGTCTATGGATCACATAGATTTTGTTTTCCAAGGATTAGATTGTTGCGTGATGATCTTCCTTCCCTTTCTTAAAAGCTTCTTCTTTTGTTATTAGCACTTTTTCATCCTTGTCAAGGTGGTTGTATAGGTTCGTTATTTTTTTTCATCTTTGTCCTCTTTCTCTACTGCCTCAAGCCAAAGGCAATTCTTCTATTGAGGTCAGAACGATGTTTCATCGGCTTTCTTGTAACAAGCCTTCCTCTCAACCCTTGAACCCGATGCTCGAATCGATGCCAACACTTGAGAACTGAAAGGATGAGTCTTTAGGGTTAAGAACAAAATACATACAACTATAGATAGATATCAGATATCAAATACAATTATAACTAACAATGTCTACTTTCAGAGTCTCACAGCAAAATAAATTAAATATAATACATTAAAAAACCATAGTCATATCACCACAACATGTCTAAAAATATTGAATACATATGTCTGAAAAAATACAGATACAACCAAAACCCACATATAGAGCCAAATCCACGTACACTACTAATTTACACAATATATACAATATACCAATAAAACTCTATATTTGATACCGTCTCATCTCTAGACTACATCAACCAATATATATATATATATATATATATATATATATATATATAAGAAAGTAAGAGTGGGCCAGACATAAACCTGGCAAGTGAGTCATACTCTACATACTACAAAAACAATACTATAACATGATTTGAGTCTATCATGCAGCCACCACACATTCCATCGCCATGTTATACTTAACCATCATATACATCTAACCATATCACATCATGTCTATGCAGACTCATTTCGCTGCTCTGGTCTCACGCCCTATAGGTCACCTGTTATCCATCGTTACGTAAATCACATATAGAACTCATTTTCGAGATTGCTCAAAGCCTAAATGGCCTCTATTGTCCTTATTCTACCTAATTAGACTTACATTCTAGTCCGCCCATAGCCTGTAGGGTCACTTAACTTCCACGAATCTTCCTGGCCCACTGAAGCACTAAAGGGGGCAAATCGTTATGCCTGGACCAACTGCTAGTGACAGGTTCACATTCGTATTTGCATACACAATCTGGGTCATTTACCTAACTCCAGATCATTCACATCCACATTCATTGTCATATCACATTTTCATATCATGACACTTATACATATCCACCTCAAATAACAACCAAAACCTTGCATATATTCGTTCACTATATAGCACCATCATTCATCTCGCCACTAGCCTCAGATCACCTTTTAGAACACAAGAGAAACAAGAGTCCAAACACTCGTTATTAATTTATATAGGCACCTTAGGGCCCAGGTTGAATTTGAAAAATAATAATGCACCAGTTGACCAGTTGACATGACCAGTAAATTTGGTGTATTTTGTTGTCTATAGTTTCCAGTTTCAAGATTTTGATGTTTTTATCCTCATTTCCACCTTCATCCACTTCCATTCCTTCGACCGCTTGAGAATGTACCTAGATCCTAGTCCTTTATTTCTAAGTCAAAGTTGATCATTTATTTTATCCAATTGAGTTTAAATTCATCAAATTGTATAAACTAGAATAAACCTAATCTAATTTTACTATTTACGACTACATCCCTCCCAATTCCTCTTTAAATCACAATTTTAGTGTTTATTTCTATTCATCTACTCTATTATAATCTATGTATAATCATTAAAGTGTCATGATTGCATTATATATAAATATGAGGATTAATCACCTATTGAAATGTATGGTTCTATTTTGATCCTTCTGTTTGGCTTGCTATGTCTGCTCACTTTAGATTTCCACCTCCAAACCAGCGTTGGAACATAGCCTTATCAAATAACTTCGCAACACTTTTGGTATCACTCAATCTGGTGGGAGTTTTTAGAAAGATAATTGAATTTTATTCTAGGTTGGATGCGAGGAAGGTGGATGAAGAAGAAGTGTCATTGTTGGTTGCTTCTGAAGTAACTATACGCATTTATTTCTTTAGTATTTGGAGGGATACAAATGTTTTCCTAATTTCAAAATCCAAACTCGAACCCTTTGGCATCCTCTTGAGTCAATACCATTTTTGACCATGATTCCTCCATATGTACTCCAAATTAGGCAAACCAAAAAACTGTGTGAATCAGAAAAAAGAGACGGTCAAAATGACGATGGTCTCGTCGTTAATTTCCAAAATCATAAAAATGACCATTTACCCTTCCTTGTATTTACTTTATTTAATGAATTCATTAATTCCAAATATTTCTATATTATCACATTATTACTATTTATTTAAATTATTTACCAAATTTTAAGGTATTACATATTGTACCCCTTAAATGTATTTCGTCTCCAAAAATTCCTAAGGAATGGAAATATAATATAACATTCACTTACTAACATACATCATAAAATACAAATAAATGTAAGCAATGGTATATATAAATGATATGAATAGCATATAAGTTGGAATGTCATGAACTTGCAGTTTCTATCCCTGAAATGCATTGATGTTGCTAATGCAATGTAACAAACCACCATTTTAGAACCTCATATCTACACATCGAAGTCCTAGAACTCCGAGTCGTTGGAAGATACATATATGATATAGACAAAGAGAGCATAAGATAAAACTAAAATAACTAATAGCATTCAGAATATTATAGTGGATGGTCAAATAAATATTTAGTATCACACAAGTACAAATGTGAATATAGGTTTGCCGGTTTCGAAACCAATACAATAAGTCCGTGTAATCCAAATCTAATCAACACCACACACTATCACACTAAGTCTTTAATACGCACTTCATTTACAATATATACAAATACCATCTCTACGTCCATCTCGCTCCTAGACTCCATGAATGTAAAGAGTATAGATAGAAAAATATAGAAGTGGGTCAGACATAAGTCAGTGTGAGTGAAACAAATCTAATACAAGTATACTACTATGACAATGATATAACATGATTTACGCCTACGTACTATACTTTTTGGACATGCGTGCATTGTAGTACAGAACAATATTATACTATCTAAATAATAATCCGGTCTCGCTTCTTGCGGTAAAGGATTATACATCAATGACTATCTGATCCCACCACATGCAGTAAAGGATAATCACGCATTGGACTTGTTATTCAGCCTTTTGACAAGGCAATATTTGAACAGACTTAAGCAATTGACTCGAACGAGCAAACGATGGTGAAATGACCCAAGGACTTAGGGAATATCATAAAATGGCAAGAAAAAGAGAAATATCAGAAAATGAGCGAACAAAGTAAAAAATTTGGAAGCTCAAGTTTTGGAAGGGTTGACTCGAAGAAAATCCATAATCCTCAGGTCTGAGTTGAAGCAAGATGGCCTTGGAAAAAACTCCAAGCACAGTCCACAAACCCATGCAAAAATTCCAAGTCAGGAGTCTGTACCGACCCGCCCTACAAGGATCAGCGTCAAGTCCCAAAAACTCGAGTTGGATACATGGAAAACTTGGATTTGACTCCAAATAGGCGAAGGGAAACTCAGAACATGAAACTATCTAAAATATTTAGGTCAAAGCCCAAGAAAACACTCAATTTTCTTGAGTTGGACTCCTAGCAAGTCCAACTATAGCCAAAACAACTCAAATCAAGACAACACGGCAATAGGATCATCGAAATTGGGGATCGATATCGACTCTTTCCCAGGGATCGGTACTGAATCCCAAATATGAATTAGGAGAACCCCATGTTATGCCTACATGCTAGCTTGATGCCAATAGCCTATTTCCAAAGTCGATTTATTAATTCAATGCAATTCTCCATCGATCTCCATGGACGCTTGAAACTATAACTTTGTTTTCCTTCAACTTCATCATTTGGACTCATAAGAAAGCATATATTAGTGTAAACAACTATAGAATCATGAAGCTAACAACAAGGAAATCTGTGAGGGCACTAGGAATGACGAATTTGGGGATCCGTACCGACTCCCACTTGAGGATCAATACCGACTTCCAGCTCTTGTTGAGGTGGCGCCTGCTTTTTAAAGAGAATTAGTCTAAATCGTGGCCACTAGCTATGAGATATTTAGTATAATATTTCAGACTCGACACTTCTATAAGTAGGAAGTTAGGGCTCATTTTGCAGGATCTTTTGGCTCTAGCTCTTCCTTACTCTATGTTCTTGTAACTTTGAAATTCTAAGTGATGGAGCTATACCGAGTTGCAAGAACTTCTACCCCAAAGTTGTAAATCAGTAATAAAATCTTAAAGCGGACGTAGGCCTTGATTTTCCAAACCATTATAAATGGATACGTCTCTTTTCTTTCCTCTTTTTCATTTATATTTCAGTTATATTTATTCGCTTTTGTTCACCACCTAATCTTTGGATGTTCTGCCAAATTTTGATTTAATCATTTTGGTGCTTTCACTAAGAACCTGACTCTCAGGCTATTTAGATCCTTGTCTACTATTAGATTGTCTAAAGACCAAGGAAGAGATACAATTCCTTCTCAACTAGTTTCCCCACTACTTAGGTGAACAAAGTCAATAGAAATCTATCTTCAATGGCTCCCGGGAAAGACAAAGCTGCCTCCTCCTTAAGAGCAACTGATGAAGTAGAGAACGCTGACCATTAAATTTTGGATGAAGCTCTATAGCAAGATCCTATGGATACCCAGAATCCTTTGGATCTCATCACTAGGATTGAATTTGAAAGGATGATGAAAAAAACTACAGGACAGCCATGCAGAGCTGAACGGGAAAACCAAGGGAATAGAAACTTGATGGACCAGCTGAATACTGGATGTAGAAGAACTAAAAGAGTCAATCTCCTCCATACTCAGAATCAGGAAGTTCCTCATCATCTGGCCATTTTTGAAGGAGCAGGAGGTAGTGGACAAATGCACCTGAAGCAGGGATGTCATGACAGGAATTGAGAACCGACCCCAAACAAGGCATAGGAGTCGGTACCGACCCCTCCTTGGGGGTCGGTATCGATCCTACTTGGGGGTCGGTGCAAAACCCATTCAATGGGGTTTAGGTCTTTGACTCGGTGATAGCATGCAGCATGCATGCACTATGACTGTCCTGGGTGCCAGAAGTCGGTAGTTTTTTTACTAAATTGCTCCTAAAGAACAAACATGGAGTTCCTAGGAAAACGATTCCTCCAGATCCAGGAGAGCATAGACTACGAGGTACGAATAAGGACCATTTACCGGCCAGCCATAAGGAGTAGACTATGGCTACCGCAATCTAACAGCCATTCAAGGACTATATTTGACTACAATGGTTCGACTGCTTGCGAAAGAAAGCTAGGACCAAACTGACGACGATTTTGGTACTTTCCTTAGTTGGAATCCTTTCACATAAATTATTTTAAGCGAAGAATACCCACTGAGATTCATGCCGACGATGCTCTTATACTTAGAAACGACAGACCCTAGACAATACATCATGAAATACGAATGGCGTATGGACTCTGCTAGGGCCACGGATGCCATCAAATGCAAATACTTTCCTATTTCCCTAGAAGGAGCAGCGACCATGTGGTTTACTCAACCACTACCAAGGTCCAACTCATCATTTGATCAATTGGCAAGGAAATTTATCGAGAAATTCAGGATGCACTTTCTTATTATAGTATATGATATGGTTATATATTACTAGAATACAATTCTGGTCTAGTGGCAATTTTTTTTAGTATCATATTATCCTTCTCTTTTTTATACGACTCGCCCTAAGGATGTCATGTCTTTATCTAAATTATCCTAAGGACTAGGGAAATCAGTCAAGGATTTTCATTAAAGATTCAATACTGCAACAATTGAGGTAAGCAACCCTCAACAGAATATCATCTTAATGGCTTTGATAGGGGCATCCACCTTGACACAGATTTCGAAATATGGTTATCAATGAAGCATTCTGCCACCTTGGATTGCTTTTACAACAAGGTGGCACAGTACTTATGCAAGGAGGAGGCTTTGCAGACTAGATGAAAAGATAGAATAGGCCATCAGGCCAAAGGAATTCAAAGCAATGCTGCTGTGAAACAATCTAGAGCGAGTCCCGGGAACATAGATATGAATGTTCAGAGCAAGAGCAGTGATAAGAATAAGGGGCGTAGAGGGGCCCTAAATGAGAACCTGGATTCATGGAGACGTTTGAGAGTCCCGAGATTTGACACCTATACCCCTTGAATGATTCGACTGAAAACGTCTACTTAGCCACTCATGATTCAAAGAAATATAGAAAACCAGCTCTGAGAGAGTCCACTAAAAGCCAAAGGAAGTCTGGAAAGTTCTGTAGATTTTATGAGACCTACGGTCATGACACAAATGAATGCAGACGCCTCTAAGATATGATCGAAGAGCTAATCCGAAATAAAAGGCTCCAAAAATTTATGAAAGTCACGCAGGATGGCAGGCATGGGACATCTAACCCCCAACAAGGATAGACCATTCCTGGTGCTGATAGACCCAGGCAGCCTAAGGGAAGACTGGTTATAAACTAGATTGTAGATGGTCATCGTCAGTTGATAAGAGCTGGAGCAAAACAGAATGGCAAGCATGATGAAGTCATTTCATTCAAGAATAAACTCTTTTTCTTATTTTCTTTGAACTTTTTCCATAAGACGGACTCTATAGTTTTCTATTTTCAATGAATTTTCTTTCCAATCATAAAACCTTGTCTTTATGTGCCATAAGAGTCGTGAAATGCGATCGACTTGAACGAAACTTCATATAAACAATGCAGGTACCCAGAGTTAGGTGCCTACCAAATCTCCACAGCCCATGGCCTGACTTTGAGAGCTATATCGAGATGAGCGTGATTCAACCGCTCCTTAGCCAACTCTTGCCCCTGACTCGAAGGTAAGCCCAGAATCCAAAGTGGATGTGACTCGACCATCCACTACCAAATGCATGCTTAGAATTTTTGCCAAAACACATGCCTCACATAGGGCTCATCAATCTAATGTGGAGGTAACAAGACTATCCACGCACCACCTCATGCCTACCATGCGGGGACTAAAACGTAATCCAAGATGGATGTGACTTACCGTCCATCTCCTAGTACTTTCCCTTGACTTGAAAAGTGGCAAAAAATATAATCTGAAATGGATGTGACTGACCATTCATCTCCTAGCCCTTTCCCTTGATTCGATGGGGGCACAAAACATAATTCGGATGGATGTGACTGATCGTCCACCTCCTAGCTCTTTCCCTTGAATTGACAGGAAAAGTTCAAACCAAAATAGAGGTGAACGACCATCCATTAACCTAACTCTCTCCCTTTACCGATGGGGGGAGCATAACCAATAAATGAGCAGACGTGACTGACCATCCATCTCCAAACTCTTTCCCTTGACCAGATGGAGCGAGCATAATAAAAAAAATAAGAAGATATGGCTAACCATCCATCTCCATATTCTTTCCTTTGACCCGATGGGGGAGTACGAATTCCAAGATAGGCATGACCTGATCATCCATCATCAACCCTAGAGAAAACATGACCCGACCTTCCATCTCCTAACTCCTACCCTTGATCCGAAGAGGAGAAATTCAAATCCATAACAAACATGACATATACATCCAACCAGGGTCTAGGATGAATGTGATCTGACTGTCCATCCATCAACTCTATTTTTCATGGCTTCACTGGAATCAAACATGGAATGCATGAGACTTGACACTCACCTATTCCTACTATTGACCTATCAAAAGGAGCACAAACTCGGGATAGGTGTGATCTGACCACCCATTCACCAACTTGGCCTTAAACCCAATAGGGAAGAGTATCACTACAAAAGGATGAGACTTGACCGTCCATTTCCTAATCCCATTGACCTCGGACCAAGGGCGGAGGAATATCATCAATTTATAGCTGAACATGAAAGCTCAACACTATGGCTCGTTCCTAGTGTTCAATGCAATTTAAGGCTGTGACCAAAAGGTTACCTCAGAATGGACTAATCGAAATCATTTGATCACTCGCTAATGGCTTGAATTCACAATGTTATGACTAGCCTCATCATCAGCACTTACCATTTCATCTTCCTCAACATCATCTTGAGCCTCCTCAACCTCTTGACGGAGGATTGGGGCATGAATAGAACCAAACATGATGTCTACTCTTCATTAGATTAGCCCAAGAACAACTTATAATTACAATCCAGTAGAACTTGGCAACAACCCATAGGCATGCGAGCATGCTTGCGAGCAAATTACATACCTAACATACAATTTCTAGAACCAATGAAAATCGAATTCTTACTTAAAACTTTTAGAAAAGAAACCTGTTCAAATAACTAAGACCTACTACTTTAATCAATTAGCTCAATGGAATCAATCACAGATAGTTATCAAGAGAATACATTCCAATTTTACAATGTCAGATATCGATCAAGCATCACAACGGACAGCTAGAGATACGACTCTTCGTGAAATCCACTCAACGAAAGGATAAGGACAATTTGAGGTGCTGAGTGAAATCCATTCCAGCAATCCTAACTTGTCTCAGCACATCATGTTTGCAACAAGATAAGCTTTGGAGGGGCAAACATTATCAAAGCTTTTGACTAGGCAGTATTTGAACAGACTAAAGCACTCGACTCGAACGAGCAAATGATAGAGAAATGACCTAAGGACTTTGGGAATATCACAAAGGGCAAGAAAAATAGAAATATCAAAAAATGAGGAAAAAAATTGAAAATTTGTAAGTTTAAGTTTTTGGAAGGGTTATCTAGAAGCAGACCCACAAAATCATCAGGTCTGACTCGACATAAGATGGCCTTGGAAAAAACTCCAAGCATTGCCAAAAGCAACCCATGAAAAAACACCAAGTCAGGAATCAGTATCGACTCCTAATCTGGGGATCGCTCCCAAGTCCTAAAAACTCGATTCAGACATATGGAAACTCGGATTTGACTCCAAGCAGTCATAGGGAAACTCAGAATGCAAAATCTTAAAAAATCTTCAGGTCGAACCCCAAGAAAACACTCAAATTTCTTGGTTTGGACACCCAGAAAGTTCAACTATAGCCAAAACAACTCAAATCAAGACAACAGAACAATGTGATCCCGCAAGTTGGGGACCGGTACCGACTCCTACCAAAGGATCGGTACCAACTCGCAAATACGGCTTAGGTTGATCCTATTTTCTGGCTACATGCCTATCTTTGTTCTGATAGCCTATTTTCTTTGATTCAACGTAATTCTCCATCGATCTGCATGGATGCTTGAAATTAAAACTTTATTCTCTTTTAACTTCATTATGTGGAATCAAGTTTATATTGTTACAAACAACTATGGAATCACAAAGCTACCTACAAGGCAATCTGACATGAGGGGTAGAAGACACCACAAATGGTGAATTTCGAGATCGTACAGACTCCCACTTAGGGATCGATACAGACTTCCATCTCTTGCTGAGGTGGTGCCTACATTTTACGAAGAACTAGTGTAAACCATGGCTAATGGCTATGAGATATTTGGTGCAAGATTCTAGATTCGCTAACTTTATATACAGGAAGGTAGGACCCATTTTTCAGGATCTTTTGGCTCTAACTCTTCTCTACTCTATATTCTTGAGTCCCTTAAATTTCTGCCCTCAACTTGTATATCAGCAATAAATTCATATAGTGGACGTAGGTCTTGCTTTTCCGAACCACTGTGAACAATTAAGCCTCTTTTCTTGCCTCTTTTTCATTTATATTTCTATTATATTACATCAATTTTGTTCTCTACATAACCTTTGGGTGTTTGGCCAACTTTTGGTTCAAACAAGACTGATGACTGGTCCCACCTCATGTGTTACAGGTCGACTGTTGTGCATATCAAAACTGTCCTAGACCAGCCTTAATGCTCTGCATGAGAATGTAGGATCTAGATTAACCCTAGAGGGGGGGGGTGAATAGGGTTATAGCAAATTTTCTCGAATTAAACACAGAAATATAATTGCAGAAATAAATATGCTGAAAAGTAAATCACACACAAAATTTACCCAGCTTCGGCAACCCCTGCCTACTGCTGCATTCCCAGATTTCTATTAGAATTAAACAATATCACGCTTACAAACACTCTACTAGACTCGCAGACCCTTTTGCTCCCGCTCACAAACACTCTACTAGACTCGCACACCCTGCTCCTGCCTATACAGTTTCGCACACTCGCAAACACTGCTCCCGCCTATAGAGCTTTGCAAACTCGCACACCCTGCTCACTGAACTAATTCTAAATAGACAATCTGACACTACCTAATCCCTAGGTGGTGATTTACAAATTCTTCGACTCGAAAAGAAAAAACAAACTTCAAAATTAAAACCGGCGCAAAAATTAAAATACAACTTGAATGCGTAATTTTTTCTCAAAATAAAAAACTAAAAAACCCCTTTATAATTAAACCCTAAAAAAATAACTTAAGCCCCTTTATAATTAACAAGGCCGGCCCCTTTTCTCAAAATAAAAAACTAAAAAACCAAGTTGATATGCTTGTGATGCTTTGTCTCTGGCATTGACATTGACATTTGTATATATCACCTGGCCAGTTGAATCATTAACTGTTCATACTTGTGATCTTCATTTGGGTTATTGATCGTGATTTGCACTGCTACACTGTTGCATTATGGTCTTCTCATTCTATTGCACTTTGGTTTAGTTGTGCATTTGTCCAACCATTCAAACTGATCTTGTACTTCTGGTTTTGATTCATATGTTCTTCAAATCAGTGGTGCACTGTGCCATTTGATCTGTTGCACTGTTGGTTGACTATCTCCTTGAGTTGCAGTGAGCTCGACATTGTTGTTTACTTCACTTGTGGTCTTCATTTTTGATGCAGAACTTCAGTGCTTGTATTGACATGTTATGGCTTGTACTCGGTTTGCTTTTGATGTATTCTGGTGCGGTGTTGTTACTGCATTCATGATAGTTTGTATATGCATTTGCCTGTTGTTTGATTTGTCTGCACTTGATCATGTTGCTGTTGCTATGCAGTTGCTATGCCTTGCTTGGTCTCTGTTCTTTGTATTCTGGTCAGTGGTGTTCATTTGTATACATACATTCTTGTATGTATATATGTGTATAGCCACTGCACTCTGTAATCTTGAGTTTGTTTACTTGGTGGCATGCATTTTTTTTGTGATCTGCCTTGTTGCTGTTGTAATGTGTGCACTTGCCCTTGATATTGTAGTCTTGTTCATTTGGGCTGCTGGACTTGTTGTACATTGCATAGTGCATTGCCTTGTTTGTTGAAGTTGTGCTTGCACACTTGCTATTTTTGGCTGCGCACACGAGTTGGCGAGGCAGTGCACACGTGTATGAACGTACACGTGTGTATTGCAGCCACTTATGGTTACATGTCCCTGTAATATCTATATGCACGACTTTGTGATGAAAACAAGTGTAAATTATGACGAACAACCCAAATAACTGAGGCAAACCATATTTTCAAAAATCGTATTTTATTTTATATTGCAAAAATATTTCTTTTTCAATTTTACTGCGTTAGTGAATATTTTTGCAGATTGCTCAGATGCTGGATTCAAACTGGAATGCAATTGAAGACAAAATACGAGTGTGAGTGATATGTAGTGAGGTTATCAATGTAAAAATATTTGTGATGTAATCGTGATGTAATCACAAATGTATATGTATAGTGAGAGCATGAATTTGTACTATTCAAGATTGTAATAAATATTTGTTTGAATAAAATTTCTGTTTGAATTCAAAATCTGTGTAACTTGTTCTGTTTGAATTCAAATTCAAATTCTGTGTAATTTATTTTATTCAACAAATATTTATTTAATCTATGAAAGACAAAATAGTACATTACCAAATACATTTAAATGAATATATATGTTTATTATCATCAAACAAAAACATATAAGCGCATATTCAACAATCTCCCCCTTTTGATGATAACAAACATATATTTAAGATTTTGACCGTGTTAAATGTATTTGACCAATTATATACTCTAATTGCTCCCCCTATTTAAATGCTTCCTCTCTACATGATGCCCCCCCTACATATATGCATACAAATAGAAATAGATTCAAATGAGCCTAGATGCATATGGGAAAATTATTTGACCTTTGCTTGATTCTATTTGGCAAAATCTTAACTTTTCTCTCCCCCTTTTGTTATCAGCAAAAGAATAATAGTGTGAGAGAAAAATAGAAATAAAGTGATCGATATTAATCCAACATTAATCTCAAATTGAATATAAATATCAAACTTCAATAAGAATCAAACAAAAACCATAACTACCCTTGTTAGGCGCATATTCCACTTTTAGAAATGATGGATATGGTGTTCATATAAAATCATACAGTTGAATCAACTTGTGGTACATTTATATCAGGAATTTGAATATCTACTAATCATGCATAACCGTTAGGACTTTTAAATGAGATTAGTAGTATTCAAATTTAATTTTAAAAATGAAATCAAGTATCTTCTAACCACGCATAACCGTGAGGACTTTTAAATGGGATTAGAATCAACTTGTCTATTTAAGCAATTAATTTTGATATGCGTTCCATACATGCATAACCGTAAGGACTTTTAAATGAGCATGGAAGCACATAAAAAAATCCAAGTAATTCACCCATGCATAACCGTGAGGACTTTTAAATGAGAGTGAATACTTTGGATATTTATTTATTTATTTAAAAAATATGACATGAAAAACAAATGATTCCTGATTATAGTACCACATATCGACAAACTATATTGAATATTTGATAAACCATGGTCGATAGAAATAATGATAGATATAGAAATGGTCATGGAATCTTTACCCAACAAAAAGTTTTATAATTCTTGTTTTAATTCCTAAAGAAATTTTCCAAATATACTTTCTTGAGTAATGTATGTTAAATATCAACACTCATCACTTTTTCAATCACTATTTATCTCTTTGATAATTAGTAGGGAGTCGGATCAGTCAAAATTTGTCATTTAAAATCAAATAAAAATGACTGATCTGAAAATATGGTCAAACAATTATTTTCTCGAAGGGGGTATATGAGAAAAAAAATTCTGCTAAATGAAAAATTATTTTAAGTGAAAAATATGCAAATATTTTCTTTGAAAAACGATGCAGCAAATGAATGTTTCAAAAATTAATCACGTTACACTAGTAATTTCTCTATCAACTATATTACCAGTGTAATCTGCATCTGAATTTAAATTTCACTCAATATTCACTCGTTGGATGTCAAAGACCAGATTGTGAAATTTCAACAAACTATCTCAGAATGTAATTTGAAATGAAGCCATGTTAACACTCAAACAAATATCATAGTGTTAATTTCAAAAACCGTAGGATGAACAGTTATATTCATGAGTAATCAACAGTCAATCAACATCATAATTATTTCAAAAACAATTTCTTGAAGTTCAACAATTTCTTAAAAAACTTTTTAGCAACTTTCACATGAAATCGTGCAAATTTACAAGCAGTGACCAAAATGTCAAAATATATCTAAGTGTAGCATGAGTAGACAGTAATCAATCAACATCATAATTTGACCAAACATATTAAGTTCAATGATGAAGGAATGGTTGGTCTACTTTTAAGCACAAATCAAAGTAAGAACAAGTCAAAAGAAAAATCATATCAATAAGTCAGAATTAAAGACATCACATCATTATCACAATTTTGGCTGATTTAATTCAGAATATGGTGCAGATTATCACATTTAATATACCTTCACCTGTTTTACCTTTACGATAATTTCTCGTGATTGCCCATTGTGATTATGTCACCTTTATACTAGGCTAAGGAACTTTGCTTTGTTGCCCGTTGTGTTTCTGGAACAGCCAAAATCCAGAGAACACCGTTGTTGTTCCTTAGCCTGCCACCACACCTACACGATGAAAGATTTTTGTGACCTATTTCTAGGTCCATGATTGTTAGTGGCAGAAACATTATGAATAAACAAACCCTTTGGAACCCAAACTTGTTTAGTCCTTTTATTCTTGTTCCAATAGACATGAAATTTGTTTGTAGAATTCTTAGGAACCCAAACTTGTATAAATTTTGTGTTCTTGTTCCTATGACTACAATTTTCAACACGATGTCCAATTATTTCACATCTATCAAAGACACTCTTCCCTTTTGCATTATCCTCAACTTGTGTTTTCCCAAAACCTAGTCCTTTTCTGTTGTTAGCAAAAGTCTGTTTTCCCAATAGCATGTTGAAAGATTTTTCGCCTCTTGAAAAGTTATTCAGAGATTTCTCAAGATTTTGGACTTTGGTTTTAAGTGATGTGTTTTCAGTTACAAGTGAGGTGCATCGATTTATAAAATCCTTTTTCCTAGTGTCAATGGTTTCCTTAAGACTCAAGTTTTCTTTTTCAAGATTCTCAGAGTTATTCTTAAGTCTTGTCAATTCTGAATCTAAAACTTTACATCTTTTACATTCTAGGTTTTGAATATTTTCAAGTTCTGTTTCTAACCTAAAATTTTTACGAGCAAGTTCTCCCCTATCAGTTTTCAGTTTTTCAATTTTAGATTCAAGAGCATCAACTACTTTAGTGAGATCAAGACACATAAAAACAAGATCTCTATAGGAATACTCACCTGCCTCACTAGATTCCTCAGAGCTTGAATCTGAATCTGATTTCGCCCTAAGACACAAGTTAACCTCCTCTGAGCTGCTATCCGAAACTTCCTCTCCTTCTTCATCATCCCAAGTCGCTGCAAATACCTTCTTCGCCTTTTTCTTTCCTTTGTTGTTTTTGAGAAGTGGGCATTTTTGTATGAAGTGTCCGGGCTTCTTGCAGTTAAAGCACGTCGGTTCATTATCGGAATTGTCAGAATCTTTTGGCCTATTACGATTTGTTTTCTTCTTGCGTGGCTTGAATCTCGACCATTTTCTAAGATTATTGACAGCCATTGCAAGCTCTTCAATTGGATCTTTTTCTTCTTCATCGCTTTCTTCTTTGCTCTTTAAGGCAATCGTCTTCTTCTTTGGTTCGGAGTTGTTGCGCTCTTCCTTTGCTTTTAGCTCAAGCTCGTATGTCATCAAGTTACCAATCAACTCCTCCATGCTTAGCTTACTCAGATCTTTCGATTCTTGTATTGCTGTGACTTTTGCCTCAAAGTTCATCGGTAAGACTCGTAGTATCTTCCGCACAAGCTCTACCTCAGTGAAGACCTTCCCAAGCGCTCTAGCGTTGTATACCAAGGTTGAAAAGCGTCCAAACATGTCCTTTATGCTCTCGCCTTTGTCCATCACAAAGTTCTCATATTCATTGCTGAATAGGGCTAGACGAGACTCCTTGACTTGAGAAGTTCCTTCGTGTGTCACCTCCAAAGTGTGCCATATTTCCTGTGCTGTTGTACAATGAGAAATTCTATTAAATTCATTTTTATCAAGAGCACATATCAAAGCATTCATGGCTTTAGCATTTGTCGTTTTCAATCTCTTATCGTTAGCATCCCACCTATCCTTAGGTTTAGGAATCTCAGTATCACCAACGATTATAGTGGGAGATTTATAGCCAGTTTCAATAATATCCCAAACATCATAATCAACGGAACTAAGATAAATACTCATCCTGACTTTCCAATAAGCATAATCGTTTCCGTTAAACATGGGTGGCCTAACGATAGATTGCCCCTCAGAAAAAGCATTATTTGACGGATTCATGACTCTGGAGTTAAATAAAAATACCAGGCTCTGATACCACTTGTAGGATCTAGATTAACCCTAGAGGGGGGGGTGAATAGGGTTATAGCAAATTTTCTCGAATTAAACACAGAAATATAATTGCAGAAATAAATATGCTGAAAAGTAAATCACACACAAAATTTACCCAGCTTCGGCAACCCCTGCCTACTGCTGCATTCCCAGATTTCTATTAGAATTAAACAGTATCATGCTTACAAACACTCTACTAGACTCGTAGACCCTTTTGCTCCCGCTCACAAACACTCTACTAGACTCGCACACCCTGCTCCCGCCTATAGAGTTTCGCTCACTCACAAACACTGCTCCCGCCTATAGAGCTTTGCAAACTCGCACACCCTGCTCACTGAACTAATTCTAAATAGACATTCTGACACTACCTAATCCCTAGGTGGTGATTTACAAATTCTTCGACTCGAAAAGAAAAAACAAACTTCAAAATTAAAACCGGAGCAAAAATTAAAATACAACTTGAATGCGTAATTTTTTCTCAAAATAAAAAACTAAAAAACCCCTTTATAATTAAACCCTAAAAAAATAACTTAAGCCCCTTTATAATTAACAAGGCCGGCCCCTTTATCTTTCAACCCAATCCACTGTCTTTTCTTATTCTTTGACCTGATCCACTCTTTTGCTCAGTGAAGAAAAGATGCGGCCGATTCTCTTTGCCACTAATTTAGGGCTTCTGTCTTTGATTCAAAATTGGGGCTTTCTGATGTTCGGTGCTCTGACTTGCGTTGCTCTTGCTCACGCTCGTTCTCTGATGATTTATGCTTGTTGCTCGCTCGATCGAGTTGTTGATGATTTCGGTATGTAGTTTCTTTTGTTGCTCGTTTGATTGCTTGCTTCGATTGAACTCGATTTTTAACTCGATAGCCGATGATGTAAATTGGGATTGCGATTGATAGTTTGATTGTGAATTGAAGCACTTGCACTCATGATGATACCTTCGGGTTGAATTTATATGAATTCACGACTTCATCACTTTCCTAATTTTCTAATGCCTATTGCGCACGTCTTTCCTGATTTTGTGACACCTTTATACACACGGCTTTCCTGATATTTTTTAACTCGATAATCACGGTTTTGAATTGAGAGCGTTCGATCCTTCTTGTATAAAAAAGCAGAAACTTTCCCTTTTTAAATTGCGTTGACTTTTTCAAAGAATACAAATTTGAGTTGATCTGATGCATTTCTGTAACTTGCTTCTTTCACTTCGCTGTTTTGATTCCGTGACCATAACTGCTCTGAATTGAATAACTTGAATTTGTGATTCCATGTATCACTGCACTTCAAGTTTGCGAATTTTTCTGTACTGTTGAACTTTGTTCTCTGGCCATCTTCTCTATCACTTGGTACTGCCATGTATTTGCATAGTACCATAGCTTCTTTGTTGCACTCGAGTTAGTTCAAACATGAACTTGTTGTTTGGTTCACTGTGTCACTTAGGTGTACTTCATGTTAGATCGAATTGCACTTATTTGCTTGTGCTTGTGTTCTGGCTGTTACCAAGTTGATATGCTTGTGATGCTTTGTCTCTGGCATTGACATTGACATTTGTATATATGACCTGGCCAGTTGAATCATTAACTGTTCATACTTGTGATCTTCATTTGGGTTATTGATCGTGATTTGCACTGCTACACTGTTGCATTATGGTCTTCTCATTCTATTGCACTTTGTTTTAGTTGTGCATTTGTCCAACCATTCAAACTGATCTTGTACTTCTGGTTTTGATTCATATGTTCTTCAAATCAGTGGTGCACTGTGCCATTTGATCTGTTGCACTGTTGGTTGACTATCTCCTTGAGTTGCAGTGAGCTCGACATTGTTGTTTACTTCACTTGTGGTCTTCATTTTTGATGCAGAACTTCAGTGCTTGTATTGACATGTTATGGCTTGTACTCGGTTTGCTTTTGATGTATTCTGGTGCGGTGTTGTTACTGCATTCATGATAGTTTGTATATGCATTTGCCTGTTGTTTCATTTGTCTGCACTTGATCATGTTGCTGTTGCTATGCAGTTGCTATGCCTTGCTTGGTCTCTGTTTTTTGTATTCTGGTCAGTGGTGTTCATTTGTATACATATATTCTTGTATGTATATATGTGTATAGCCACTGCACTCTGTAATCTTGAGTTTGTTTACTTGGTGGCATGCATTTTTTTTGTGATCTGCCTTGTTGCTGTTGTAATGTGTGCACTTGCCCTTGATATTGTAGTCTTGTTCATTTGGGCTGCTGGACTTGTTGTACATTGCATAGTGCATTGCCTTGTTTGTTGAAGTTGTGCTTGCACACTTGCTATTTTTGGCTGCGCACACGAGTTGGCGAGGCAGTGCACACGTGTATGAATGTACACGTGTGTATTGCAGCCACTTATGGTTACATGTCCCTGTAATATCTATATGCACGACTTTGTGATGAAAACAAGTGTAAATTATGACGAACAACCCAAATAACTGAGGCAAACCATATTTTCAAAAATCGTATTTTATTTTATATTGCAAAAATATTTCTTTTTCAATTTTACTGCGTTAGTGAATATTTTTGCAGATTGCTCAGATGCTGGATTCAAACTGGAATGCAGTTGAAGACAAAATACGAGTATGAGTGATATGTAGTGAGGTTATCAATGTAAAAATATTTGTGATGTAATCGTGATGTAATCAGAAATGTATATGTATAGTGAGAGCATGAATTTGTACTATTCAAGATTGTAATAAATATTTGTTTGAATAAAATTTCTGTTTGAATTCAAAATCTGTGTAACTTGTTCTGTTTGAATTCAAATTCAAATTCTGTGTAATTTATTTTATTCAACAAATATTTATTTAATCTATGAAAGACAAAATAGTACATTACCAAATACATTTAAATGAATATATATGTTTATTATCATCAAACAAAAACATATAAGCGCATATTCAACAATCTCCCCCTTTTGATGATAACAAACATATATTTAAGATTTTGACCGTGTTAAATGTATTTGACCAATTATATACTCTAATTGCTCCCCCTATTTAAATGCTTCCTCTCTACATGATGCCCCCCCTACATATATGCATACAAATAGAAATAGATTCAAATGAGCCTAGATGCATATGGGAAAATTATTTGACCTGTGCTTGATTCTATTTGGCAAAATCTTAACTTTTCTCTCCCCCTTTTGTTATCAGCAGAAGAATAATAGTGTGAGAGAAAAATAGAGATAAAGTGATCGATATTAATCCAACATTAATCTCAAATTGAATATAAATATCAAACTTCAATAAGAATCAAACAAAAACCATAACTACCCTTGTTAGGCGCATATTCCACTTTTAGAAATGATGGATATGGTGTTCATATAAAATCATACAGTTGAATCAACTTGTGGTACATTTATATCAGGAATTTGAATATCTACTAATCATGCATAACCGTTAGGACTTTTAAATGAGATTAGTAGTATTCGAATTTAATTTTAAAAATGAAATCAAGTATCTTCTAACCACGCATAACCGTGAGGACTTTTAAATGGGATTAGAATCAACTTGTCTATTTAAGCAATTAATTTTGATATGTGTTCCATACATGCATAACCGTAAGGACTTTTAAATGAGCATGGAAGCACATAAAAAAATCCAAGTAATTCACCCATGCATAACCGTGAGGACTTTTAAATGAGAGTGAATACTTTGGATATTTATTTATTTATTTAAAAAATATGACATGAAAAACAAATGATTCCTGATTATAGTACCACATATCGACAAACTATATTGAATATTTGATAAACCATGGTCGATAGAAATAATGATAGATATAGAAATGGTCATGGAATCTTTACCCAACAAAAAGTTTTATAATTCTTGTTTTAATTCCTAAAGAAATTTTCCAAATATACTTTCTTGAGTAATGTATGTTAAATATCAACACTCATCACTTTTTCAATCACTATTTATCTCTTTGATAATTAGTAGGGAGTCGGATCAGTCAAAATTTGTCATTTAAAATCAACTAAAAATGACTGATCTGAAAATATGGTCAAACAATTATTTTCTCGAAGGGGTTATATGAGAAAAAAAATTCTGCTAAATGAAAAATTATTTTAAGTGAAAAATATGCAAATATTTTCTTTGAAAAACGATGCAGCAAATGAATGTTTCAAAAATTAATCACGTTACACTAGTAATTTCTCTATCAACTATATTACCAGTGTAATCTGCATCTGAATTTAAATTTCACTCAATATTCACTCGTTGGATGTCAAAGACCAGATTGTGAAATTTCAACAAACTATCTCAGAATGTAATTTGAAATGAAGCCATGTTAACACTCAAACAAATATCATAGTGTTAATTTCAAAAACCGTAGGATGAACAGTTATATTCATGAGTAATCAACAGTCAATCAACATCATAATTATTTCAAAAACAATTTCTTGAAGTTCAACAATTTCTTAAAAAACTTTTTAGCAACTTTCACATGAAATCGTGCAAATTTACAAGCAGTGACCAAAATGTCAAAATATATCTAAGTGTAGCATGAGTAGACAGTAATCAATCAACATCATAATTTGACCAAACATATTAAGTTCAATGATGAAGGAATGGTTGGTCTACTTTTAAGCACAAATCAAAGTAAGAACAAGTCAAAAGAAAAATCATATCAATAAGTCAGAATTAAAGACATCACATCATTATCACAATTTTGGCTGATTTAATTCAGAATATGGTGCAGATTATCACATTTAATATACCTTCACCTGTTTTACCTTTACGATAATTTCTCGTGATTGCCCATTGTGATTATGTCACCTTTATACTAGGCTAAGGAACGTTGCTTTGTTGCCCGTTGTGATTCTGGAACAGCCAAAATCCAGAGAACACCGTTGTTGTTCCTTAGCCTGCCACCACACCTACACGATGAAAGATTTTTGTGACCTATTTCTAGGTCCATGATTGTTAGTGGCAGAAACATTATGAATAAACAAACCCTTTGGAACCCAAACTTGTTTAGTCCTTTTATTCTTGTTCCAATAGACATGAAATTTGTTTGTAGAATTCTTAGGAACCCAAACTTGTATAAATTTTGTGTTCTTGTTCCTATGACTACAATTTTCAACACGATGTCCAATTATTTCACATCTATCAAAGACACTCTTCCCTTTTGCGTTATCCTCAACTTGTGTTTTCCCAAAACCTAGTCCTTTTCTGTTGTTAGCAAAAGTCTGTTTTCCCAATAGCATGTTGAAAGATTTTTCGCCTCTTGAAAAGTTATTCAGAGATTTCTCAAGATTTTGGACTTTGGTTTTAAGTGATGTGTTTTCAGTTACAAGTGAGGTGCATCGATTTATAAAATCCTTTTTCCTAGTGTCAATGGTTTCCTTAAGACTCAAGTTTTCTTTTTCAAGATTCTCAGAGTTATTCTTAAGTCTTGTCAATTCTGAATCTAAAACTTTACATCTTTTACATTCTAGGTTTTGAATATTTTCAAGTTCTGTTTCTAACCTAAAATTTTTACGAGCAAGTTCTCTCCTATCAGTTTTCAGTTTTTCAATTTTAGATTCAAGAGCATCAACTACTTTAGTGAGATCAAGACACATAAAAACAAGATCTCTATAGGAATACTCACCTGCCTCACTAGATTCCTCAGAGCTTGAATCTGAATCTGATTTCGCCATAAGACACAAGTTAACCTCCTCTGAGCTGCTATCCGAAACTTCCTCTCCTTCTTCATCATCCCAAGTCGCTGCAAATACCTTCTTCGCCTTTTTCTTTCCTTTGTTGTTTTTGAGAAGTGGGCATTTTTGTATGAAGTGTCCGGGCTTCTTGCAGTTAAAGCACGTCGGTTCATTATCGGAATTGTCAGAATCTTTTGGCCTATTACGATTTGTTTTCTTCTTGCGTGGCTTGAATCTCGACCATTTTCTAAGATTATTGACAGCCATTGTAAGCTCTTCAATTGGATCTTTTTCTTCTTCATCGCTTTCTTCTTTGCTCTTTAAGGCAATCGTCTTCTTCTTTGGTTCGGAGTTGTTGCGCTCTTCCTTTGCTTTTAGCTCAAGCTCGTATGTCATCAAGTTACCAATCAACTCCTCCATGCTTAGCTTACTCAGATCTTTCGATTCTTGTATTGCTGTGACTTTTGCCTCAAAGTTCATCGGTAAGACTCGTAGTATCTTCCGCACAAGCTCTACCTCAGTGAAGACCTTCCCAAGCGCTCTAGCGTTGTATACCAAGGTTGAAAAGCGTCCAAACATGTCCTTTATGCTCTCGCCTTTGTCCATCACAAAGTTCTCATATTCATTGCTGAATAGGGCTAGACGAGACTCCTTGACTTGAGAAGTTCCTTCGTGTGTCACCTCCAAAGTGTGCCATATTTCCTGTGCTGTTGTACAATGAGAAATTCTATTAAATTAATTTTTATCAAGAGCACATATCAAAGCATTCATGGCTTTAGCATTTGTCGTTTTCAATCTCTTATCGTTAGCATCCCACCTATCCTTAGGTTTAGGAATCTCAGTATCACCAACGATTATAGTGGGAGGTTTATAGCCAGTTTCAATAATATCCCAAACATCATAATCAACGGAACTAAGGTAAATACTCATCCTGACTTTCCAATAAGCATAATCGTTCCCGTTAAACATGGGTGGCCTAACGATAGATTGCCCCTCAGAAAAAGCATTATTTGACGGATTCATAACTCTAGAGTTAAATAAAAATACCATGCTCTGATACCACTTGTAGGATCTAGATTAACCCTAGAGGGGGGGTGAATAGGGTTATAGCAAATTTTCTCGAATTAAACACAGAAATATAATTGCAGAAATAAATATGCTGAAAAGTAAATCACACACAAAATTTACCCAGCTTCGGCAACCCCTGCCTACTACTGCATTCCCAGATTTCTATTAGAATTAAACAGTATCACGCTTACAAACACTCTACTAGACTCGTAGACCCTTTTGCTCCCGCTCACAAACACTCTACTAGACTCGCACACCCTGCTCCCGCCTATAGAGTTTCGCTCACTCGCAAACACTGCTCCCGCCTATAGGGCTTTGCAAACTCGCACACCCTGCTCACTGAACTAATTCTAAATAGACAATCTGACACTACCTAATCCCTAGGTGGTGATTTACAAATTCTTCGACTCGAAAAGAAAAAACAAACTTCAAAATTAAAACCGGAGCAAAAATTAAAATACAACTTGAATGCGTAATTTTTTCTCAAAATAAAAAACTAAAAAACCCCTTTATAATTAAACCCTAAAAAAATAACTTAAGCCCCTTTGTAATTTACAAGGCCGGCCCCTTTATCTTTCAACCCAATCCACTGCCTTTTCTTATTCTTTGACCTGATCCACTCTTTTGCTCAGTGAAGAAAAGATGCGGCCGATTCTCTTTGCCACTAATTTAGGGCTTCTGTCTTTGATTCAAAATTGGGGCTTTTTGATGTTCGGTGCTCTGACTTGCGTTGCTCTTGCTCACGCTCGTTCTCTGATGATTTATGCTTGTTGCTCGCTCGATCGAGTTGTTGATGATTTCGGTATGTAGTTTCTTTTGTTG
Source organism: Allium cepa (assembly GCA_030765085.1). NCBI lineage: Eukaryota > Viridiplantae > Streptophyta > Magnoliopsida > Asparagales > Amaryllidaceae > Allium > Allium cepa. Next base: position 642,790,976 of record CM060939.1, on the reverse strand, counting down.
CTCGTTTGATTGCTTGCTTCGATTGAACTCGATTTTTAACTCGATAGCCGATGATGTAAATTGGGATTGCGATTGATAGTTTGATTGTGAATTGAAGCACTTGCACTCATGATGATACCTTCGGGTTGAATTTATATGAATTCACGACTTCATCACTTTCCTAATTTTCTAATGCCTGTTGCGCACGTCTTTCCTGATTTTGTGACACCTTTATACACACGGCTTTCCTGATATTTTTTAACTCGATAATCACGGTTTTGAATTGAGAGCGTTTGATCCTTCTTGTATAAAAAAGCAGAAACTTTCCCTTTTTAAATTGCATGGACTTTTTCAAAGAATACAAATTTGAGTTGATCTGATGCATTTCTGTAACTTGCTTCTTTCACTTCGATGTTTTGATTCCGTGACCATAACTGCTCTGGATTGAATAACTTGAATTTGTGATTCCATGTATCACTGCACTTCAAGTTTGCGAATTTTTCTGTACTGTTGAACTTTGTTCTCTGGCCATCTTCTCTATCACTTGGTACTGCCATGTATTTGCATAGTACCATAGCTTCTTTGTTGCACTCGAGTTAGTTCAAACATGAACTTGTTGTTTGATTCACTGTGTCACTTAGGTGTACTTCATGTTAGATCGAATTGCACTTATTTGCTTGTGCTTGTGTTCTGGCTGTTACCAAGTTGATATGCTTGTGATGCTTTGTCTCTGGCATTGACATTGACATTTGTATATATGACCTGGCCAGTTGAATCATTAACTGTTCATACTTGTGATCTTCATTTGGGTTATTGATCGTGATTTGCACTGCTACACTGTTGCATTATGGTCTTCTCATTCTATTGCACTTTTGTTTAGTTGTGCATTTGTCCAACCATTCAAACTGATCTTGTACTTCTGGTTTTGATTCATATGTTCTTCAAATCAGTGGTGCACTGTGCCATTTGATCTGTTGCACTGTTGGTTGACTATCTCCTTGAGTTGCAGTGAGCTCGACATTGTTGTTTACTTCACTTGTGGTCTTCATTTTTGATGCAGAACTTCAGTGCTTGTATTGACATGTTATGGCTTGTACTCGGTTTGCTTTTGATGTATTCTGGTGCGGTGTTGTTACTGCATTCATGATAGTTTGTATATGCATTTGCCTGTTGTTTGATTTGTCTGCACTTGATCATGTTGCTGTTGCTATGCAGTTGCTATGCCTTGCTTGGTCTCTGTTCTTTGTATTCTGGTCAGTGGTGTTCATTTGTATACATACATTCTTGTATGTATATATGTGTATAGCCACTGCACTCTGTAATCTTGAGTTTGTTTACTTGGTGGCATGCATTTTTTTGTGATCTGCCTTGTTGCTGTTGTAATGTGTGCACTTGCCCTTGATATTGTAGTCTTGTTCATTTGGGCTGCTGGACTTGTTGTACATTGCATAGTGCATTGCCTTGTTTGTTGAAGTTGTGCTTGCACACTTGCTATTTTTGGCTGCGCACACGAGTTGGCGAGGCAGTGCACACGTGTATGAATGTACACGTGTGTATTGCAGCCACTTATGGTTACATGTCCCTGTAATATCTATATGCACGACTTTGTGATGAAAACAAGTGTAAATTATGACGAACAACCCAAATAACTGAGGCAAACCATATTTTCAAAAATCGTATTTTATTTTATATTGCAAAAATATTTCTTTTTCAATTTTACTGCGTTAGTGAATATTTTTGCAGATTGCTCAGATGCTGGATTCAAACTGGAATGCAGTTGAAGACAAAATACGAGTGTGAGTGATATGTAGTGAGGTTATCAATGTAAAAATATTTGTGATGTAATCGTGATGTAATCAGAAATGTATATGTATAGTGAGAGCATGAATTTGTACTATTCAAGATTGTAATAAATATTTGTTTGAATAAAATTTCTGTTTGAATTCAAAATCTGTGTAACTTGTTCTGTTTGAATTCAAATTCAAATTATGTGTAATTTATTTTATTCAACAAATATTTATTTAATCTATGAAAAACAAAATAGTACATTACCAAATACATTTAAATGAATATATATGTTTATTATCATCAAACAAAAACATATAAGCGCATATTCAACAGAGAATGCCATGCCAAGACTCTAAAATCAAGGACCCGTCATATGCGCTACAAGATTTTGGTATTTGTTTCTCTATCCAAACTATATACATACACTATATCAACTATGACATCCAAGGCTATACACACCATAGTCACATTTCATCATTTCCGTATGGGTTTTACGTATTCGCCCAATTGCCTACCTACATAATCCGAATGTCAAGGCTCGCCATTACCAAACAAATCACCATACTTCTGTAGAGAAATTAACCTCCATTCCTAAGCAAACATACACTACTCTGTACACCGATCAATATATCCAAACATCAGCCAATAAAACCAAAGAAAGTGTCAATGTAACCCTCAGGATCACTATGCAAATAAATCAAGAAACGTACTTTGATTCGGGCCTTCGAAAAGCCTAGAATTCTCCATCAAGATTGTCCACCGGCCGATCGGTGTGCGCTCACCGGTGCACTGGTGCGTATTCGTGATTCAGGAATTTGTTTATGTGTCTAAGGTTTCTGATTCCAGATTTGATTTATTCTTTATTTTATTTGATTTTGATGACTCTACTTTATATATTGTCTAGGTTTCCCTAGGATCATTATACATTTCAAACCATCAAGTGGTATTTAATTTAGTTTACATTTCCAATTAAAAAAAACTAGGTTTTCATATAGTTTCTAAAAATATATATGTATGTTTACTTCTTAGGTTCACATATTATCATTTATACAAATTTAACAATATATTTCAATTCTATATTAGCTTTAAAGCATCTCATAACAACGTCATAGCATTATAAGAGAATCCGAGAAGCTACACTCACCAAATTTAGCCAAAGAAACCCGATTTCCTCCGCTGCCTGAAAACTCTAGAATTTAAATCTTAGAATCAGCCCTTGATCTTTACTCCAGACGACAGAGAGTCTCGTTGTGATTCCAATGCACTTCATTTTGTTGATTTTTGCTGAGAATTATGAATTCGGTGATTGGTTGATTGAAAGGGGAAGATAAAGTTTCAAGTGGTTTTCAGAAAAATGAGAAGTTAGGAAGAAGATACGTACTTTCAAATTTGGGCTTTGGAAGGAAAACTGAAATAGTTTCTCAATTTTGAATTCAAACTATGGGTCTGACCTGACTCAACCCAAAATCGCTATCCGTGCTCAACGTAGCCTACTTCTATAAAACCATATTATCTCATTCATACGATATCCGATTTGGGCAAATGAATACTCCATCTTGACTAGAGGAATGAGAGCTACGCAATGGTGTGACTCCCATCGGCTAATTCAGTCATTTGTAAAAATACTATTTTTCCCTTGTATTAAAATTTACCAAATTTCCCTCTGCTTAAGTTCAAATTTTATCTGCTATTTACTATAATCATTGTTTAAGTTATGCACCAAATTCCATAGTATTATATGCACTGTATATGAATGCGATAAGATGACATATTAGGCATGGTGCACAACATCCTAATATAAACATATATCTCTATAGGAATGAAAGCAAACCATATATGAAATTCAATGATCAATCCATCCATAGAATCCAAATCCTAATCCTATAATAATCTAACTAAAGAAATCAAATCAATATCAGGCAACTTACCGAAAAAGAGCTGAAGATGTGTAGCCCTCATCTTCTCTTCAAGCTCCTACATGCTCTTTGCCGAATCATTTCCCCACTGCACTCTAACCAATTTTACTATCTTGTTTCTAAGTCATTTCACCGCATGTTCCATAATACAGGTTGGACCACGAGATAAAATCTACTCAGATGCTAACTCCATTTCTTCCAATTGGCTAGCCACAATCATAGTCATTAGATCGTGTACACATTTTCTCAAATGTGACATGTGAAACTCATTATGAATTCCCATCTTCTTCCTCGAAAGCTCTACTGTGCATGCCAAACTCCTTACCCTCTCCAATATTGCTAATAGGCCAACAAATCTAGGTGCTAACTGCCCCGAACTCCCGCATCATACTACCCTCTTTAAGGAATAAACTTTGACAAAAACCAAATCCTTCACTTCGAATCCCAAATCTTATCCTTCTATCTACATATGACTTATGTCGCTCTTATGCAGCCTTTATCCTCGTCCTTATATGTTCTACCTTCTTCGTAGTATCTCTAATAATCAGACTACCCAAAATAATATTATTTGTAGACTCCCACAAACACAATGGTGACTTACATGTCTTTTCATATAAAGCTTTAAATGGTGTCATAACTACGCAAGCTTGGTAGCTATTATTATACGCAAACTCCACTAAAGGTAAATGGCCCTCCCAAAACCCTTCAAAATCCAGTATATAAGGCCTCAACAAATCTTCCAACACCTTGTTTACTCTCTCTATTTATCTATCGGTCTGATGGTGATATGTGATGCTCAAATTCAACTCCGTACCTAAAGCCTCATGTAGACTCTTTTAGATTTCTTTCATAAAAATTAGACTCGGTTACTCACTATACTAGCTGGTACTACATGTAGTCGGACTACTTCTCTAATATATCACATCGCTAAAGTTTTCATGGTTCCCATACTCTTTACGGGAATGAAATGTGCACTATTTGTAAGAAGAATCACTATAACCCATATGCTCTCATTTCCTTTTCGACTCTATGTAATCCATCCACAAAATCCACTGATACACACCACCACTTCCACCAGGCATGTTTAACAGAAGAAATAATCCAATCGGCTTTTTCTATTCTGCCTTCACCATATAGCATTTCATATACTTCACCGCATACTCAGCTACATGTCCCTTTATTCCTGGCCAATAGAATATCCATTTTACATCCTGATACATCTTATCCCTTCCTAAATGAATAGTCATTGTAAATGATGACATTTGCCCAAAAACACTTTTATCAACTCCATAACATGTGATACACATAGCCTTCTATCTCTCCTAAAATAACCCGTTTGATCCTTGGAGTAACGATCCAAAAGGCTCGATCATTCACCCGGTTTTAACTACTCCAAAATATCAACCAATGATGCATCTTTCCCTTGACTTATCCCGATATGGTCCATCAGTGTGGGCCTAACCTCCATTTCTACTAGTAATCCACATCCATACTTCAATCGAGGTCTGAAATCAAACCTTGACATGAATTCCAAGTTTCTCCACTCTAATAATGTGGAATTTACCTCTACATGCATCCTACTCAAAGTGCTACAATTATGTTTCCTTTTCTTGGAGTATAAGAAACCCCAAAATCATATAATGATAGAAACACCATCCACCACTGCTATCTTAGGTTCAGATCTTTCTAAGAAAACAATTATTTGAGAGATTTATGGTCTGTAAATAATTCAAATCTCTCGCCTTATAAATAGTGCCTCTATGACTTTAATATAAATACAACAGCAGCCATCTCTAAGTCGTGCGTTGAATAATTCTTCTCACGGTTCTTCAATTGCCTACTTGAATTTCCTTCTTGTATAAGAAAAGCACCAAGATCGGTACCACATGCTTCAATATACACAGTTAAAGGTTTGGTACCATCTAGAATAACTAAAACTTGAGCACTCATCAGTAACTCCTCCATTCAAATAAATGTCGCTTCACACTCCGAACTCCAGATATAAATTAGATTTGTCTTTATGAAACGAGTCAGAGGTGTCGATATCTTTGCAAAATCTTTGATGAACTTTCAATGTAATCCAGCCAAACAAAAAAAGCTACATACCTCATAAGCATCCTTTGGTGTTTTCCAGTCCCTAATTGTACCTACTTTTCCTAGGTAAACTGCCAATCCATCCACTGATATAACATGCCCAAAGAAACAAAATTCCTCTCTCTAGAAGTGACACTTATAAAATTTAGCTTTTAATGGATTCCTTCTCAAGACATCCATTACTTCCTTCAAGTGAACCTTATGCTCCTCCTCACTTCTGGAATAAAAAAGAATATCTTCTATGGAAACCACTACAAACCTATTTAATTGCTCCTGGAACAATCTACTCATCAAATCCACAAAATAAGCCGGAACATTAGTCAACCCAAATGGCATTTCCAACCACTCAAACAATCCATTAGGAGTACGAAATGCATACTTATGGATACTACCTTCAACAACTCTCCAATATTGAAAACCAGTCTCCAAATTAAGCTGTATGAATACCATTGCCCCAACTAACTAATCAAAGAGGTCGTAAATGTGAGGAAATGGATAAAGGTTTTCCTTTGTTAGCTTATTCAATTCTCAACAGTCGACACATAACCTAAGGGAACCATCCGCGTTAGTAGCAAAAATGACAGGCGCTTCCTATTCCGAGATACTCCTACGAATAAATCCTTGTTGTGATAATTCTAAAACCTGCTTATCCAATTCTTTTCTCTCCTTTGGATTCATATGGCTAAGAGGAATCACTACTGGTCTTGTTTCTTTCTCTTGATCAATACGGAATTTGATTTTTCTTTAAGGAAGGAGATTGGAAACTTTTTCGAATGTATCACGATGGTCGGGTGTACAAAATAACTCTTCGTGTGATAGGCTAAGAATATGTCTCCATAACAGAAATATCAGACTCATAAAATAGAATCAAACTAAAGTCCATCGCCCTTCCTTAATCAAACTATCTTCCTGTCATAATCCAACCCTACCCCGTAGCGAGACATCCAGTCCATTCCGAAAATCGATCTGTACCCTAAATTTTTTAGTACATATGCATCACAAGGGAACTCCGCATCGTGGATGACTAACTTTATATTATGACATAATAGCGATGAATGGGTCGATCCCCCAACAAGATTCGACACCAAAATAAATTCATGCATGATGTTGGGTTTAAGAGCTAAAATATCAGCTGATGTACTTGCTATGAATGAATAAGATGCACCATTATCAAACAAAGTGCGAACAGAAGAACTAGATAAAATCAACACACCTTCCATCATAATCTACTTTCGTTTCTCCTTCATTAACAATGGTGCCTTACTAGAAGTTGGAATGGTATCTAGAGCATATGCCTTTACAATCTGAACCACATTATTCAAAGTTGGACAATCTCTTCTCATATGTCGGATCTGATCACAATTGTAGCACTTTAACTTCTTCCGAGATAGGGCTGCCTTACAATCCTTAGCTATGTGTCCCACTTGGTTGCAATTATAACACCTATCCTTCGAGAGGTTTGTCTTACAATTCTTTACAAGGTGTCCCACCTTTTGACATCTATGACAAGTAACTAGTTTCCTTTTTCCTTGTCCACCTCGTGGTCCGTTTCCTTTATGTTTTCCTTGTTGCTATCCCTCTATTTCCTTATTTTGTTCTTTGATCATACTTCCATTTAAAGAATTTACTAATGCTGCTTCTACCAATATGTCGAACGTTGCTCCATATGGTATCTGATTCAACGCAAATTCCCTCAATGGTAAAATCAAACCTTTTGCAAACTTTAATGCCTTCTTTGCTAGAGTATTCATTAATTCAAATCCAAATTGGGCCTACTCATTAAATTGTCAAACATACTCCCCAACTGTCATTTCTCCCTTCTCCCTACTTTAAATGAGTAAACTTTTCCACTAATAAATCCTTTTCAACACAAGAAAAATATTTTGCCTCGATTCTCGAGTTGAACATCCTCCAAGCAATAATATTCTCATCTATTTCAACTGTTACTACTTCCTACCAGCAAGTTGCTTCACCTTTCAAATGCCAAATTGCTAATTGTCCCTTAATACCATCGCCAAATCCTAATAGGTAAAAAATATTTTCACAAATATTAAGCCATGCACGAGTCATCAAGTATGGTTTTGTTTCGAAAAATGGCTTCCTTCCAAGGCTGGATAAATCCTTGCACAACTTAGAAAAGTTAACGGTTGGTGATGTTGGGGCTGGAATTACACCTTGGTTAGTAGTTGTATTAGTGGCTATGGGTCAAGTGGGGTTAGCAATAGCTTGGTTCATCGCATGAAGTTAGCATCTAAACCATATTGGAATATTAACTCCAATAATATCCAGCACGTCTATATGGATGCTAGTCCCTGCTTTAGTTTCTATCCTCACCGGCATTGGCTACATTGGTCTCTGTTCCAATTTTGACCAAATTACTCATTTCAACTATCTAAAAAGGGATTCATTAGCAACTCCCCAATAGATAATGAAAAAATTGGAAAATTGGAAAAGTAAATGGGTATGCATATTTATTTTTGTTCCTATATATATATGTTCTATTATATATACATACATAATAGAAAATATAAATATGCTCCCCCAATATATTCCTGATTCATATCCTTGTTCTTAACCTATGCTCAATACCAAATGTAACAACCCACCCTCTCAACCAACGGATCTAATGTCCAAACTAACATCAACACCAGAGATCTTCAAGGATGAGTCATTTAGGATAAGATAAAATTCATACAACTATAAACAAATACCAGATACAATTCTAACTAACAATATCAACTTCTAGAGTCTCATTGCAGAATTAATTAAATATAATACATAAACAAATACCATAATCATGTCACCGCAACTTGTATAAATATAGAGAATACATATGTCCGGATAAATATAGATACAACCCAAACCCACATAAAGAGTCAAATCCATGCACACTACTTATTTACACCATATATATAATATACTAATGTATCTCTATCTCAGATACCATCTTATCTCTAGACTCTATATTTTGGATATATATAAAGAAAGTAGGAATGGATCAGACATAAGTCTGTTGAGTAAGTCATACTCTACTCTATATATACTACAAAAATAATAAATTTTATAAGTCTATCATTCGACCAATGCACATTCGGTTGGCATGTCATACCTAATTGTTATATACATGTAAGGATATCGCACTTTGTTTACGCAGTCTCACTTCCTAGTCCAATCTCCATCCCTATAGGGTTGCTTATTGTCCACTATTATGTAAATCATGTATAGGACTCACTTCGCTTGACTTCCCTAAGCCTACTAGTTTGCCTATTTCCCTCATGCTACCTAATTGAACTCATGCACTGGTCTGCCCATAGCCTATAGGGTCGCTTAGCATCCACTCCTCCTCCTGGATCATCAAAGCACTACCGGGGAGTAAATCATCATACATGGACCATCTACTAGTGTCGTAGGATTACGTTAATATAAACATACACAGTTTGATCCAACTACCTACACCCCAAAATCGTTCATGTCCACGTTCATCGTCATATCCATTTTCATATCACAACACAAATACATACCCACATCAAATGATAACCAAATCATTACACACATTTGTTAACTTTATAGCACCATCAATCATCTCATCACTAACCTCGGATCACCATCCATTACACAAGAGAAACAAGAGCCCAATAAATCTTTATTTATTTATATAGGTCGCTTAAGGTCCAGGTTCAATTTGGAAAAATAATAGTTCACCGGTAGACCAGTTTGCACAACCGGTACATAAGTGCACATATTTTATTCAGTTTCTAGTTTGGGAATTTTGATGTTTTCGTCGTCATTTCCATCTCCAACCACCTCTATTCTTCCTTCGGCTGCCTGATAAAGTACCGGATCCTAATCCATTGTTTCTAAATCAAATTTGATTATTTATTTCATCTAATTAAGTGTAAACTCATCAAATTGTATAAATAGTATAAATCCAATATAAATTTACTATTCACAACTAAATCCCTTCCTTTTCCCTTTTAAATCCTAATTTTAGTGTTTATTTCTATTCATCTACACTTTTATAGTCTATATATCATCATTAAATGATTGCATTATATATAGATTAGAGCATGAATCACTCATCGAAACGACTATTTCTATCTGGATCCTCATTGTTTAGCCTTCTATGTCTCCTTACTTTAGATTTCCACCTTCAAATCAAAGCTAGTACATAGCCTTGTCAGATAGCTTCATATTGCTTTTGGTCTTGTTTGATTTTTTGGAGTTTTGACAGAGATAGTTGAATTTGGTTCTAGGTTGGTTGAGAGGAAGATAGAGGTGGAGGAGGAAGTGTCAGGGTAGGTAGTTTCTAAAGTAAATGTACATGTTTATTTCTTAAGTAGTTGGAGAGAAACAACTATCCGCCCGATTACAAAAATTCATAGTCAAACCCTTTAGCACCCGCTCGACTCGATAATGTTTTTGACCATAATTCCTTCACACAGACTTCAAATGAGGCAAACCAGATGCTGCATAAATAAAAAAAGACGATCGAAATGGCACGTTGTTAAATTCCAAAGCCATAAAAATGACCATGTTGCCCCTCCTTGTATTTAATTTACTTAATTAATTCATTAATTCCAATATCTATATTATCACATTATTAATATTTATTTAAATTATTTATCAAATTTATAACATATTACATTTCTCTAGGTTTTGTACTGCTCCAGCACTATATGATAGATTGATAGGCCCATACTCATGTCTTTCATGGGGTTTTAAGGTGATTATAGTTAAAAGGAACCTTAATCAAGTACATCTTATGATGCTGGAGTTGCATGGCTAATGGAGGAGTGAGTAAAGGAGCTGTTGGATGTATGGAATTGATGGTGACTGAAATTTCTTTCCCTGGCCTATGAGGACAGAAGGTCGAGGATGTGGCGGAGATAGGCATTTGAGAAGTCAGGCCAAGTGGAATAGTAGGTGCGGGCTTAACACGAGTGGTAGGAATGAGGGCATGAGAAGTCAGGGTAGAACTAGCAATGGGAGCCCAGGAGATGGGAAGTTGCGATAGAGTTTGCCTCGTCGAAGAACGGATTTTGTAGCAGTAGAGATCTTTTAAGTTACTGGAAAGGGGATCGCCTCTTGGAATGATAGGAGTCAAAGCCCCTAAGAGATTATGGGCGCTTTGTATCATCCCAACTGTGGTCTCATAGTCTCCTTGTTATGCCTCTTCTTCCTATCTTTCTCTTTCCTTTATCTCTTGTCTTTTTTTCTCTTGTCCCTACTTCTTTGTGACTCGCTGGCGGCATGATAGTGATGCTAGGAACTAGATTGATGGAGTGAGATGTTTCGGTTGCTTTTCTTTACTAATTCACGGAATAGACTAGCTTTCACATGGTACTTGAAACGAAGAAAAGATAGTATTATCACTTGGAAATTGAAAGGAGTATGTCCAAAGTGCATGTGTTTATAATCCTATTTATGGTAGTGGCATGTCCTACTATTACTATCGACCATGATCAGTTGGTACATCCGGAGAAGTAGTTGCACCCTTGATAAAAAGGAGAAGCATGTTAGCCTAATTGCTAAATAGATCCATGAAAATTCGAGTGTCAAAGTCAAGCACATGGATTTTTGTGGTTCCTAAGTTAGGCAACGAATCACTGATGTCATCATGAGCTAGGGCCATAAATGATTCCACGGTCTAACTATGACTGAGATTAGATTTTCTCAAGGAGCCCTCACCTCAAATGTTTCAACTAGGGAGTGTAAGTTGAAGTCCCTTCTTCCTCAACGTTCTCTTCGGTCAATTCGGTCCCATCCATTTCTTCCTCTTCCTCACTTTCCTCTTCCTATTCGTCTTCATCTTCGAAAGTGATGTTAACTAAATCCTCTTCTTCCTTAATAACTCCACAATGTGATGGAGCTAAAGGAGTTTTCCCAGCCTATGGAGCACCTATGAAGTGGCTTGAGCAAAGCTGAGAGGAGTTGGCATGAAGTTGATTCTTCGTCCATTATGTGTGATATGGTTTTGGTGGGGATGGAGGTCAGTAAGTATATTTGTAGTCATTCACTCATTCCCTAGATAGCTTACAGTTGCGTTACAATCTGCCTCATGGCATGATCTTCAATTCTAGGAGGGATAGCTTCATTAAAAAGTAGAGAATTGGCTATACGAATCAAGTAAATTCATATAAGGCATGAATTAGAGTGCATATAAGACGTACATCTATGTAACCATCTTTAGGGGAAGCTGATGGGGCATCATACAAAGAAGTATTCATTCTTGTAATACCTCTATTCCTGTACAGGTCAACCACCGCCCTGTAGTCTAAAAATGTATTGAAGAAAGTTAAAGGAGGAGTGTCAGACAGGTATTTGAAGTTGTACTGGTACCTAATCTCTATGAAGGACGGCTCCCTACTTAGATTCCTCACAAAGATTATGTGGAGGCTAAGCAGAACTGCATAGAAGTTTAGATGTAGTTGGGAGGGAGCGATTCTCAAAGATTGAAGAATATGCCAGATGAAGGGCTTGAAAGTGAGCACAGTCCTACATAGGTACATATACCGATTACATGTCATGTAGACATCTAAAGGGTTGTGGGTATAGTGATGAGGTTGAGGCATCATTACTTTGCCCACTAGAATGTCGTTCCTAGTGCATATCCTTTGGAGTCGGCAAAGGCTAGTCTAGAAGCCAAGGAATCTGCTAGATTGTTTAAAACCGTGATTCTTGTGAGGTTGCCATTTAGTGTGACTTTATTGTGTGGCTCATTAACTATCATTAATAGAGCCACTTCTGGTGGAAGTACATGATGAAGACAAGGCCTATGAGTCTTAATAGAAGTAGAAGTCAGCATTTTGATGACCCATATTTCGAAAGGTTAAAATATACCATAATCCACACTTGTCCAATCCTAACAACTCAAAACATAGATAATCATTAAGGTTAAATAAGATAATAAGAACAAAAGAAGAAAACAAACACAAAATCTTACAGCGGAATAATAAAATATAATAATCAAATAAACAGTTCATGAAGCTGTTTATACTATACATTTGATTATAATCGATATAAAAGTTATTAGAGTTATATGTACATCAGGGATAAATAAAATCAGTGCAGCAGACAACATGATGAAGAAGTACTAATATGAGTAATATACAAAATCTTTATCTTCGTCCTCCAAAATAAATCTTCAAGAAGCTGAAAAACTCAGGGCTAACCAAGCATAATGAAAAGACAAAACATTCGAGTTAGGACTAAAATATTATTATGTGAGTCAAATCGATATCTCATACAACATGAGTGTGATGGCATCAAAGATGCTTACAGGTTTTCACATCTCCTATCTAATGTATAACGTGCATGCAAAAACTCAAGAGATGTTACGGGATTTTCCACCTCTTAAGGAACCGTCAAAATATTTATATGTAGTAGAATATGCTATATATATAATGTCTAGTCGGTAAAATATATATTTTTGTTAGCGTTAAGGCTTTACATTAACCCCCCTTAACGCATTTTTAAGAATTTTCGTATAGTTTGCATTTGACACCACCAGTAGAACGATGGTCGTCAGGGATGCACCATGATACGACAACACTAAACAAAAATCGTATGGGTCTCGTATAAGTATAAAGTATAATAAAGCACGTGAGGCATTGCCCAAGGTAGGATACTACCGGTTCGCCCTTCCCGGCTAGTGGTAATGCATCATAGCTATGATCGCCCACCGCATTCAATACTCTCATAATTTGAAGGATGCGCACCAATCAATCACAATGTAAATGATGGTAATATGAAGAAGTGCGTTCGCTTGGGGTAGCAAACCCATTGGCCGGTATGGCTCCTGTTTTAGACATTTCAAATTGGCACAAGTGCCAGACTAATCCATCATCGTTCTCTTTCTTCAAATCCAGCAAACGATGCCAAATCCAACCACTTCGTTATGGATCATCACTCCACGTACTCGATTGTTAAAGTGATTCCAGTATCGACAGAGAGTATGTCCATATCCATTGCCAGTCTCTTTAACAACCAAACGTCGTTTTACACACAGGTTGGTACTTTTGCATTTCAAAAAAAGTTCATACTTAATACCAAAATATCATATTCGCTCAAAAATTAAATCCATTTCAAAATCTTCATATTTACTCAAAATATCTGTTTCATTTCAAAATATTTTTCGTCTTAACATCTCGATTTCGTTTCCAAAATTGTTTGGAATTTCAATTTTAGGTAATAACTTAGTTTAACCCAATTCGTATTTTAATCCATAATTTAAAAATAACATTCCTATCTTGACCGGTTTGCGTTTTTGAAAATTAGTTTGAATGGTTTAAATTTTTTTAGATAATTAAAAAAGTTAAAAATAGTGCAAATGGTTAAAATTGTTAAAAATGGTTTAAATGGTTAAAATAGCTTAAGTATAAAAATGGTTTGTATAGCAAAATAATTTGGAAAACTAAAATAATTTATATATTTAAGAAGATAGCTTTTAAATAGTTTTATATTAAATAATTTATTTGAAAATAGTTTCAAAGTCAAACCGATTCAACTCCAACTTCCTAATTAAAATCAATTCCAATTTCCATTCAATCGATTCGATTTCGATTTCAATTCAAATAATTTCGATTTCGATTTCAAATTAATTCAATTCCACTTTCAAATCCAATTAATTCAATTTTAATTTCAATTTATATCGATTTCAAGCTCGATCTTTAAAATTTCGATTCAAAACATTTAAATCAAATTATCCTTCAATATTTAGTTTAAATTCCAATCTTCAAATAAAATTCAATTCCACGCTCAATTTTGAAATATCGTTTTTATATCACTTTTACTTAGTAATATTCAAAGTTCGAATAAAAGTTCAATCTTTTTAAATAAATAGATTTCCAAAAATTTAAATTATATTTCGATTATAACTTTAAAATCTAAACTTCGATTATTTAAACAATTTTGAATACCAAATCGACTTTCAGGACTCAAGTTCTAAAATAATTTGGTTTCCATAAAATTGATTTTTATTTCTTTTAAATCAAAATCATTTAAATAAATTTTAAATGGAAAATTTTAATATCATTTCATTTAACCATTCTAGTGTCCGTATTTAATTTTCTATCATATGGCCAAGTGATTAGTTATTTCGATTCAATTTCAAGGATGGATATATATCATTTCAATCCAAATCACAATGTCATAGGTATATATCATTTCAACCTATTTCTCAATTTATTCGAAATGATTTGATTTACAGTTTATATACTGTAATAATAAATAGGATGATAATTGGATATACAGAATAAATAAACATCCAAATCATCCAAAATATCAACCACCGGCATCCATCGCAATCAATCATCCAAACAGTCAATATAATTCCCAACACATTCATAGTTATTAAAATCGGGTTTTTTACCATTTCAAATTAGATTTAAAATCTAAAGTTAACTATAAATTAAACTCCTATTTCAAATTAGATTTAAAATCAATCATCCAAACAGTCAATATAATTAAACTCCTATTTCAAATTTAACTGTAAATTTTGGTTTTTAACCATTAATTCAATGGCAGTTTAGATGACAATTAGATTTATCAAACAACAATCAATAAATTTATATAACTTCACAATTTCGAATTTATCTAGCATAAAAATATTCTAGTACGTTGTGAACGTTACAAAACACTCACCTTGAGTTTTCAATTTTAGACCAAATCGAATGACGTTTGATTTAGCCTAAATTTTAGTAATTCCCAAATGTCTCCATACTGACTCTACGACGTAGTGTTCGTCGCCATGATTCCAACGTCTCTTGTTTCGTCCAATTTTGACAACTTATGGAAAAGATATACACTTTTAAAGACTACACGATTCTATAGTATAAATAATTTAAAATTTAATTTACTTTTTTTCTTTTGATTAAATATGGACGTACGTTTAGATCCAATTCCCAAGAACTTTTCTTCCATCGAATCTTCACGTTTGTCCCAGTAAAAACTGAAACCATCTCGCACAAACTCTTCGCGATCGCCGCTCCCACCATGATGATCGTTATGATGATCGACAACCTTCCACGCGAGCGCCTCACTCCACTTTGCCACTGCCTTAAGTCACGTGACACTCGGTCACCCATAGCACTCTAAAAACACAGAAACACGCACAAACGCGATCCTTTTCATCTTCAATCAACGATGATAATATAAATCCACCGTTGGATTTGACGAGCTTGCAATGCTCTACAACTTTCTAGTTGAAAGTTTTCGCTGAAAGGTAATGGATGGAGAGAAATTGAAGAGAAGATGGTGTTGAATTTCGACCATCAATTATGTTGGAGGCCCAGCTATGAAAATGCAAGGGTTTACTATGCGTATGCGTGTATTTATAAGTGTATACATATTATTTTCAACTTTCTCCGTACGAACTCCAAAAGAAGCATTCTGCCTGGCATTTATAATATTATACCCCTATTATGAACGCAATGGGAATGGTTTCGAGTCCTAATTCGATCATATGAAGAAGTTGAGTTTTTGAATCGAATTAAAATATTAAAATTTTGATATTGAATTCAACGCATTTCTATTTCGTACGATTAAACGATACCACCAAACACTACAAAATTTGAAGTTTGATAATAATACAATATTATGGATCCAATGGAACTAGTTTCGTCGAATTATGAGACTGTGCCTCGGATTGCTATTTTTACGTCTCAATTATAATATAAAATTTCCAATTTCTAATTATTCACTTTTAAATCCTATTTTAAATATTAACAATATTCATTGTTGTATAAATAAAATTTACATCAACTTTCTATGTCATTTTAATAATATTAAATCCAAAATCCAATTTTTCAAATAAATCTTCAATATTAAATTTAGACAGATTAACAGTTCAATTTTCAAAAAATAGAAATATTAGGTTTTTAATGAATTTTAGTTATTAGTCAGTTACTTTATTTACATCGAATGAATTCAACAATTATTACTTAATCCAACTATTGATTGTAAACACAATAAATACATAGGCATTACCTTTCAATACTTGTTATTACTTAATCTTTGAAATTAGTTTATTTCAAAATTTTATGCAAGTTTATATCCAATAACTAACATTTAAAATCATTAAATTTTTATTTCTAACTATTTTTATTTAATAAATACATTAAATTTAATAATTTAAAATAGCTAAAAGTACGGGTCGTTACAATCTCCCCTACTTAAAACTTTTCATTCTTGAAAAGGAACTAAGCAGAGAATTTTACATTTGATATATTTTAGTCAAAATTATCAACTTATAAAACAATGAAATTTCATTTATAAAACCATTTCTATGCTTCTCCGATCGGCTTACAGAATTTACAAGTTGGTTATCAAATAAGCAAAAAAAATTAAAACTTCAGATTTCTTTTCTAACATCCGGACTTACGAAAAATTTCGGCGGAGTCTTCTTCGCGTGGCTCGATCAAAACAACTACAAAATGCCACTATGGGCCCCAAACCAACAAAAGAAAACAAAAGTCAAGTGGATCCATCAAAAAACCATTAAATTAAATGACCAATCAAACATGTACCTTTATGTCGGGCAATCCCAATTTTCTTGATTTTAAATACCTGCGTCTTATTTACCAATGATATCCAATCATATAATTTAAAATCATTTTATTTTTGCATTTTCAATTTCCGATATTAGCTTTACTTAAGCCTATACGATGTACATCTATATGCTTTATCAAAGCTGATTGCTCACTCGATCACACAATTTCACTTCTGATCTAGTATCGTTCACACAACTCTCTAGTGCGTCCCCAAGTTTGGTTCCTTGATCAGAAACCGTTATTCTCCTAACATAGCCATATACTATGATGGAGAATTTCAAAATTAAATCAAAAATCCATATCTATGGTTCGTCGTCGAGAATCGAGTGAAAAATCCTAATTCAAATCGATATAAATTATCTCGAAATTTTGTGCTCGAATCTGCATCAAATCATTATGCAAATAAATTAATATACGTACAACTTATGTATTTATTTTTGCAAAGTCTTAGCTATACCAAATTCCTTTCATTCACAGTCATTTTCATAATGTCCTTTAATAACAAATTTATTTGTGAAACATTTTATTAATCATCACTTTAGTTTATAATCATTCTATAAAAGTCCGACTTCTTATATATGGCTTTAACTGAGTTTATAATTATCTCAAAAGCTACAAATTCAATTTCACAATTTCTTTACAAATTCATATTTAATTCTATAACCCATTTACAAAGATATTATTTGATTCATTTGTCTACTTCCTTAGGCTCACTTACTTATTCCAATTTAGTCAGTATTAATTCATATTATATATAAGTATATAACGTTTGTTATTACAACTAAGTTTCCATTTATATACATTTTAATTACTTTTAAGTTTTGTTTACTTTTATAATATCCCACTACATATCCAAATCATCATTTTAACTTTTAACATTTAGTAAGTCTTATTATTTGCTATTAGAATGCAATTTGGTATTAGACAAATTAATTGATTCATTTTACTTAATTTGAATGTTCTCTATTGCAACTTGTTCAAATTTTCTTTACTTTTAATTTTAAGAGTTGCAAACTTCAACTCTAAATTCCTTAAAACATTTAGCTTAGATTTCTTAATTCTCTTATTTTATAAGTTCTAATTATTCAAATATTTCATTTCATTCAAATAATTTGAAGCTTATTAATTAACAAAACTAAAATATTTTAAATACCCGGTTCATTTCAAATCATTTGAAATATGTATGTATACTTATATATCTATATATATCGAATACTACTTTTGGAGTTTAAACCAAAATCCGTTTATCAAAAAAATTGGAAGCAAAACTTTTAAGAAGTCTCCTCTACTTTGAGACTTAAAAATGAACGTCGATGATGCTACGCAGTCATCACCAAAATTATTTTCCAACGACAGAAGAGGGGAGTACTGAATTCATTCCTTTTAAAATTTATTTGAAAACAATTTGTATTTGTATAAACAATACTAATATTATTTTTCAAACCTTAAAATCCTTTTTGAGAAATGTTAAATTTCTCAAATTATTAACTTTATATTCATTTTACTTGCAATTTGTATTTTATAAATCACATTTATACAATTTCATTTTCTTATAATCATAGAATAGCTAATAATTTAGGAATATTGACTATTCAAGCAATAAATGATAATGATCATTACCATTTATAACAACCAATTCACACTAGATATACCTTAATAATTTTTGTAAAATTATTTCTTTATATATAAAACATAATCAGAGTAAAATTATTTCATTTACCCAATTTAAAAACAATACCATGTCGGTTTACCTTGTTTAAGAGTTTAGAAACTCCTATCGATACGGTTGTACTTCCCATATCGACCAAAATTCATAGACAATTATCGATAAGTGATCACAATATAAAAAATTTCATATTCACTAATAGATACGTGCCCATATCTATTATACACTCAAACTCATTCTAGGGTGCTATTGACCCTACCTCTAACGAGTTACCCCATAAAGCTAAGGTTATCGCTAAACCTCGCTTTAATACCAAATGCGATAGCCCACATTTCTAAAGGTTCAAATCGACTATAATCCACATATGTCCAATCCGTAAAATACAGAACATAGATAATCATTGGGGTTAAATAAGAAAATAAGAACAAAAGAAGAAAACATACACAAAATCTCGCAGCGGAACGATAATATATAATAATCAAATAAACAGTTCATGAAGCCGTCTATATTACACATTTGATTATAATCTATACAACAGTTATCAGAGTATTATGTACATCAGGGATAAATAAGATCAATACAGTAGACAACATGATGTAGAAGTACTAATAGTAGTAATAAACTAAATCTTCGTCTTCGTCCTCCAGACTAAATCTTCAAGAAGTTGAAAAATTCAGGGCTGGCCCGAGCGTAATGAAAAGAAAAAACACTCGAGTCAGGACTAAAATAGTCCTATGTGAGTCAAATCGATATCTCATGAGTGTCATGGCGTTAGAGATGCTTACGGGATTTCACATCTCCTATCCACTGTATAACATGCGTGCAATAACTCAAGAGATGTTACAAGATTTTCCATCTATTAAGGATCCGTCAAAATATTTATATGTAGTAGAATACGCTATATATATAATGTCAAGTCAGTAAAATAAATATTTTTCTTAGCGATAAGGGTTTACATCAATCCCCCTTAACACGTTTTTAATTATCGTCGTACAGTTTGTATTTGACGTCACCAGTAGAACGTCGACGGTCAGGGATACGCCGTGATATGACAACACAAAAACAAAATCATATGGGTCTCATATAGGGATAAAAGTATGACAAAGCACGTTAGGCAATGCCCAAGGTTGGATACTACTTGTTTACCCTTCTCGGCTGATGGTAACGCATCATAGACATGATCTCTCACCATGTCCAACACTCCCATAACTCGGTGGGTGTGCACCAATCAATCACAATGTAAATGATGGTAATACGAAGAAGTGCATCCGCTCGGGGTAGCTAACCAACTTAGCCGGTACGACTTCTGTTTTATTCATTTCAAATTAGCACAAGTGACAGGCTAATCCATCATCGTTCTCTTTCTTCAAATCTAGAAAATGATGCCAAATCCAACCACTTCGTTCTGGATCATCACTCCACGTACGCGGTTGTTAAAGTGGTTCC
The DNA here is from genome assembly GCA_030765085.1 of Allium cepa. NCBI lineage: Eukaryota > Viridiplantae > Streptophyta > Magnoliopsida > Asparagales > Amaryllidaceae > Allium > Allium cepa. The sequence continues at coordinate 642,770,538 of CM060939.1, read as the reverse complement.
GATATTGACCAAGAGTATGCTCATATCCGGCCCTAGTCTCTTTAACAACCAAACATCCTTTGATACATTGGTTGGTACTTTTACATTTCGAAAGCAGTTCATAATTGATATCAAAATATCATATTCGCTTAAAAATCAAATCCATTTTGAAATCATCGTATTTACTCAAAATATACCATTTCATTTCAAAATCTTTTTCGTCATAATATCTCAATTTCGTTTCCAAAATTATTTCGAATTAAACCTATATTATAACTTCATTTAACCCACTTCGTATTTTAATCCATGGTTTAAATATAACATTCCACTCTTGACCATTTCGAGCTTTTGAAAATTAGTTTAAATAGTTTAAATAATTAAAATAGTTAAAAATAGTGTAAATGGTTAAAACAGTTAAAAATAATTTAAATGGTTAAAATAATTTAATATAAAATAGCTTAAGTACAAAATGGTTTATATAGTAGAATAATTTGGAAAACCAAAATAATTTATATATTTAAGAAGGTAGCTTTTAAATAGTCTTATATTAATAATTTATTTGAAAATATTTCAAAGTCAAACTGATTCAATTCCAACTTCCTAATTTAAGTCAATCCTAATTTCCATTCAGTCGATTCCAATTCGATTTCCATTCAAATCAATTTTGTAAAGACCCGTATCTCTATACCCTTTGAGTCCACCATAATTCACATCAGTTCAACTCAGATTAAACTAAAATACAAATCTTTAGGGGTGAAGAAGAAAAGGTAGAAAAAAATATAAATTACAACACAGAAGCTCGCAATCAAAGCGGAGCAAAATATAATATATATAATAATAGATTTTTATACAAAAGAATCTGTAACTGTTTTATACTTATAATAATCAGAGTACAAAAATCAATACATCAATCTGGATAGTTATAATAACTTGTCCATATACAGCGAAAATATAAATCAAGTATGGAAATACGTCTCTGTCCTCCAGCTCATCTCCTGAGCTCCATAGCATCCTATCCTGAATCTGTAATACTACGTCTGAGCCAAGCATTATAACAAAATAACACCTGAATCCATCTAGAAAATCAGCGTGAAGAAACACATTCAATTTTAATTAGTCGAATTATTAAAATCTTTTGAAAAACAAAGGTTTCTTGTAAGACCACGTCACACATAAACATAAAGGGTTTTTTCCTTACGATAACTAAAACATTTTATAGAAAATCCGGTGATGTTATAATAGTGTCTAAGTGCAAACATTTATTCAAATAGCCGAAATTGTTACATTAATTAAATTCCAGCATACTAGGCTCTACATACAAAACCGTAAAGACTCGTATTGGAGAATGGATCCCATATAATGACTGATCTACTAGGGCACTGCCCATTACAGTACACCTCTAGAAAAATGTAACAAGGTCGCTGGGATCCCCTACTGCACAAGACCGGCCTATCTTTAACCTGGATAGACTCAATATGTTATCACCTCGGGTGTTCCCAACCTTAAAAATCAAGCGCTCCCTTTATCATGCACAGCCATATCCATAATTTATGTTATTTCCAAAGATATCTAGAAAAGTGATAACATACCCTAACTGGGTACGACCCATTTAGCCTTGTTGCATCTCCCCTGTTTTAGTCCTTTCCGGTGGATGAGGCTTGAGGCTAAATATTACCTTTCAAGATCACTTCCACTTAGAATGCTCATCGTCCTCCAATGTCGATGTTCTGATAGCATTCATCCATACAAGTCGTCCTGGGTGTGGACAAACCGAACCACCGTCTTCACTGCCTTTATTATATCCATTCGTAACATTCAAACCGGATCGAAGTGGTTTTCGAATAAATAAATCTGACCCTGGTGTCTTCAAAATGATCAGCGAGTTTGGCCAATATTTGATAGTCGGTTATCTAGCTATAAATGTAACATCCATAAGCAATCACTAGGCCTTATTTATTTAATCTTCTCAAAACATTTATTTTAAAATATATTTGCAAAGGTATATATATCCCAATTGCTTCCAATATTTCAATATTTGGAGGCACTCAAATACTTAACCATAGCAGGATATTTTCAAGTCATCCAAACTTTGAAATATTTCAAAGTACCCTTTTAAAATTCATTACTTAGGTAAGTATTCCTATACAACTCATTTCGTTGTTAAAATATTTCCAAAATCTCTATTCCAACACTTGGAAAAATATTACAAAATTTTATTTTTCCTGTAAAACCATTCTATTCCCGATACTTAGGAAAATAATCCTATTAGTTTCCTATCTTCCCAATTTCTTTACAATTGACTTGTAAATACTTTAATTCATTTATAGCAGATTCTATGAATTCTTGGATTACACTAATTGATTTCCTTTCAAATTTCCCAAAATCGATTTGTACTCGTCTAAAATCTGAACTGCCCATTCTAACTTCCATTTTGTGAACTTTAATTCATTTCTAAAGTTTCCATATTAAAATACTTTGGAAATTTCCTTTACATCCCAGAATTCGACTATAAGATTTCCTTATAGAAATCATCCCCGTTCAATAACCCCGTTTATTATCTTGAGGGATTTATAAATAATTTTAAGATCATTTCAAAACTCTATGTGTACATATATAATAAGTATTATTAAATAATAATAATTTATTTTCAAGAATGTTTAAGAAAATTATTTTAATATCACACATTTTATATGATCATTAGTAACCTATTTTGAATTCCTTTTAAATAAAACCAATTGATTTCCCAAACTTATTTCAAAAAGGAAATTTATTTCAATAAATATTAAATATTTTAATAATTCATTTCTCTGAAACATTTCAAAACTAAAAAGCTTTAACTATACGAGTATATAAGCATGTCCAAGTGGACCTGCATCTAATTACAATATGCATGTAATAATTCGACAATGCACTTTGTAGAATTTTTTGAAGCATGTACAAAGTTTTATTTATAGTTATAGTAGACACGTCCTTGATGAATATGTACCCAAATCCATAATTAATTAGATATATTATATTCAATAAATGAAATGTTACTGTCAATTGGAAGCAGGAAGGATTATGGATATAGCAACTCCATGAAATTACTATCTATTTGCGCCAAAATTGGTCACAAACACCCAATTGCCGATGAAAGCACCCGTTTATAGTCACATATCACAAATAGTGTAGAGAATACAAATATAAAGAACACTTAGAAAATTAAAAGGAATGTAGTAAAGACACAAGGTTTATAGTTGTTCGGCTATCTCCAGCATACATCCACTATGAAGAGTTGCTATTTTATTGATTATCACTCGCTGTTTACAAGAGTACAATTGATAATACTTGAGTTACAATGGAGTTCGGGGGACTAACAGTGTAAAAGAATTAGAAGATCCCTTTTCTGAGGCTCCTGGATTTCTATTTATAGGTGTAGGCTGCAAATACCTCACCCAGATCTCGGAATACTCCTTCTCCCATGTGGGTGGGCTCACGTGATCGATCCCATGCCATTTGCATTCGATCCGCGATCGATACGAACGAATTTCACACCGATCAATATTTTGTCCAATCGAATCAAGATCGATCATTAACATTCTTTAGGTTGTACGCAAGCTCCTGTGAAAATTTGGTAGAATTTGGACTTGTAGATTGTGAGATATGATCGATGGAAGTTTGGATTTCCAATGTTGTGTCCAATACATATCGGTTCATTCGAATCGATCCATTCATATCGCTCCTAGGCATGTGCTTGCTAGGTGACGCAGCGCTATCTTTTAGGATTGATCCACTTTTTATGTCGAGTGACCAAGTCTTCCTTTCGAACACTGTCTCGTTTGTATCGACCTGATGTACTCCATTCTTCGTATCGACCTTGGGATGCTTATTTTATATCGATGATTAAATAGCCTTTTCGTATCGATTGAAAAGGGATGACATTCATATCGATCCAGTATGTGTTCTTCATATCGATCAATGGTCGATCGATATGAAATACATGAATGGGTGGATCGATCCGAAATGCATGGAATGATCGATACGAAGTGACAATTTCCCATGGATACAAATTAAGCTGGTGATGATGGATGCGAAGTAGGATGAGATCAGATCGATACGAAGTGGAGCATGCTTGATGGATTCGAACTAACAAGTGTTTGATCGATACGAACGAGACTTCCTACCATGGATTCGAACTATCACTTACCTTGATAGATACGAGTGAGTGTTACCGTGATGGATACGAACAGTGTTATTTTTCCTTGATCGATTAGAAAGAAACCAATACGAAGAAGGTGATCTGATGGATAAGAATTGCCTTATTTGCGTCGATCATATCTTGAGCATATGAACTCCGATTGACTTGAAATTTGAAACGTAGCATTTCCTAGCCTTATTCACCATTCCTAATAGATCCCGCCATGATTGGAACTCGATTAAATTTTGACGATATCGATCATAGCCTCGTTCCCAATCAATCTTCAATGCCAATTTCCATTCTTTTTAGCCCATTTGTCGATATCCTGGCCTTGATTAAAAGATGGGATGACATTTACCTCCCAAAACATGCCTTGTGGTAAGAAGGCGTGTTTTGAAAAGCTCCGAATCCAACATTCGAAATCCATATTTCATCCATAGCCATACCATCCGATCCATAATCCTATCTATTACCAAGCCATTCTATCCAAGTGCTAAAGTCATATCCAAGTCCATGACTGCTCCAAGTCGATGTCCAATTCGAAGTCCTGTAACCACATCCTTAGCCAATTCCGTAGCTATCTGAATCCACCAACCAAGCTTTAATCTATCCATATCCGATGACCAATAACAAAATCCTTAGCCTTTTTGGGTTGATATCCAAATATGAGATCGCACCAGGCCCTTTGCCAAATTTAGGACTGCTCTGGGTCCACTTATCCAATGTCGAAATCCGAACCCATGACCTCTCCGGGTTTAGCTTTAAATCCATAGACCCCGTCGAGTCGCGCTTTTCTGTTTTGACCCCAACACTTCGGTCAAAGGCGTTTATGTTCAGCGGCCTCAGCTCTCTGGCCAAAGGCTTTCTTGCTCTCCGGCCAAGTACTTTTATATTCTTTAACCTCGGCTCTCCGGCCAAGGACTTTTATATTCTCCGACCTCCGCTCTCAGGCCAAGGACTTTTATATTGTGTTTGAGTCCATTCCATTGCTCTCCGACGAAGGGACTCGTAATTTGCGATTATTGCCCAATCTCTCCGATTGGGATCGTAATCGCGAGACCTGTGTTATTTGCTACATTGATCCAAATGCAATAATTCAAAATAAGAGTTTTTACAGTCAGGGAAAACCAAATAAATGTCTGTACATCCAAGGAAGAAATCGAAGTTTTTAGGAAAACGAAAAGAAAACAGAATTGCACAGAATCGAGCAACATGGTTTATCATCATCTCAGAGCATGCCTAGGGAGCGTCCTCGATCCCATACATGTGTAAGTGATTTAGTCGTATTACTTTGAGTTCTATTACTTATTCAAAGCCATAAATCTATTTAGTTGATAATATGCCGACATTGCCTAGATCCACTGCCATCTTTGTTCGAGGAGGGCGGCGACCGCTCCTATTCCACTGCCACAACTCGATTCCTCACATATTATTGTAGATGACCATTCCTTAATGCTCCTCAATGATATCCTTCAAATGCCTGTAGTCGTTTCTGTTGTGCCCACCCAGCTCATGGAATAGGCAATGCTTTTCCAATGCCCGCTTGTATTCAGAAGGTTCGCTTCTTGTCGGCCTTCGATACTGGAGGGGGCCTCGAGTACCCAAGTAAATCCATTCCAGAGTTTCAGTTAGATCCACGTTAGAAGAAAACTTTGACACCCTTTGTGGCCTTTTAGAAGTGCTACGATTGCCATTCGTTTTCCTTTTTTCTTTATCATCATTGTTTAGGTCTTCCTTGGGTGGACCTCCACTCCTTACTACATAAGCTTCAGCCTCTCTCCCTTCTCTCTTAGCCTGTGCATCTTCCTGCATTAGAGATATTTCCACTTCATGCTAAAACTCCCCGAGATCCCTCGGTATGTCCCATTCCAATGATATCTTGAACTCCGAATAATCTGCAATTCCTGAAACTGCCGCCATCAACACAATCGTTGGATTTGGTCGATCCACCGACGCCACTGCCGCATTGAATCTAGTTAAGAAATTGCCGAGTGACTCTCGTTTTCATTATTTCATCTATGTTAAAGTCATCATGTTCTTGGGTCTTTCTATTTGGACCCGAAACTTTCTCATAAACCTTTTAATCAGCTACGTCCATGTGCCGATAGAGCCACTCCCCAGCTGTCTGAACCACAATGCTTCTATATCCGTCAAATACAAAGGGAAGCATCACGCCATGACCTCCTCCAATGCCTCCAGTACTTCTATATGCCTCATGTACCTCATCAAGTGAATAGCGGGATTTGTTCTCCCTTCATACATCTCCAGTGTTGGTAGTTTGAAATCTGGCGGGTTTCTATCTTGCCTGATCGTAGGAGCAAAGGGACTCATATTCACATCCTCCAAGTCTCTATTTACCAATCCGCCTCTCATGACAGGTCGAACCATCTCCGCCTTCCTTCACTGTCGTCGGGCTGTAGTCCTTGTCTGTTGCCTCCAACCTGCCCCCTGAATTCAAGAGAGAATCTTGGGACCTGCTCTCCTAGATGAGCAATCATTCCTCTATTGACACCATGTTGTACAGCTCCACCTGGTGCTCCGCCCAGGATTTGATCAACATGCTCCGGGGGAGTGCCCCCTAGTCCTGGTGCTGCTCCTGATGGTCCTGCTCTGTTCTGAATTCTGGTTGCTCTGTGCTCCTAACCTCTATCTCTAGCATCTCTTGCAATTGCGTTAGCTTGATTTTGCACTCCAGTTTGTCCAGCTTGTCGAAGAAAATTCTACATCATCTCTTCTATTCTTTTTAGAAGCTCTTCATGCATAGCTCCCATCATCATCTCCATCTTGTCCCGGGTGATGAAGACTGAGGCCTGATTCACTACCGAGGAAGCCTCTTTACTCCCTTCATGCTGATTCCTCTCAGTCCTCTGTCTTCTTGTTGATTGCCTTGCCATTTCCAGATCCAAGTGTTTAAGTCTTCAAATCCAAAGTCTAAGCTGTAGATTCTCGGAGTTCAGGTCTCAGTGAAAGCACCAAAATGTTTGCATCAAAATTGGTCACAAACACCCAATTGCCAATGAAAGCACCCGTTTACAATCACAGATCATAGATGGCAAATGTGTAGGAATACAAACATGAAGAACACTCAAAAAATTAAAAGGAACGCAGTAAAGACATAAGGTTTATAGTGGTTCGGCTGTTTTTGGCCTACGTCCACTTTGAAGAGTTGCTGTTTTATTGATTATCACTCGTTGGTGTATACAATTGATGATACTTGAGTTACAACGGAGTTCGGAAGAATAGCGATGTAAATGAACCAGAAGATCCCTTTTATGAGACTCCTAGACTACTATTTAGAGGTGTAGGCTGCAAATATCTCGCCCAGATCCCGGGGACTCCTTCTCTCATGTGGGTGGGCCCACGTGATTGATCCCATGTCATTTGCATTCGGTCCGTGATCGATACGAACGAATTTCGCATTGATCAATATTTTGTCCAATCGAGTCGAGATCCATCATGAACATTCTTTAGATTGTACGCAAGCTCCTGTGAAAATTTGGTAGCATTTGGACTTGTAGATTGTGAGATATGATCGATGCAAGTTTGGATTTCCAATGTGTTGTCCATTTCATATCGGTTCATTTGAATCGATCCATTCGCATCGCTCCAATGTGTTTTCCAAAGTATGTTATCATATTTTTCATGTGCCTGCTGGCTCTTCTTTGATGCAAAGGTATACTTATTGGCACAGGAACACATGTATTGATGTGTATATGAGAGCTGCATTAAGTAATTATATTTTAAAACTAATTATTCTAATTAGTCCTACATCGTCTAAAATATATTAATCGTTGTTGTATATAAGCTAAGAAGTGAAATAATATTCTGTTTAATAATATTTAACATAGTCGAGATAGTGTCTTGAAGTATAATATAGCTCATGAGCATGTCATACGAATTGAAAAATGGTTCAAATAATTTTAAGTAGTCAATGATATAAATGCCGACATCTATATCTCTCTATAGATATATAAAGGGTATTTTAGGGAATTCAAAACGACAGTGTGCAATTCTATTTATGGAATTCTCATTATTAGCAGTAGAAATAGTTTATTCAATAGGAATTCATTTAAAAGCAAATTATAAATTCTCAACAATAATTAATTTAAAAAAACTCAAATATTCTGATTTCAATTTATAAATCCCTCTCAATTCCTATCATTCATAACCATTCTTCAATTCAAAAGTAGATTCTACTATTTTTTACCAAACAATTTCCATGACTCGATATAAAACTACATTGTAAATTTATATTTCCAATTTTTCACTGATAATCATTTTTCCTTATTTATAAACATCATTATAAATTTATAAACTCCTTTGAGACTCACTTGTATATAAAATTAAATCTCTTAATAAAATCTCATTTTATAAATCCATTTCTTAATAATTTCCATTTATTTTCACATCTATCTTAAATATCAATTTCAAATCCTTCCCCATAATCCAGAAATATTACTAAAGAATCTATAATTAAAATCCTTTATATAATCTATTTCAAAATCTCTACATAGAAATAATTTTTTTATATGAATAGTTAATTACAAATTCAAGATAAAGTTTTGTTTATCCAAATTAATTTCATTAAATTAATCAAAATTTCAATTAAATATTTTTATATTCAACATCTCCTTTATATTCCTTAGAATTCAAAAATAATATTTATGGTATTTAGAAACCAAAAATTCAGACCAGTGCTAGCATAGCATCCAAATATTCAAATCACAACAATGATCTATAATAGATTATTCTAACACATCATATATCACTATATATGAAAACAAACAATATTTTTTAGGAATCCAGTTGGATCCCTCCAACCTATTTTCCCTGCATCCACAAATGTTAGACAACAATAAAAATACCAATCCAGCGTCGAGGTAGGATATCGTGGTATATAGGGTCAAACGCTATTATGCGGGGCGCGTAGGGTCCCATCTGCTCCAATCGCGGGAATATATATCAAACTACCAATATATATATATATATATATATATATATATATATATATATAATTTAACATCCAAACTGATATATATATATATATATATTCATCTAATCAACCAATAATTAATTTCAACTATTTTAATTTAAATTCGGTAATCCAAATGGGTGAAATTTACTCGCCTTGATTGTTAATTTGTAATCCGTTTCCAATATTAAATTGTCTAAAATCCCAGCTGACTTCGAAAAATTCCAAACAGATTTTGTTGAAAAGCATTCGTCGATACGAATCCGTTGCCGCTTGTTTTTTTTATTTCAACCTCGTATAAATTAGTTATCATACTATAATCATTCAATTTATGATTATATAATTAACTAAATTAGCTACAACATTAAATAAAAAAATATAACCTTAATCATGTTATTAATCATCGTCATTAACCACGTTAACCATCTACCCCAAAACAATGTCTGCACGAATCGCCACATGTTACCTGGCACCTTGGCTTGGCTACTAAATGACGGTTGAAGATATAATTATTAGCACTAGACAAGATTTTGACCAAGAAGAGCCTAAAGATATAAGGGTTTGATGCAATCGACATGTTTCGGCGTTTATGTGTGGTTCAGTAGGTACGGTTCGGTGTGTGCCGCTCGATCTGAGTAACTGACACACGTCGCTAGGTCTGGGTCACTCGGCACACGTCGCTCGGTCAAGATCGCTCGGCACGCATCATTCGGTCAGTTAAGTCGTCATTGCTCCACATGAATTGCTCGTTTGAGGGAGGTTAGCTAAGACAGCTCAGACACATGAGGTTCATTGTTTGTGGTTCGACTAACTCTGGTTTGACCTAGATGATTTAATAGTTCCCGCTCGATAAATGAAAGAAAGGAACGATTGGCTGGTCCAGATGGAAAGGATCGGCCAAGCTGGCTCGACCTAAGTGGTTTGATCAAGATGATGAAGGGGAGGTGGCTCGGTGCAAGTAGTTTGGCACGACTGGGTCAGACTGAGTGGTTCGGTTTTCCACCATTCGATACGCCTGGCCTAGTGCAAAGAAGTTGCCTACTATGGGCAGAAGTACCTTGTTCTTAGGCTTGCGCAGGGAGTCCAGCCTATCTTCGTCTATAAATAGAGAAGCATGGGTACAGATGAAGGGACTTTTTTTCGAAAACACCAGGGAGACCCTGCCCTTTTATAGACTCTCCTTTTTTAATTCAAACTTGTATTCAAGTGATTGGTTTAAGGATTGTATCTATATTTAAGTGATTGAGAAAGTAATAAAGATTTAATTCAACGTAGACGTAGGCAATTACGCCGAACCACTATAAGTCTGGTGTTCTTGTTTTTGTTGTTCATTTTGCATTGAATTACACTATTTTTTTTGTTCTATTTACTCTCTTCATTAGTCTCTCTACATAATTCTACTCAAGGTTTTTAGTGACCAATTTTGGTGCTAACATTTTGGTGCTATCACCGCTCAACTTGATTGGATCTCATCATCTACTAGTGGATTTTCCTATTCGCGAGATAGATCCAGTTGTTTACCAGCAAACTTCATATTCTACTCAGATTTAAAAGAAATCTAAAGGAAGTAGATAGCCATAGTCAAAGAAACAAAGTCCACCGCCCCTTGTTTTTGGAAAATTTGATTATGCTAACTTTATTATTTAGAGTTAATCAAGTGCTTATGTTCATGTGTAAGGATTGGATTCACTGACGTACGCAAGATTTGGGGATTGGATGTTGAAGTTTGCACTCAAGTTGAATGAAGGATGACCCCCACCCCATTGAAGGCAATTCAGCCGATCTCTCATATGGCTGAACCCTCACCAAGGCAAACACATATACCGATCGCTCCAAAACCTCTATATACCGATCGGTCCAAAACTGCTGTATATAGATCGCTCCAAAATCTCTATATACTGATTGATCCAAAACTGTCATATACCGACTGCTCCAAAACATGTATATACGATCGGTCTAAAACTGCTGTAGACCGATCCTCCAAAAGCTCTATATACCAACCGACCCAGTGTATACCGACCCGGAGTATACGGATTGACCCAGTGTATACCGATCCAGAGTATACCGACCGACCCAATGTGCACCAACCCAGAGTATGCCAACGACCCAGAGTATACCGACCTAGAGTATACCGATCGACCCAGTGTATACCGACCCAAAGTATGCCGACCGAACTAGTGTATACCGACCTAGAGTATGCCGACCGAACTAGTGTATACCGACCAAGATTATGCCGACCGACCTAGAGTATGCCGATCCACCCTTGCCGAACCGCTCTTGGCTGATCCACCTTGGCCGAACCGCATTGGCTAAGCCACTCTTGGTCGATCCAAACATAAGTTACATCGGTCTTTTATAGGACCCCTATTTCCAAAAATAATTGGGTATGACCCGCATACTGAATTCAAAACATAACTTAATGAAGGAGCATTCTATCCACTTCCCTTAGATCCTATGACCGACCAGAGCATAGAGGATTAAGCGGCAGCTTCTGAATAGCGACAAGAGAATGAACAAGCAACCGCTACTCAAAGATACTCCCAAAGGTTGGAGAACATATATGATATGACTCTATGCAAATGCCAAAATGACTCCAAGCACCATTCTTCACTGACCCAGCACTTCGAATTTGGCGACTTCAAGTAGACCAATGTTTAGCTCTAAGCAATTTTTTGAAAATGCTAACAAGGGTATCATACTAATCGCATTTAAGGAGAGTGGACCTCCAAATATATTTTAGCAGCTGGTTAGCTGGAGAGCCTCCTATGACCATGGATCGTTTCTGTTACAAAATGAATCAGAACCAAAGTAAGGAGAAGTGGAGAAAACTAGGAAAAATGACAATGCAGGCAGGTTGGCTAAGGACTCCGATTCCAGTAGACAAAACATGACCTCAAATTCAACTCATATGCTCTTTGAAAGCATCAATAATACATGCAAGCCTTGTAGAAGTGCGAGCCAGGAACTTCAAATACCCATCAATAAGGAACTCTGATTATCAATTGGACTGTTGGCAGACGACATCCTGCTAGAAGGGGCTAGGGGTAGAGTTCAATAGCGAGAACACGATGCTGCTCCCTAAATCAATGAGATTTATACCAATCTTCTTTGGATTATTTTAAATTCAATTTTGTTTTGAATTACGACCGACTTGAAATAAACTTCTTCTAAAATGATGCAGGTGACCAAGTACTCAGAGTAGGCTGCCAATCAATCTACGCATACCTTAATCGGATTTGGGGAGTTTCATTAAGATGAGCATGACTCGATCGCTCATCATCAACCATGCGCCTTTAATTTGGGGCCAAGGTCTAAAGATTGAAAAGCTCGTCTCGGTCAGAGCCCAATACAAAGCGAACATGACCGACTGTCCATTCGTCGACCTCCACATTTGATTTAAAGACCTAAGCAAGGCTTGGAATTAGTATGGCCCAATCATCCACTCAAATTGAGTCATAAAACAAACTTCGAAAAAATACAGATGCCTCTCCTAAAGCTCGGTGATGCAGGAATCTATCTAGAGTAGACGTGATTTGATCATCTACAAATAAAATCCTACCCTGAACACAAAAAGTGGTTCGAAAGCCCGATTTGGTGTAGCTGTGACGGACTACCTACTCGTCAAACATCGCTCTCAACACATGGACATGACTGCACCTTGAAACAAATGCAACATACTTTATACACTCAATAATCCATTATACTAATTTTCTTGAAAGAGATACGAAAAAAATTATGCAAGACTCGATTATCTAACCAAGTATGGATGTGATCCAACCATCTGTCATATACCTCCTTCCTTGAGTACATTGGAAGAGCTCTAATCACCAAGCGGACAAGAATCGACCTTCCATTTTTTCAGGTTGCATCCTTCATGTTGGGGGTTGAGTCCCATTCAATGAGAAAACTTGGTTCGATCGTTCATTCGACAACATTAGCCTCCATACGGTAAATGAAATTCAAATTAAATGGGTGGAAATACGACTTCTCTTAATAAAAATCTCTAAGTTAATGAAGCTGACTAGAGTACTTTGAGTTCCCGGAGTGCGGACTAGAGTATAAACGACTTAAAAACCTCAAAGTCCCTGAAGCTGACTAGAGTATTCTGAGTCCCCGGAGTGCGGACTAGAGTATAAACAACTTAAAAACCTCTAAGTCCCTAAAGAGGACTAGAGTACTCTATGTCCCCTGAGTGCGGACTAGAGTATAAACGACTTAAAAAACTCTAAGTTCCTAAAGAGGACTAGAGTAATCTAAGTCCCCTGAGTGCGGACTAGAGTATAAAAAAATTAAAAACCTTTAAGTCCTTGAAGCGGACAAATGTACTCTCAGTCCCCAGAGCGTGGACTAGAGTATAAACGACTTAAAAATCTCTAAGTCCCCAGAGTGCGGACTAGAGTACTTTGAGTCCTTAGAGCGCGCACTAGAGTATAATGACTTAAAAATCTCTAAGTCCCTAGAGTGCGGACTAGAGTACTCTGAGTCCCTAGAGTGCGTACTAGAGTATAAACGATTTAAAAATCTCCAAGTCCCCAAAGTGCGGACTAGAGTACTCTGAGTCCCTTGAGTGCGAAATAGAATATAAACGACTTGAAAACCTCTAAGTCCCTAAAGCGGACTAGAGTACTTTAAGTCCCCTGAGTACGGACTAGTATAAACGACTTAAAAACCTCTAAGTCCCTAAAGCGGACTAAAGTACTGTCAGTCCCCCGAGTGCGGACTAGAGTATAAATGACTTAAAAGTCTCTAAGTCTCCAGAGTGCGGACTAGAGTATTCTGAGTCCCTAGAGCGTGGACTAGAGTATAAATGACTTAAAAATATCAAAGTCCCTATAGTGTGGACTAGAGTACTTTGAGTCCCCAGAGCATGGACTAGAGTATAAAAGACTTAAAAATCTCTAAGTCCCTAGAGTGTGGACTAGAGTACTCTGAGTACCTAGAGCATGGAATAGAGTATAAATGATTTAAAAATCTTTAAGTCCCAGAGTGCGGACTAGAGTACTCTAAGTCCCCAGAGCGCGGCCTAGAGTATAAACGACATAAAAATCTCTAAGTCCCCGTAGTGCGGACTAGAATACTCTGATTCTTCAGAGCGTGGACTAGAGTATAAATGACTTAAAATTCTCTAAGTCCCCAGAGTGCGGACTAGAGTACTCTGAGCCCCCAGAGTGCAGACTAGTGTATAAACAACTTAAAAATCTCTAACTCCCCGAAGCATGAACTAAAGTACTCTGACTTCTAGGAGTGCGGACTAGAGTATAAACGAATTGAAAACTCTAAGTCCCTGGAGAATGGACTAGAGTATTCTGAGTCCCCAGAGTGCGAACTAGAGTATAGATGACTTAAAAATCTCTAAGTCCTCGGAGCACGGACTAGGGTACTCTGAGTCCCAAGAGTGCAGACCAGAGTATAAACGACTTAAAAATCTGTAAGTCCTCGGAGCGTGAACTAGAGTACTCAGAGTCCCCAGAGTGCGGACTAGAGTATAAACGACTTGAGAAAAATTTCTATGTCCCAGAAGCGGACTAGAGTACTCTAAGTCCCCAGAGAGCAAACTGGAGTATAAACGAATTGATGAAAATATCTACGTCCCAAACTGTGAACTAAAACATAAACTGTTCGAAAAATCTCTAAGTTCCCAGAGCATGGACCGAAGGATGAACACAAATTGGATGCAAGTCGACCGGGGGGAGAATAATACTAAGTCACCGGAATGCAGAGTGGTGTATAAACATCGATAAATAGACGAGTGGATTCCAACCATTCTCTATTCCGAAAACTTCAGCCTGAAATTGATGGGAGGAGTATTAGCTCACTAAGAATAGAGTTCGACCATCCGACTAGTGGCCTGGCAAAATCAATGCTGGGAGCAGGAGTACAAATCACTAAAAGCTGAATATGAAAGCTTACTATAGCTGTAGCTTGGCGTTCATTACAACTTAAGGCAACGACTTAAGGGAGGCCTTAATACAGAACCAATCGAAATGGCGTTCAAAGCTACAGGCGACCAACTATATCATACCTCAGATTGAAGGTCAATATCGATCTGCACCAAGCACGTATGAATTTGACTCAGATGTTCCTTGAAAAACTATGACCTCCATAGTGTGGAAAGGAGAGTAAACCATGAAGACTTGGTCAAAAATTCTCCAACACCCTCCTTCGATCTATCGAAAGGAGTATGAAATTTGATGAGCATGACCCTACTGCATTTGAGCCAACTTTACCCTAAGATCTGATTACAAAACATGAACCAAAGTGGACGTGGCTGACCGTCCAGTTTCCAAATTATGCCCTAAAACTAACGAGGTATCGAAGTATCCCTCTTGGAATGAAAAACCGCAATACAATCCAACATAGATGAGACCCAGCCTCCCATCGACTGACCAGGTCTCACGATTCAACGGGAAAGAGGGTAAAGCTAAAGTGGGAATTGCTTGTCTTCCTATTTATGAGTATATGCCCCAGACCTGGGATCACAAGCGTGAAGAAAGATGAATTTGAACCGACTATTCACTGATCAACTCTATGTCTTTGGAGTTTAGGTGGGAATATAAACATAACCAGGGCGAGACTCAACCGTCCATGGAGTACATTTAACAACCCGACACTAGGGGCGGACGCATGGTCATCCAAAGACTAGCTGTGATAGCTCAATATTGAAACTTATATATAGTGCTTACTGCTACTCAAGGCTACGACCAAAAGGATGCTAGAGATAAAATCATTAAATCGATACCTAAGCTCGTGGGCAACTGATTGTCACGCCAATCCAAAGGATGGGTAAAGGATCATGAATGCATTGAATAGAAAGTGTGTTACTCGAATATACAAGCAAATTCAAACTCATAGCAAGATCCAGCTATGCAGATGCATGCAACTCGAGGCTGACCCCTACTCGACATTTCCTTCAACGTGCTTTTAAGCCTGATCTTTGGCCATTTGCAAATAATCGATTAGAGCATTTAGAGCCCTTCACTATTAGACTTAATAACTCATGACAAGACTCTAATTCGACTAGAGTAACGATCAACGTCTATGCCTACCCGCCGTTGCGATAGGGCATACAATGACCTGAGACGTCTGAACGACTACTAAAGTAGAATATCGAACTAAGCCAATTCGATATCCCCTATTTCCCTCGAAGGGCTATCCGAGGACAGAAATTAGCAGACTTCATACCTGAATTCACTACATCAGATGACTACTCAAAGAGTAGTAGAGAACCAACCAATAGATGGAAAATGTACGTGAATGGAGTATCCAGTGATCAGTGTTATGGCACAGGATTCATGTTAATAACTCCTGAGGAACGATCAATCTGCTACATCCTGAAACTCGATTTCCCTGTAACAAACAACGATGCTTAGTATGAAGCCTCGACCGCCAACCTCAAACTTGCTAGAGGATTTGAAGTGGAAACTTTAAATATCTTTTGTGATTCCTGATTAATAGTATGCAAACTTAAGAAAGTTGATCTTGCCGGGGGCATTATCTTGTTCCTTATCTCGACCAGGTCCTAGAGCTACTAGACGACTTCACGTATTACATCATTACACACATATTCAGCAAACAAAATGAAAAGATTCAAGCCACTGGCCAAGCTGGCCAGTTTCTGGGACGTGCAACGGACATGCTTTGTTTCGGTTGAAATACTTAATATTCCAAGCATTAACGGATGGAAATCGGCTAGATCTTGGAGACAGAGCCAGCAAAGGGGTCATGGTTGACTCTTATCAAAGAATATCTACAATGAGGAATTCTTACTAAACAGAAGAATGGAAAACGATAGATCCTCTTCAAAGCTTCACGCCAAATCATCCAAGAAGAAGTCATGTATAGAAAGGATCCATTCCCATGCTTCAGTGTATCACCCATGATGATATCAAATGAGTCTTGACAAAGTCTACGAAGAAGAATGTGGCATTACATCAGAGAGAAAACCCTGATAAAGTAAATACTCTCTATGGGTACTACTGGCCAACTATCAATCCAAATGCGGTTGATCATGTTAGACAATGCGACAAGGGCACGATGTTAGCAAAAAATCTGGCATCCCCACCGATGGAAATTACTCAAATTGCTAGTCCATAGCTACATCATCTTCTTAACGATCCTAAAGGTGGTGTGTACGCCATCATAGCGGTTGATTGCTTCACTGAATGGGTAGATGAAGAACTTTTTACCATGACCAAGATGAAGAAAATAATCAACTTCATTGTCTGTAACGTCATCTGTTCTTATGACCTTCCATGATCCATTATAATTGCAAATGGACAGGTTGAAGCTGTGAACAAAATCATAAAGTCTGTTCTGAAGAGATTTTCGAAAAAGGATAGAGGTAAATGGGTGGATGAACTCCCAACAACATTATGGGCTTATAGAACTTCCCATGAGTCCATGACTGGCCGTACTCCGTTCGCCCTTGCTTACTGCTCTAAGGTCGTCATCCTTGTAAAACTTGAAGTCCCCTCTCATCAAGTGGCTGATTACAACCCTTATTTCATAAAAAATATAAATAAGGAATCACAATTGAATTGCAATTAAACTAGATGGAATTGATGACGTCTTATGAGCATATAAAACGCATCCGAGAGCCAATAGCAATAACATGTACCTGAACATGCATGTGTACATCTGGAAAAGTTCGAATTCTTGAAACCAACAGAAATTGAATTCTCACTTAAGGTTATTAAGAAATGACTGGATCAGATAGCCGAAGCTTACTAACCCTATAGAACCGGACATGGATGGCCACTGATGAACTACAACCCTGATTTATAATATTGGGAATCGATCAAGCGTCATGACAACCAAAGAAGGATACGACACCTTGGGAGGATAAAATTAAAGGATAATAACTATTCAGGAAACATGACGGATTTCTTTCTGAAAACAAGGAATACTCGTTGATTCAAAGCGTGTCATGTTGCTTCACACGACACACTTTAGAGGGTAAATGTTACCCGGCACCTTGGCCCGGCAACTAAACGACAGTTGAAAATATTATTATTAGCACTGGACAAGATTCTGACCAAGAAGAGCTGAAGATATAAGGGTTTGATGCAATCGACATGTTTCGGCGTTTATGTGCGGTTTGGTAGGTGCGGTTAGGTATGTTCCGCTCTGTTTGAGTAAATCAACACACGTCGCTCGGTCAAGGTAACTCGACACACGTCGCTCGGTCAAGATCGTTCGGCACGCATCGTTCGGTCAGCTAAGTCATCGCTCGCCATGTATCGATCGGTCGAGGGAGGTTAGCAAAGACAGCTCAGACACTTGAGTTTCGTTGTTCGTATTTCAACTAACTCCGGTTCGGCCTAGATGGTTTAACAGTTCCCGCTTGGCCAAGGAAGGAAAGGAACGATGGACCGTTCTAGATGTATAGGGTCAGCCAAGCTAGCTTAGCCTAAGTGGTTTGGTCAAGATGAAGAAGGGTAGGTGGCCCGGTGCAAGTAGTTCGACGCGACTGGGTCGGACTGAGTGGTTCGGTTTTCCACCATTCGATACGCCTGGCCCAGTGCACAGAAGTTACCTACTGTGGGCTGAAGTACCTTATACTCGGGCCTGCGCAGGGAGTCCAGCCTATCTTCGTCTATAAATAAATAGGCATGGGTACTGACGAAGGGACCTTTTTTCGAGAACATAAGGGTGACCCTGCCATTTTTTATACTCTCCTTTTTCTAATTAAACTTGTATTCAAGTAATTGGTTTATGGATTTATATGTTTTCAAGTGACTAAGAAAGTAATAAATATTTAATTCAAAGTGGACGTTGGCAATTATGTCGAACCACTATAAGTCTGGTGTTCTCATTTTTGTTGTTCGTTTTGCATTGAATTACACTATTTTTCTATTCTATTTTACTCTCTTCATTAATCTCTCTAAATAACTCTACCCAAGGGTGTTAGTGATCAATTTTGGTGCTAACACCATAGCCGCCTCTTCCTCCTCCCACCTCTCTCACCACCAACGATGAGACAACCCACCGACACCGCCATTCAACTCCCTTTCGAGTCCTCTATCTCCTCGACCTCATTGCTTAGAGCTCGGTCGCTCCACGAGCATCGTGACCTGCACCTCGCTCAGGTTGTCCTCAAGTGTTGCATCTATCGTCAACCCATCCCACGCCTTCTAATTCCGCCCGAGCATGCCACTCAAACTCCCACACTCAAAAACATCATCCACTCCAAATATCATGGCCTCCATCTCCCATAAATCCCAACCCTAGCTCCCACTATAATTATCGAACTCCTCGACTTTGCCTTCAACCCTTCACACGTGCCTGCAACCCACGTGCACATTTGGATACGCAAACTCCACCTCATATGCTCAACTTCCCTCATTTTCCATCGCGTGAATCATGCCTGGCCATTCGACCCTTTTTTCCTGATTGCGTGGATTCGAATTTGAAGGAGAAGAGGGATCTCGAAATTTTGAATTGAAGATGAATACGCGATTTCGTTTTAATTGAAGAAGGAAGGAAGAGGAGGCTGTTTATTTGATTTATATTCCTGAAATTGTGATTTCTATATTTTTTTATTTTCCTCTTGTTTGATTTCTGGTTTTCAAATTTAGAAGAAGGAAGGCATATGTGATTTTTGAATTGAAAGGGAAATGTCGTGTATTAAATTAAAAGGGAAAATAGGTTTGCGTGTCAGATACTAGGGTGGTTGAAATTGACTTGATTATACACACACACACATATATAATATCTCGTATTAGGTAACTAAAAATCCACAATCCCTATCGAGGCGTGTCACCTGGCGTTCCTGACGTTATACCCCGAACCCGAATGAATGGAATAGATTTCGGGACCTAATTCAATCATATGTGGAAGATAGCCTTTTAAATCGATATTTAAACTAAATTCAGTTAAATTATTTCTAGGCGTTTTCAGAACGTACGACCAAATGGCAAATCCAAATGCTATGAAATTTGAAATATGCTAATAATACGCTATTACGGATCCAATGGAACCGGTTTAATCGAATTCTGAGAATATGTCCTGGATTTCTATTTTAACGTGTCGATTAAATCGACGATTTCAAAATTAAGTAAAACGCTTAAAATTTCAGTTTTTAAAATTTTACTAACTAAGTTATACTTCCAAATCCAATACTTAAAACCATTTAAATATTCCAAATTGATCATTGAAAACTCCGGGTCGTTACATTCCTCCCTCCTTAAAAGAATTTCGTCCCCGAAATTGCTAAGGCAGGAAAATGCACCAAACCCATTAACTTAAAAAAATCCACTTGCTTAAAACTCGATATTCCACCTTTCTAAATCTTTTAATTTCAACCAAAACAATTAGTTTCCATCTTATAATTCAAAATCCTTTTTTTTCATTACAATCTAAAAATCACTCATTTCGGGTTAACAAAAAAAATTGTAACATCTTAAATTTTTGAAAATTTTTGGCAGAGTCTACCTTGTACAGAAAGCACTTTGCAATATGACAAGTGAGATAAATATATATACATCGACCCACATGGTCAAAAAACACGATATATATATATATCAATAATCTATATTTTTGCAGTATTTAATCCAAAAACGTACCTTTATTTAGCGTTTTTAAGCGAGAGGATTATTTTATATTTAAATACAATTTACGTGACTAAAATCTAGCCAAATTGTCTTCTAGTACCTGTACTTACTCAATTTAAACATGTAAGCAATAAAATATAAAATTCATCATCATTTCACTTATTTAAATAGTTAAAACACATAAACTTCATAACTCAATCATGCCAAACATATATTATAAGCAATTTAAGGTTCCGATATTAATTTAATTACTTCCAATCCATCCATATATCATTTCATTCAATTTGAAATGATTTACAACCGAATTTATTGCATTCAGTCCATATTTATACCTATCAAATTCATATCCTTTCCAAAGTGATTAAAAATCAATTTATTCACTTTCCACATATGTTCTATAATTTTATTTACTTCCGTTTACGTCAAACGACAATTATTCTATGCAAATTCAATGATATTCATTTAATAAAATAGCCACTTCAGTTTATAGCTATTTTAGATTGATTTCAATCAATCTATTCCATTTCAAATTGATTCTCAGAAAATTCATTTACGTTCCATTCATATCCATATTAATTATATTCAAATCCATTTTATCAAGCTCGAAATCATTCCATGCTATTTATCTATGAATTATTCCATAGTTTTATTTGAACCAAGCTCCCATCAAATTGTTAACTTAAGTTAATTGGTTTATTTTAATTTATTCAACTATATAACCTAAGTTCATTACTCTTGCAACCAAATTCTTTTCAACTTTTGATTTATTCTTATTCAATTAAATTCCATTCCATTTACTAATTAATTTAATCAGTTCATTCAGTTATTCCACTTCAAATTTAATTCCATACTCAAGTTCATTCTAAAATTCATTTAAAATAACATTCAAGGCCATATTCAATTTATTTACACTTAAGTTGAATTTGTTTATAACTCAAGTCATCACTGTTTCAACCCCTTTTCATTTTATTCGCTGGTATTTCAAAATATATTAAATTCGCTTATAATTAAGTCGAATTTTTATGTTCGACTCATGTTCAAATTCCAATATTCACTTATAACGCACAATCTAATTTTATTCAACCAAGTAAAGTTCTATTTTTGTATTCAATATCTAATTTTTATTTTAAAATCAGTCCTTTTAATTTACTTGAGTTCAATTTCAATTTGTAATTCAAGTTTGGATTTAATTTCTTCACCAAAATATCAAATTATTTTTGTCTTGGTTGTTCCATCCTATTTTTCCAATTTGATGTGTTACACAATTCCCATCAATTTTATACTTGAGTATATTCACATTTTATATTTATTCGAGATTTTACACTACTTACAACCAAATATATTTTTTATTCCATAAATTTCAAATTTTGTATGCTATTAAAATTTATTTATTCACAATTCCAAATTTTCACTTGAATTTCATTTCATTCAAAATTTTATGACTTATGGTTATATAATTATTTTACCACTTACATTTTAAATTTACTTCCATTCTATATTATTTCTAATCCAATCAACTTTATTTTACCTAAATTTCAGTTCCTTATTAACCAATATTTAAAAACTATATTCGAGTTATTCATACTTAAATTAACTTCACTTCGAACAATTTTATTTTTAATTCATTTAATTTAATCAAGTAAGAATTCAATTCCAATTTCACTTCTCATTTAATTAAAAATTCCAGAATTCAAACATCTAGTTCTTATTAGAAATCATTTGAAATAATATATATAAATATATAATTCTATTTTTAACAAACCATTTCCTTCAACTTTCAAAAATCAACTTGATTTTTATCCAAAACAAGTCCCTCGGAATTTCCAAACAACACCGATTTACCAAACACAAATCCCCATATCAAATTAGTATGGTAGAAATCTGTCATTGGAAACTCGAAAATGAACATTGATGATGCGGCCGTCATTATCAGAATTATTTTCCAGCGACTGAAGTGAGTTCAGTGCTTTATCACCTCGAAAATCCATTCATAAAATATTTTCTCTTCAAAAATCTCAAATTTAACTCCATTTTTGTTTCGTTCACTTTGGAAAACATTTTTAAACATCCGAGATTTCAAATTTTCCAAATGCTTAGTTCAAATCCATTTGAAACATTTCTCAAAGCTTCCAGGATTTTAAATCTCCAAATTATAGTTTGAATCCATTTTAACTATAATCCATTTGTATAATTCATACTTACATAAAATTTCATTTGGTTATTTAACCCATTTCTAATTTATATAATCTTATTTTGATTATAATATTATCAACCAAACACATCGATATACTATAATAATTTCTACAAAATTATTTCTTTTATATCTAAGTATAATTTTAGGCAAAATTATTTTATTTACCCACTTCAAAACAATACTATGTCGGTCTACCTGTTTAAATGTTTGGAAACTCCTATTGATTTAGTGGCGTCCCACTAATCGACCAGAATTTATATGCCACTCAACAGATAAACCAACACAATACAAAACCATTTATATTCACTAACATATACGTGCTCATATCTGTTAATACACTCAAACACATTTTAGGGTTCTACTGACCCTTTCTCTAATGAGTGACCCCCACTAAAGCCAAGGTTCTCTCTTAACCTTCAGCTCTGATACCTAATGTAAAGGCTTGTATCTCCATACCCTTTGAGTCGACCATAATTCACATAATTTCGACTCAAACTGAATGGAAATACGAATCTTTAGGGGTGAAGAAGAAAAGGTAGAAGAAAAATAGAAATAACAACACAGAATCTCACAATCGCAACGGAACAAAATATAATATATAATAAAAAAAAATTATACAGAAGAATCTGTAGCTGTTTTATACTTACAATTGTCAACGTACAAAAATCAATACATTAATATGGACAGTTATAATAACTTGTCCTCACACAGTGGAAATATGAATCAAGTACAAAAATACGTCTCTGTCCTCTAGCTCGTCTTTTGAGCTCTATAGCATTCTATCCTGAATCAGTAATACTCGATCTGACCCAAGCATTATAATAAAATAACACCCGATTCGGTCTGGAAAACCAGCGCGAGAAAACACACTAAATTTGAATTATTAGAGTTATCAAAATCTTTTGAAAAACAAAGGTATCTCATAAGACCGCGTCATGCATAAACATGACGGGTTTTTCTCTTATGATAACCAAAATATTGTATAGAAAATCTAGTGATATTATAGTAGTGTCTAAGTACAAATACTTATTCACTAGCCGAAATTGTTACATTAATTAAATTCCAACATACTAGGCTCTTCATACAAAACCATAAAGGCTCGTATTAGAATGGATTCCATACAATGATTGGGATACTGGGGCACTGTCTATCATAGTACACCTCTAGAAAAATGTACCGAGGACCTCGCCGGGATCCCTTGCTACACAAGACTGGCCCTACCCCTAACCTGGATAGATCGAATACGTTATCACCCCCGGTGTTCCCACCCTTAAAAATCGAGAGCACCCTTTTTCATGCACAACCGTATCCATAATTTATATATATTTCCAAGGACATCTAGAAAAGTGATAAAACACCCTAATTGGGTGCGATCCACTCAGCCTTGTTGCATCTCCCATGTTTTAGTCATTCTCGATTGATGAGGCTTGAGGCTAAATGTTACCTTTCAAGAACACTTTCCTTTAGAATGCTCATCGTCCTCCAACGACAATGTTCTGATAGCATTCATCCATACAAGTTGCCTTGTGTAACAAACCGTATATTTGTACCATTTAAATGAGAATCATCATAGAATCATCATAGAATCACAGAATATAACATCACAGAATAGTGCAGCGGAAATACAACAGTCATAAGAGTAGTTCATGAAGCTACCCATAAATACAACAATGTCTCAAATAAAAAGAAATGGAACAACATAGAAGTCCAATAGTCCAAATAGAAAGAGCAATACCGATAAGATAAGGATAATGATAGTCTTCGGTCTTCAGCTCCAAGTAGAACAGCAACAGCAATCCTCAGTCTGATCCGAGCATAAGCATAAACAAACACTCGAATCATGACATATATTCTTACATAGAAAATATGGTTCAAATTCAAAATAAAAATAACTCAAAGGTGAATGGAATAACATCTTTCAAGATCCGTTAAACTATTTGTACATAGTAGTGTACGATAAATAGATAATGTCTAACAGTAAAGTAAAATATCAAAATAGTGTTAAGGCGTTACCATTGTCCCCCTTAACACATTTCATATAGCATTATAGACTATACAACACTGTAAACTCCACCATAAACTAGTGGGATATCAGAGAGTACTCCATGGGTATAATACAAAACAAATTCATAATGGTCGCGTATATGGGAATACAAGTATGACAAGGCACATGAGGCAATACCCAAGGTAGTGAAACTGCCGTTTGCCTGATCCGGACTGGTGAGAACGCATCGCCGCAACGATCGCAACGCCGCGAAACAACACTCCAAATTCAAGGGTGCGCATCAATCAATAATAAGTAATGAGTAGTTTACGAAGAAGTGTGTTCGCTCGAGGTAGCTAACCCTATTTGGCCCGGCACGGCTCCTGTTTTAGTCATTTCCAAATGGATACAAGTGTCAAGGCTATCCATTATCGTTCTCTTTCTTCAGTCATCGCGTTTGTCATTCCAACCACTTCATTCTGGATCACACTCCGCGTATATTTATTAAAGTGGTTTTCGGTTTAGACAGTGAGTATGTCCCTAACCGATTCCGGTTCCTTTAATAACCTTCGTAATTATTTTACCGATCGGTCGTTAAATAAATTTCAAAATCAAATCAATTCAATTACAATTAATTTGAAATTCAAGATTTCATTTGTCTTTTCAAAATAATTTCCGGAATTTATGTTTCATAACTTCCCAATTTCATTTCAAAATTCTATAATTCAATTTCAAAAGTTAAATTTAAACAATTCAAATATACACTTAAATTTGTATATAAGTTCCATTCCATAATCATTTAAACTTAATTTAACGTACAAATCGATTCAAACTCATTTATCGATTCCATTCAATATTCATTAAATTAATTATCATTTAAACAATTTCCGTTAAATTTCTAATTCATTAAATTTACTTCTTAAGTTCAACTTCATTATCAAAGCTTACAAATTTAATTTAAATTAAATTTGTCAAATCCAATTCTTTAAATTTCAAGTCTTTCATTTGTTTCGATAAAACGCATTTTTATTTCTTGTTAAAGAAATTCAATTTCATTCATTTATTACCTTCGTTACAATTTCAAACTCAGTTGATAAAGGGATTTAGTTTCACTTATTCAAGAAATTCGATTTCACTTAATAAGAGAATTCAATTCAATTTAATTATTAAATAATTCAATCTCATTAACTTATCAAATAATTTCAAATCTTAATTATTACTAATTCCAAACTTAATTATTAATAATTTTAAAACTTAATTATTAATAATTTCAAAACTTAATTATAAATAATTTCAAAACTTAATTATTAATCAATTAAATTTTAGACAATGTTTTTTCGTCAATTACTACGTTAATATTTTGTTCAAATTTCAAATATTCACATTTTCCTTTCATTTAAGTTTCAAATTCCCATTTATTCCAAAACCTTATTATTATTCAATAAATCTTTATTTATAAATCAAATTATTGACCAATCAGGTTTAATTTAATTTTCTATCCTAAATCAAGTTATTTGGGTATTTATCATTTCAACCCGATTGCATTTCAATTCAAAAATCAAAGCATAGCAAAGGGAACTTGCAGTATGATAACTGGGATGGTTTCAAAGTAAATAAACAAGTAATAGCATCCATACATAACAATTCAATAATTTATTTAATAATCCCGAAATAATCGTATTAATTTACATTTGTTATTTATGCAAATTAATATAATTATTTCTATAATCTACACTATCATTTCATGTAGATTAAAGATTGTTCCACTAATTAATTTTTCACTTGTCATTCAATTTCAATTTTATACTACAATAATTAATCCAATATACGTTCAATGGTTCAAAGTGTAATTATCACTATTCTATATGTCAATTAATTTAATAATTAAATGGGGTCATATTTAACTAATCAATTTAACATATAAATTAGTTTTAAAACTGTTAACTATCCTATATCAATTCCAATTTAACTTTAACAATAACAAATAACATCCAATTTCAACATCACATAGCAATCATTCATCAGCCAAAACTTGCATAAGAATATAAGTCATGAAAATTTATTTCACCTTTCATGGATAAAGATGTAGGATCTAGATTAACCCTAGAGGGGGGGTGAATAGGGTTATAGCAAATTTTCTCGATATAAACACAGAAACAAAACACAGAAATAAATATGCTGAAAAAGTAAACCACACACAAAATTTACCCAGCTTCGGCAACCCCTGCCTACTGCTGCATTCCCAGATTTCTATTAGAATTAAACAGTATCACACTTACAAACACTCTACTAGACTCGCATACATTTGCTCCCGCTCACAAACACTCTACTAGACTCGCAAACATTTGCTCCCGCTTACAAACACTCTACTAGACTCGCACACCCTGCTCCCGCCTATAGAGTTTCGTTTACTCGCAAACTCTGCTCCCGCCTACAATAGAACTTTGCTTACTCGTAAACTCTGCTCCCGCCTATAGAGCTTTGCAAACTCGCACACCCTGCTCACTGAACTAATTCTAACTAGACAATCTGACACGACCTAATCCCTAGGTGGTGATTTACAAATTCTTTGATTCGAAAAATAAAAAAACAATTAATTAAAAAATTAATAACCCTAAATAAAACACTAAAGGCCTAAAAAAAATAATCCCCTTTCTTTTCTTTTAACAAGGCCGACCCCTTTTTTTCACTCTTGCCCGTTCCTTTTTGCCTCGTTCCTTTGTGAAAAATGATGGCTCTGCAAATTAGGGCTTCGTTCCTCTTTGAGATAGTTGGCGGCTCTGTTCGATCTTAGGGCTTTGTTCCTTTTCGTGAATAATGGCGGCTTGTATTCGTCTATGCAAATTAGGACTTCTGCTCCTTCGATCCAATTTAGGGTTTTTGAAATTCGAAGCTTGCGACTGCGATCGAATGCGTATACATTAGCCTCCTCTGAGCTTGATTTTACTTTGATGATTGAGATTTCACTGACTTTTTCATATGCGTATACATTGATATTACTTGGTTGACACGGTGTTGATTTATTGCTTGGTCAATACGGTTTTGAATTGTGATGATCACGGCTTGATTTTTAACTTCGTCAATTACCTTTGCTACCTCGATTTTGACTTGTTCATTATATGACTTCGGTCATGATTTGTTCATCTTGAAATTCATTTGTGAATTCATGTGCTTGTTCATTATCTCTTGCTTTTATACTGCAATTATCTTCGACATTGACTTCTGTATATTTTGTAGCATGTCACTGGATGCATTCCTGTAGTAGCTTTGTTCAAGTTATCTTAGGCATTGTTGTATCGATTGCAGTCTTATAATCTTCACTCTGGCCATACTGCATTGTTTCGATGTCATTGATTTGTTTAGCCTCGGCATTGACTGGTTTCATGCTTGTTTGTTGCTGTTAGCTTTGGTGTATGGTCAGTGATGCACTTGGTTTGAGTTCATTTCTGAGGCAGTTTGCATGTATGGGATGCTATGTTGTATATATGAACTGCTTCATGCATTTTTGTGACCTTCATGTATACACTACAGTTTGTACATGCATTTGCATCACTGTTGGGTTGCTGTACATATGAACTTGCATTCATTCGAGTTGTATTTATATTTTGGTCGTTGTAGTTTGTTGTCACTTGTTATCTGCATTTCATATGCTTGCAACCTTGCTATAATATTGGCTTGTGACATTCATGTTGCAGTCCATATTCTTTTGGTCACTTGATTATTGTTTGCACTGTCCATTTAAACCTGTAGTCTGCCTTGATTATCTTGTAACCTGGTCTGGTGCACCTTGTTTCATGTTTGAGACTGTGCTTGCATTGTTACTTGGTCGACACTTGCATCACTCTGGTTATTCTTCATTGTCTGCTGCATCTTTGGTTTTGGAGCTGCTGTGTTATCATCCTTTTGTTTGCCTGCAGACCATGTTGCATGCATGTTTGCATATTGCCTTGCTTGGTCTCTGTTCTTTGTTCATTGGTCAATGCTTGGTCATTGCACTGCTGAACTTGATTCACTTCATGTATGGTTGTTCTTATTTGTTGAAGCTTTGGACTGTTTCATGCATTATTGATGCTCTTTGTAGTTGATGTACTGCATGTCCATTGATTTGAGGTTGTGTCATGTTTGAACATAGCATTCATGTGTACTTTTGATTTGCACCTGAGTTGAATCCAGTTTTAAAACTCGGGTTTGACCTTGTGCTGAGAGTCGTGATTTTCAATGTTATTGCACGTGAGTTGAACCCGGTTTTTCATTTGGGTTTGACCTGTGCTCACCTGTCCCTGTAAATCAATCAAGTGTAAATATTGGCGTGCACGGCCTTGTGGCATATACAGTAATATACTGTGTATGTCACAAGTTGTTCGTGTATGATGAATTCAAATTTAAATTATGACGAACAACCCAAATAACTGAGGCAAATCATATTTTCAAAAATTATCTTTTATTTTTGAATTGCAAAAATATTTCTTTTTCAATTTTACTGCGTTAGTTTATATTTTTGCAGATTGCTCAGATGCTGGATTCAAACTGGAATGCAGTTGAAGATAAATACGAGTGTGAGTGATATGTAGTGAGGTGAACTGTAAATATGAAATGTGATGTAATTGTAATCAAAGTTGTATAGTTATAGTGAGAGCTTGAAATTGTACTATTCAAAAATGTAATAAATATTTATTTGAATAAAATATCTGTTTGAATTCAAATTCTGTGTAATTTATTTTATTCAACAAATATTTATTTAAACTGTGAAAAATAGAATAGTATATTAACAAATACATATAAACGAATGTATATATGTTTATTATCATCAAACAAAAATCATATAAGCGCATATTCAACAATCTCCCCCTTTTGATGATAACAAACATATATTTAAGATTTTGAATGTATTAATTGTATTTGATCGTTCAATTTGCTCCCCCTATTTGAATGGTCCCTCTTTACTCAATACTCCCCCTATATATATGCATACAAATAGAAATATATAAATGAGCCTATATGCAAATGGAAAATTATTTGACCTTTGCTTGATTTTATTTGACAAAATCTTAACTTTTCTCTCCCCCTTTTGTTATCAGGAAAAGCATAACAGTGTTATAAAAATAAGGATGAAGTGACAGACATGAATCAAACATTTAAATCAATTGAATATAAACATCAAATTTCAATAAAACTCAAACGAAAATCATAATTACCCTTGTTAGACGCATATTCCACTTTCAGAAGTGATGGGGATAAAATCATCAAAAATCATACAATTCTGTCTATTTGTGGTATATTTATTTCAGGAAATTTGAATATCTACTAACCATGCATAACCGTTAGGACTTTTAAATGAGATTAATAGTATTCCAATTTAATTTAAAAAATGAAATCAAGTATCTTCTAACCATGCATGACCGTGAGGACTTTTAAATGGGATTAGAATCAACTTGTCTATTAAATCAATTAATTTTGATATGCGTTCCATACATGCATAACCGTGAGGACTTTTAAATGAGCATGGAAGCACATAATCAAAAATTCAAGTAATTCACCCATGCATAACCATGAGGACTTTTAAATGAGAGTGAATACTTTGGATATTTATTTTTATTGCTAAATATAATAAATTGAAGCACAAATAATTTCCTTCACAAATTTAAAGATACTGAAGAACGAATGATTTCCTTTGTAAACTACCACAAATTTACATACTATGTGTAATTTTGATGAGTGATGGTCGATAGAAAGATGGTAGAAATAGAAATGATCATGGAACTTTTACCCAACAAAATTTTTTATAACTCTTGTTATGAAATTCTAAAGAAATTTTCTAATTATACTTTCTCGAGTTATAACATATGATAAATATCAACACCCATCACTTTTTCAAGTACTATTCATCTTTTCGATAATCAAGGGGAGTCAGATTAGTCAAAATAGTCATTTAAAATCAAATTCAAAAATTATAAAAAACAATTTTTCAAAAATGACTAATCTGTAAATATGGTAAAGCATGATTTTCTCGAGGGGGTTTTATAAGAAAATTTTCTACTATTTGAAAATTATTTCAAGTGAAATATATGCAGATATTTTCTTTGAAAAACGATGCAGCAAATGAATGTTTCAAAAAATTAATCACGTTCCACTAGTAATTTTTCTATCAGCTATATTACCAGTGTAATCTGCATCTGAATTTAAATTTCACTCAATATTCACTAGTTGGATGTCAAAGACCAGATTTGTGAAATTTCAACAAACTATCTCAGAATGAAATTTGAAATGAAGCTATGTTAACACTCAAACAAATATCATAGTGTTAATTTCCGAAACCTTAGGATAAACAGTTATATTCATGAGTAATCAACAGTCAATCAACATCATAATTATTTCAAAAACCAATTTCTTGAAGTTTCAACAATTTCTTAAAATCCTTTTTAACGGCTTTCACATGAAATTTGAAAACGTGCAAATTTACAAGCAGTAACCAAAATGTCAAAACAAATATATCTACGTGTAGCATGAGTAACCATCATTTGACCGAACAAATTTATATGGATTAGTTCAAAGTTGAAAATCTGATTGGTCATCATTTAAGCACAAATCAAGGTCATAAATAAGAACAAGTCAAAAAATCATATCAATTAAGAATAAGTCAGAATTAAAGACATCATTCATTTTATCATCACATTACTGGCTGATTTATTTAAGATTACGGTGCAGATTATCACATTTGATATATTGTTCAAAAACAAATTTACCTGTTTTACCTTTACGATAACTTTTCGTGATTGCCCATTGTGATTCTGTCACCTTTGTACTAGGCTAAGGAACTTTGCTTTGTTGCCCGTTGTGTTTCTGGAACAGCCAAAATCCAGAGAACACCGTTGTTGTTCCTTAGCCTGCCGCCACACCTACACGATGAAAGATTTTTGTGACCTATTTGTTTTTATAGGTCCATGGTTGTTAGTGGCAGAACATGAAAAATATGTTTGTAGAGACCCAAAATTATTTATATATGTTCCTTTTGGCACCCAAATTTGTTTGACTTTCAAAGATTTTATATTTGTGCCTTTTGGAACCCAAATTGGTATAGTTTTCATGTGTTTGGGTCTATACCAACAATTATTTTGATTATGTCCAAAATTTCTACAAATCGTGCACATTAAATTGACTTGATTAAATTTTGTGTTCTTTTTCTTATGACTATGATGTCCAATTATTTCAGATCGAGCAAAGACACTTTTACCTTTATCATCATCTTGTGATTTTCCAAAACCTAGTCCTTTTCTGTTGTTGGCAAAAATTTGATTTCCCAATAACATTTTGAAAGATTTTTCTCCTTTTGAAAAGTTATTCAAAGATTTCTCCAGATTTTGGACTTTGTTTTTAGTGACGTGTTTTCAGTTACAAGTGAGGTGCATCTATTTATGAAATCCTTTTTCCTAGTGTCGATGTTTTCCTTAAGACTCAAGTTTTATTTTTCGAGATTCTCAGAGTTATTCTTAAGTCTTGTCAATTCTGAATCTAAAATTTTACATTGGTTACATTCTAGGTTTTGAATATTTTCAAGTTCAGTTTTTAACCTAAAATTTTCACGAGCAAATTCTCTCCTATCAGATTTCAGTTTTTCAATTTCAGATTCAAGACAATCAATTGTTTTAGTAAGATCTAAGCACATAAAAACAAGATCTCTATAGGAATACTCACCTGCCTCACTAGATTCCTCGGAGCTTGCTTCTGAATCTGATTTTTCCATAAGACACAAGTTAGCCTCCTCTGAGCTGCTATCTGAAACTTCCTCTCCTTCTTCATCATCCCAAGTCGCTGCAAAGGCCTTCTTCTTCTTTTTCTTTCTATTGTTGTTTTTGAGAAGTGGGCATTTTGGTTTGATGTGGCCAGGCTTGTTGCAGTTATAACATGTCAGTTCATTATCGGAATTTTCAGAATCTTTTGGCCTATTACAACTTGTTTTCTTCTTGCGTGGCTTGAATCTAGACCATCTTCTAAGATTATTGACAGCCATTGCAAGCTCTTCAATTGGATCTTCTTCATCGCTTTCTTCTTTGCTCTTTAAGGCAATCGTCTTCTTCTTTGGTTCGGAGTTGTTGCGTTCTTCCTTTGCTTTTAGCTCAAGCTCATATGTCATCAAGTTACCAATCAACCCTCCATGCTTAGTTTACTCAAATCTTTCGATTCTTGGATTGCCGTGACTTTTGCCTCAAAGTTCATCGGAAAGACTCGTAGTATCTTCCGCACAAGCTCAACCTCAGTGAAGACTTTCCCAAGCGCTCTAGCGTCGTATACCAAGGTTGAAAACGTCCAAACATGTCTTTTATGCTCTCGCCTTTGTCCATCACAAAGTTTTCGTATTCATTGCTGAATAGGGCTAGACGAGACTCCTTGACTTGAGAAGTTCCTTCGTGTGTCACCTCCAAAGCGTGCCAAATTTCCTGTGCTGTTGTACAATGAGAAATTCTATTAAATTCATTTTTATCAAGAGCACATATCAAAGCATTCATGGCTTTAGCACTTTTCGTTTTCAATCTCTTATCATTAGCATCCCACCTATCCTTAGGTTTAGGAATCTCGGTATCACCAACGATTATAGTGGGAGCTTTATAGCCAGTTTCAATAATATCCCAAACATCATAATCAACAAAACTAAGATAGATACCCATTCTAATTTTCCAATAAGCATAATCGTTCCCGTTAAACATGGGTGGTCTAGCAATAGATTGCCCCTCAGAAAAAGCATTATTCGGTGAATTCATGACTCTAGAGTTAAAAACAAAATACCGGGCTCTGATACCACTTGTAGGATCTAGATTAACCCTAGAGGGGGGGTGAATAGGGTTATAGAAAATTTTCTCGATATAAACACAGAAACAAAACACAGAAATAAATATGCTGAAAAAGTAAATCACACAAAAAATTTACCCAGCTTCGGCAACCCCTGCCTACTGCTGCATTCCCAGATTTCTATTAGAATTAAATAGTATCACGCTTACAAACACTCTACTAGACTCGCAAACATTTGCTCCCGCTCACAA
Source organism: Allium cepa (assembly GCA_030765085.1). Lineage (NCBI taxonomy): Eukaryota > Viridiplantae > Streptophyta > Magnoliopsida > Asparagales > Amaryllidaceae > Allium > Allium cepa. The sequence continues at coordinate 642,736,645 of CM060939.1, read as the reverse complement.
ACACTCTGCTAGACTCGCAAACATTTGCTCCCGCTCACAAACACTCTACTAGACTCGCACACCCTGCTCCCGCCTATAGAGTTTCGTTTACTCGCAAACTCTGCTCCCGCCTACAATAGAACTTTGCTTACTCGCAAACTCTGCTCCCGCCTATAGAGCTTTGCAAACTCACACACCCTGCTCACTGAACTAATTCTAACTAGACAATCTGACATGACCTAATCCCTAGGTGGTGATTTACAAATTCTTTGATTCGAAAAATAAAAACAACAATTAATTAAAAAATTAATAACCCTAAATAAAACACTAAAGGCCTAAAAAAATTAATCCCTTTTTTTTCTTTTAACAAGGTCGGCCCCTTTTGTTCACTCTTGCCCGTTCCTTTTTGCCTCGTTCCTTTGTGAAAAATGATGGCTCTGCAAATTAGGGCTTCGTTCCTCTTTGAGATAGTTGGCGGCTCTGTTCGATCATAGGGCTTTGTTCCTTTTCGTGAATAATGGCGGCTTGTATTCGTCTGTGCAAATTAGGACTTCTGCTCCTTCGATCCAATTTAGGGTTTTTGAAATTCGAAGCTTGCGACTGCGATCGAATTACCGATTCGGCGTTCTTTTGTCAATCGATGATTTTCTTTGTGCACTTCAACTGCTTCGAATTGATCGAATTCGAAAAGCTTTGGTATGTACTTTCTTCTCTTTTTGCTTTTCTGTTTGTATGCTTGAATTCGATGATTTGATTGCCGATGATCACTGGGCTTTTATATGCGTTCGTATTCCTTGAATTACGTTCGTTTGAATTCGTCAATTTACTTGCTCTGGCCACTTGATTTTACTTTGATGATTGAGATTTCACTGACTTTTTCATATGCGTATACATTGATATTACTTGGTTGGCACGGTGTTGATTTATTGCTTGGTCAATACGGTTTTGAATTGTGATGATCACGGCTTGATTTTTAACTTCGTCAATTACCTTTGCTACCTCGATTTTGACTTGTTCATTATATGACTTCGGTCATGATTTGTTCATCTTGAAATTCATTTGTGAATTCATGTGCTTGTTCATTATCTCTTGCTTTTATACTGCAATTATCTTCGACATTGACTTCTGTATATTTTGTAGCATGTCACTGGATGCATTCCTGTAGTAGCTTTGTTCAAGTTATCTTAGGCATTGTTGTATCCATTGCAGTCTTATAATCTTCACTCTGGCCATACTGCATTGTTTCGATGTCATTGATTTGTTTAGCCTCGGCATTGACTGGTTTCATGCTTGTTTGTTGCTGTTAGCTTTGGTGTATGGTCAGTGATGCACTTGGTTTGAGTTCATTTCTAAGGCAGTTTGCATGTATGGGATGCTATGTTGTATATATGAACTGCTTCATGCATTTTTGTGACCTTCATGTATACACTACAGTTTGTACATGCATTTGCATCACTGTTGGGTTGCTGTACATATGAACTTGCATTCATTCGAGTTGTATTTATATTTTGGTCGTTGTAGTTTGTTGTCACTTGTTATCTGCATTTCATATGCTTGCAACCTTGCTATAATATTGGCTTGTGACATTCATGTTGCAGTCCATATTCTTTTGGTCACTTGATTATTGTTTGCACTGTCCATTTAAACCTGTAGTCTGCCTTGATTATCTTGTAACCTGGTCTGGTGCACCTTGTTTCATGTTTGAGACTGTGCTTGCATTGTTACTTGGTCGACACTTGCATCACTCTGGTTATTCTTCATTGTCTGCTGCATCTTTGGTTTTGGAGCTGCTGTGTTATCATCCTTTTGTTTGCCTGCAGACCATGTTGCATGCATGTTTGCATATTGCCTTGCTTGGTCTCTGTTCTTTGTTCATTGGTCAATGCTTGGTCATTGCACTGCTGAACTTGATTCACTTCATGTATGGTTGTTCTTATTTGTTGAAGCTTTGGACTGTTTCATGCATTATTGATGCTCTTTGTAGTTGATGTACTGCATGTCCATTGATTTGAGGTTGTGTCATGTTTGAACATAGCATTCATGTGTACTTTTGATTTGCACCTGAGTTGAATCTAGTTTTAAAACTCGGGTTTGACCTTGTGCTGAGAGTCGTGATTTTCAATGTTATTGCACGTGAGTTGAACCCGGTTTTTCATTTGGGTTTGACCTGTGCTCACCTGTCCCTGTAAATCAATCAAGTGTATATATTGGCACGCACGGCCTTGTGGCATATACAGTAATATACTGTGTATGTCACAAGTTATTCGTGTATGATGAATTCAAATTTAAATTATGACGAACAACCCAAATAACTGAGGTAAATCATATTTTCAAAAATTATCTTTTATTTTTGAATTGCAAAAATATTTCTTTTTCAATTTTACTGCGTTAGTTTATATTTTTGCACATTGCTCAGATGCTGGATTCAAACTGGAATGCAGTTGAAGATAAATACAAGTGTGAGTGATATGTAGTGAGGTGAACTATAAATATGAAATGTGATGTAATTGTAATCAAATTTGTATAGTTATAGTGAGAGCTTGAAATTGTACTATTCAAAAATATAATAAATATTTATTTGAATAAAATATCTGTTTGAATTCAAATTCTGTGTAATTTATTTTATTCAACAAATATTTATTTAAACTGTGAAAAATAGAATAGTATATTAACAAATACATTTAAACGAATGTATATATGTTTATTATCATCAACAAAATCATATAAGCGCATATTCAACAAAAGAAATTTGACAGCGAAGCAAAAGAAGCACGAATGAAGTCGGTACAACACGAACAACGGACACTGCAAATATCGACAAAATAGAGACGATATTAATTCAATGAATGTCATATATAATTTATAAATTATATTGGTGTGCTTACCAATAGCGGAGAAAACGAAAGCTAACAATCGATGTTGCTTCCAAAAGAAGCTCAATCGGTTGCTTCTGCACACAACAAGCAAAGAAAAGTTGTTATTACCGCGCACCTATTTTCTTCCGCCAATTACTAAAACAACGGTACATTTCCACTTTTCACCAAGCAACTACTGTTCATTCCTTTTTCTCTTATATATATATATATTGTAACGCACGCACCACCATCCTATACACAGCACACGCCCAGATTCATGCACACGACCACGCATTCAATCCCCCTACCTGCTGCAATCCCCCCGACCTCACGTATATTTCTTTTTTTTCATGCTACATCACCCATAAAATGAAATGCTTTCCAAACCGAGATCCAAAATGAAAAATGCTTTTCAAACTGCATATACTTTCACTCCACACTCACTGTATATATTTCATCACCTTCCCCTCCTCCAAACTGCCACTTACTCACATATATTTTTTTTATAAAACATCAGTCGTTTTAAAAAAACAAAACACGCACACACAACACCCATCAACACACACATGATTTCAGTCTCCTCTTTCCCCTCCCTCTTCAACTTGCTGCAACCCTTCGCTTACACACGCAACCCACCCGCAACTCACACACACAATGCACACGACCCTCATCATACATGCACGCTTCAGCACATGCACACACACTTGAGGCCAGGAGATGGTAGCGCATGGAGGAGAAGGCTGTGGCGCATTTCGGAAAGTGGTGGTTTGGTTCAGGTGCTAGATGGAGGTGCTTATTTGATTCGGCCATTTTTTTTATTTTGCAGAAAGAAGAATGAGAAGAAAAAATGGGAGAGGGTGTGGTGTGCGCATGGGGTCTGGAGGCAACTGGATGGTCGTCCGATGGTAGGGGAGAGGGGAAGGGTGCATGCTAGCTGCCGTGGAGTGGCGGAGGGCCGGGGACAAGGTTGTTCGAAGAGAGGGTAACTTTTGTTTCGGCCATTATCTTTTTAAATTTTGGTTTTTATTTTTATTTTATTAGAGAAAGAATATGAAGAAGAAATGGAGGAAGAGGGATTTGCCTGAAGAGATGCAGAATGAAGTGAATAGTGAAATGACGAAGGAACATGTTCTTTAAGTTTTTTGTCTTATTATTGTTCGTTCCAATAAATTTTCATGGAATACCGAAGCGCCACACCTTTTCCAATGTTGACCCCAGCTGCCAACTACCACCATAAATGCATTAGCTGAATTTTATTTTCATATTTTCTTTTGGACACGGGCAAAGGAGTTTGGCTGATTGTAGTTTAACCGGTTCGTCCGGAATGGTTAAATTAACGCGACGATTCCTTTCGGACTCCAATTAGCACAAATAAATATACCGTTTTGATCAGTGCGACGAGGCGCTTCCAATGACATACAGATAATTGCGGTACGATAGTTTTATAAAAACTCGAATTTACGCCGCTTAAATTGTTCGATTTGCAAAACAATTTAAACGGGACAGGCGATGACAGTTTTTGACGAAACGAATTACATCATCTTGATCAGAATAATTTTTACAACGTTATTGTGTAAAAATATTTGGATTTGAAAGATAAATTTTACACAACTTTATATAAACTGATATACAGCAAAACGCGAACGAAATTTACTGTAATATTTTGCGACGAAACTTTTTCTATATTCATATCTAACTGGACGCATCTTATAAATAAAGTTTGTACGTTAATTGAGATCGTATAAAAATTTCAAATTTTCCATTTTGAAACAATGGATTTAAAATTTTAAATTGGGTCGGAAATTCAGGGTCGTTACAATTTCCCCCACTCAAAACTTTTCATCCCCGAAAAGGAACGAGACGAGAGAAATAGAGAAATAGGAATGAAGTAAGCAGAAAAGCCAAGATAGATTTGTAAGAAAATTGAATTATACCTGAAATTAGTAGTTCGGGGTTTGAATCCCGAATACTATCCTCGGTTTCCCATGTGCAATCTCGCTCATCTGCACTCCACTGGACTTTGACAAGATTTACCGACTTCCTTCTAAGTTGCTTCGTCTCACGATCAACTATCCGAAGTGGCTTCCGCTCAATAGTCAAGTCAGGCTCGATAATTACCTCTTCGAACTGTGCAGTAGGAATGGTCATGGATGGATCGTGCACAAATTTGCGGAGATGTGAGACATGGAACACATTGTGCACTCTGGCGAACTTCTCTGGTAATGCAACTCTATAGGCCAATGTTCAAACTCTTTCCGTAATCTCAAACGAACCAACAAATCTGGGAGCTAGCTTCCCTTTCCTTCCAAATCGAACAATATTCTTCAAAGGCGACACTTTCAGAAATACTTTGTCTCCTACATTGAATTCGAGATCTCTTCTCCTTCTGTCAGCATAGCTCTTCTGTCTATCCTGTGTCGTCTTTATCTTCTTCCTGATTTCTTCAACCTTTTCAGAAGTTTCCATAATTATTTCTGGACCAAGCACTAATCGATCACCAGACTCAATCCAACAAGCTGGCGATTTGCATGGCCGTCCATATAAGGCTTCGAACGGTGCCATACCAATGCTTGTCTGATTTATTAAAGATGATTAATTCAAATTTAAATATACTTATTCAAATTTGAAATTCAACTTCTTTACCTGGTAACTATTATTATAAGTGAATTCAACCAAATGAAGATGGTCTTCCCAGGATCCACCAAAGTCTATAATACAAGCTCGAAGAAGGTCTTCCAAAATCTGATTCATCCTCTCAGTTTGGCCATCTTTCTGAGGATGATATGCTGTGCTCAGATTCAGTTTGGTGCCCAAAGTATCCTGAAATGCTTTCTAGAATTTACTGGTGAAAATAGGATCTCGATCGCATACTACTGGATGGTACACCATGAAGTTTAACAACTTCTCTCATGTATATCTCGGCCAAACCCGAAGCAGTACGAGTGGACTTGACTGGAATAAAGTGAGCGGATTTCGTCAGTCTATCGACAATTACCCAAATGCTTTCGTTACCCTTTCTAGTCCTTGGCAACCCATTAATAAAGTCCATAGAAATCTGCTCCCACTTCCATCCTGGAATCTCTAATTGTTGAAGCAAACCTGCTGTCTTTCTGTGGTCAGCTTTAACCTGTTGGCAAGTTGTGCACCTGCTAACATGGGTAGAAATATCTCGCTTCATCCCACTCCACCAATATAACTTCTTCATATTCTTATACATTTTAGTGACACCGGGATGAAATGAAAGCGAAGATTGATGGTTTCCTTTCAGCACTTCCTGTCTCAGACCATCAACATTAGGAACACAAATACGATTATCAATTCTCAAGACTCCATTACTATCAACATGTGCACCCAATTTATTGTCAGCATTTCCAACTCTTCCGAGAACTATTTCTTTGATGCGATAAAGCAAAGTGTCCTCGTATTGCTTGGCTATAATGCGATCCATAAGAGCTGGGGAGACGACGAGCTAAAATAACATTCCTTCCACCAGATTACAACATGCCATAGCTTGAATTCTGCTCAAAGCATCGGCTACGACATTTGCTTTCCCTGGAGTGTAATTTATATCAAGATCATATGCAGCTAAGAATTCGAGCCATCGGACTTGTCTCTGATTCAAATCCTTTTGCGAGGAAATATATCTCAATGACTTGTGGTCAGTGAATAACTCGAATTTGGTTCCCAATAGATGGTGCCTCCATAGCTTAAGAGCAAATACAACCGCAAGAAGCTCCAAATCGTGAGTTGCGTAATTTGCTTCATGGGTCTTTAACTGACGACCCGCATAGGCAATAACCTTTCCTTTCTACATTAAAACTGCTCCTAATCCATCACAACAGGCATCAGTATAGACGGTCAATCCTTCGCTACCGTCAATAGCTGTAAGAACTGGGGCAAATGTCAATCTTCACTTCATCTCATTGAAAGCCGCTTTGTACTTTTCACTCCAAATAAATTTTACATTTTTTCTGGTCAGTGCGGTGAGTGGGGCAGCAATATGAGCAAAGTTTTCTACAAATCTTCGATAATAGCCGGCCAAACCCAAGAAACAACGGATATCTGTAGGAGTTTTGGGAGTCTCCCAATCCTGCAAATTCCAAGGATTTGAATTTAGATATTGATAAGTTGTTTAGATAGAATTTACAAGTACGGATAGAACTTACATTGATTACGGCGATCTTAGCTGGATCGACCGAAATCCCATTCTCCGAAACAATATGGCCAAGAAAACGAACTTCATCTCTCCAAAAGTGGCATTTCGAAAACTTGGCTTTAAGCTGTTGTCTGCGAAGAGTTTCAAGAACAAAAGACAAATGTGACTTATGCTTTTTCTCATCTTTAGAGAAGACGAGAATATCATCGATGAAAACAAGAACGAACTTGTTAAGAACATCCCAGAAAACTCTATTCATCAAGTCGATGAAATAAGCTGGAGCATTAGTAAGAACGAACGGCATAACCAACCATTCATAAAAACCATTTTCAGTGTGGAATGCTGTTTTAGGAATACTATCCTCAACGATTCTGAGTTGGTGAAAGCCAGTAGCCAAATCAAGTTGGGAGAAAACTTTAGCTCCATGAAGCTGGTCGAAAAGATCGTTTATGCGGGGCATCAGATACCTGTTCTTGTGCGTGAGCTTGTTTAGCTCTCTATAGTCCACACACATTCTAAGAGAACCATCAGATTTTGTGACAAATACAACTGAAGCCCCACATTCTGAATGACTGCGCTGAATCAAGCCTTTAGAAAACAAATCTTCAATTTGAACATTCAACTCTGCCTTTTCTTTAGGAGTCATTCTCCTGGGAGGAAGAACTACTGGTCGTGCACCAGGGATAAGGTTAATGCGGAATTCGATTTCCCACGGAGGTGGTAGAGAATTAACTTCTCCAAACACATCATAAAAGAATTGAACAACTGGAGTGGAGCTAAGTTCACTTGGATAAGAGTCAAGAGAGAATATAAAACTCCTAGCACATTCTTGAGGCGATTTGCCTTTAATAACTAAAGGTAAGCTCTTGTCGTCAATAAGAGAGACGGTTTGAGCTTTGCATGAGATAACGGCTTTGAACTTTCACAGCCAATCAATACCTAATAGGACATTGAATGCCTCGAATCCAAGTACAAAGAAATCCTAAGAAAAACGATGCATGCCATACATAAGTGTGACATATTTGCAAACCCTTTTGAGGTTAGCGGGCCCTCCAATAGGGTTAGATACACATAATAAGGTAGATGCAAGAATATGTTCCAATCCCAGTTTGTTACATAAATCAATAGATATGAAACTATGTGTTGCTTCGGTGTCAAATAGAACTCTAACAGGTGAGGAATGCAACATAAAAGTACTCTGTAAAGTACCTTGATTATCTGGAACTTCTGGGGCAAGTGTGGAAATAGCAAAAACTCCAGATGGGGTACCTCTCTTCTGTGTTGGGAAGTCTTTCTTAAAGTGTCCTGGCTGTAAGCAGATGTGACAGACGTCTCTCTTGGCCATCTGAGCCGGTGGCGGAATAGCTGCACCCTTTAGGGATGGGCAACTACTGGCATAGTGACCTTTCTGGTTGTAGTTGAAGCAAGTGATAGAGGAGATGTCTATGGGATTCTTCTGAGAATAGCCAAGCTCGGATTTCTTCTGCCAGTTCTTCTTCTGTAGCTCAAAATTTGGCTTCCTCTTCCCAGTCTGACTAGAGGATAGCTGAGTAGCTGGAGCCTTAGTAACTGATGTTCCCTTTGGCTTTCCTTCATATCTAAGAGAAAAATCCATCAACTCAGTGAAAGTTCCATAGACATGTGCTGTGAGGAGTTCGTAATACTCTGGACGTGCTCCATGGATGAATTTCTCATTCTTCAGCAGAGGTGTGTCAATCAAGCCAGGTCCGAACTTAGAGAGTTCGTTAAACTTCCTTTCATACTCAGAGAAAGTCATATTGCGCTGTTTGAGGTCCATAAATGATCGATAAAGCTGGGCCTTCTCGGCTGCTAGCATCCACTGAGCCATAAAGGAATCCCTATTTACAAGTGATAATAGGATGAGTCAAAATTTGACGAGATAAAAGGAATTTTATTTAGATGAAATTTTAGATAGATTGCTACCTAAACTGGGCCCAAGTGATGGTTTCCTCATCAGTACGAGAAGTGACTGACTCCCACCAATCCTATGCCGCATCCTGAAGCTGCCAAGCGGCCAACTTACGCTTCTGAGCATCTGTGATCTCCAGGCCAGTAAAGATCCTCTCCAAACTCTTTAGCCATTGCTGTGCTTCGATGATACAATCGGAGCCAGTGAATTTGACTCCGCCAAGCTGAGTGTACTCCTTACTAAGAGTGGAGAATTTGACTGCGGGAGCTGGGGCACGTGGCTCGAAAGCGTTTCCCCTTCCCCTGCCTCTAGCATTTCTTCTGGTAGCCATCGTGGAATACCAAAAGTGATTTTAGAATATAGAGATTATGGAATCTTAAAGAAATTCAAATCAATGAATTCAATAATAAGAATGCAATCAAAGGATATGGATTCTGAAATGATTCTCCTTATTCTAGGGTATGGTCACCCTATCTCTAATGAGCTTTAAACTCCACATGCTAAGGTTTTCGGGTACCAAAGCTCCGATACCAACTGTAGCAACCCGTATATTTGTACCATTTAAATTGACGATATTTCATACATGTCAACTTAAATAATACAAAACACAAATCATTAATAGAGTATATATATATGAGAATCATCACAGAATCACAGAATATAACATCACAAAATAGTGTAGCGGAAATACAATATAGTCATAAGAGTAGTTCATGAAGCTACCCATAAATACAACAATGTATCAAATAAAAAGAAATAGAACTACATAGAAGTCCAATAGTCCAAATAGAATGAGCAATACTGATAAGTTATGGATAATGATAGTCTTCGGTCTTCAGCTCCAAGTAGAACAGCAACAGCAATCCTTAGTCTGATCCGAGCAAAAGCATAAACAAACACTAGAATCAGGACATATATTCTTATACAGATAATAGGGTTAAAATTCATAATAACAATAACTCAAAGATGAATGGAATAACATCGTTTAGGATCCTTTAAACTATTTATACATAGTAGTGTACGATAAATAGATAATGTCTAACAGTAAAGTAAAATATCAAAATAGTGTTAAGGCGTTACCATTTTCCCCTTAACACATTTCATATAGCATTATAGACTATACAGCACTGTAAACTCCACCGTAAACTAGTGGGATATCAGAGAGTACTTCATAGGTATAATACAAAACAAATTCGTAGTGGTCGCGTATATGGGAATACAAGTATGACAAGGCACATGAAGCAATACACAAGGTAGTGAAACTACCGTTTGCCTGATCCGGACTGGTGAGAACGCATCGCCGCAACGATCGCAACACCACGAAACAACACTCCAAATTCAAGGGTGCGCACCAATCAATAACAAGTAATGAGTAGTTTACGAAGAAGTGTGTTCGCTCGAGGTAGCTAACCCCATTTGGCCCGGCACGGCTCCTGTTTTAATCATTTCCAATTTGACACAAGTGTCAAGGCTATCCATTATCGTTCTCTTTCTTCAGTCATCGCGTTCGTCATTCCAACCACTTCATTCTGGATCACACGCCGCGTATAGTTATTAAAGTGGTTTTCGGTTTGGACAGTGAGTATGTCCCTAACTGATTCTGGTTCCTTTAATAACCTTCGTAATTATTTTACCGATTGGTTGTTAAATAAATTTCAAAATCAAATCAATTCAATTACAATTAGAATTTCAAATTCAAGGTTTCATTTGTCTTTTCATAACAATTTCCAGAATTTACGTTTCATAAATTCCCAATTTCATTTCAAAATTCTATAATTCAATTTCAAAAGTTAAATTTAAATAATTCAAATATAAACTTAAATTTGTATATAAGTTCCATTCCATAATCATTTAAACTTAATTTAACGTTCAAATCGATTTAAACTCATTTATCGATTTCATTCGATATTCATTAAATTAATTATCATTTAATCTATTTCCATTAAATTTCTAATTCATTAAGATTACTTCTTAAGTTCAACTTCATTATCAAAGCTTACAAATTTAATTTAAATTAAATTTGTCAAATCCAATTCTTTAAATTTCAAGTCTTTCATTTGTTTCGATAAAACGCATTTTTATTTCTTGTTAAAGAAATTCAATTTCATTCATTTATTACCTTCGTTACAATTTCAAACTCAGTTAATAAAGGGATTTAGTTTCACTTATTCAAGAAATTCGATTTCACTTAATAAGAGAATTCAATTCAATTTAATTATTAAATAATTCAATCTCATTAACTTATCAAATAATTTCAAATCTTAATTATTACTAATTCCAAACTTAATTATTAATAATTTTAAAACTTAATTATTAATAATTTCAAAACTCAATTATTAATAATTTAAAAACTTAATTATTAATCAATTAAATTTTAGGCAATGTTCTTTCGTCAATTACTACGTTAATATTTTGTTCAGATTTCAAATATTCACATTTTCCTTTCATTTAATTTTCAAATTCCCATTTATTCCAAAACCTTATTATTATTCGATAAAATCTTTATTTTATTTAAATCAAATTATTGAACAATCGGGTTTAATTTAATTTTCTATCCTAAGTCAAGTTATTTGGGTATTTATCATTTCAACCCGATTCCATTTCAATTCAAAAATCAAAGCATAGCAAAGCGAACTTGTAGTGTGATAACTGGATGGTGTCAAAGTAAATAAACAAGCAATAGCATCCATACATAACAATTCAACAATTTATTTAATAATCCTGAAATAATCATATTAATTTACATTTGTTATTTATGCAAATTAATATAATTATTTCTAGAATCTACACTATCATTTCATGTTGATTAAAGATTGTTCCACTAATTATTTATACGGTTTTTTACTTGTCATTCAATTTCAATTTTATACTACAACAATTAATCCAATATATGTTCAATGGTCCAAAGTGTAATTATCAATATTCTATATGTCAATTAATTTAACAATTAAAAGGGGTCATATTTAACTAATCAATTTAACATATAAATCAGTTTTAAAACTGTTAACTATCCTATATCAATTTCAATTTAACTTTAACAATAACAAATAACATCCAATTTCAACATCACATAGCAATCATTCATCAGCCAAAACTTGTATAAGAATATAGGTCGTGAAAATTTATTTCACCTTTCGTGGATAAAGAAATTTGACAGCGAAGCAAAAGAAGCACGAATGAAGTCGGTACAACACGAACGGACACTGCAAATATCGACAAAAGAGAGACGATATTAATTCAATGAATGTCATATATAATTTATAAATTGTATAGATGTGCTTACCAACAGCGGAGAAAACGAAAGCTGACAATCGATGCTGCTGCAAAAAGAAGCTCAATCGGTTGCTTCTGCACACAACAAGCAAAGAAAAGTGGTTATTACCGCACACCTATTCTCTTCCAGCAATTACTAAAACAACAGTACATTTCCACTTTTCACCAAGCAACTACTGTTCATTCCATTTTCTCTTTTTTTGTATATATATCGTAACGCACGCACCACCATCCTACACACAGTACACACACCCAGATTCATGCACATGACCACGCATTCAATCCCCCTACCTGCTGCAATCCCCCCACCTCACGTATATTTCTTTTTTTTTTCATGTTTACATCACGCATAAAATGAAATGCTTTCCAAACCGAGATCCAAAATGGAAAATGCTTTTCAAACTGCATATACTTTCGCTCCACACTCACTGTATATATTTCATCACCTTCCCCTCCTCTAAACTGCCACTTACTCACCTATTTTTATATTTTTATAAAACATCAGTCATTTAAAAAAAACAAAACATGCACACGCAACACCCATCAACACACGCATGATTTCAGTCTCCTCTTTCCTCTCCCTCTTCAACTTGCTGCAACCCTTCGCTTACACATGCAACCCACACGCAACTCACACACACAATGCACAGGACCCTCATCATACATGCATGCTTCAGCACAAGCACACACACCTGAGGCCAGGAGAGTGGTAGCACATGGAGGAGGTGGCTGTGGTGCGTTCGGGAAGTGGTGGTTTGGTTCAGTTGCTAGCTGGAGGTGCTCATTTGATTCAGCCATTTTTTTTATTTTGCAGAAAGAAGAATGAGAAGAAAAAATAGGAGAGGGTGTGGTGTGCGCATGGGGTCTGGAGGCAACTGGATGGTCGTCCCATGGTAGGGGAGAGGGGAAGGGTGCATGCTAGCTGCCGTGGAGTGGCGAAGGGCTGGGGACAAGGACGTTCGAAGAGAGGGCAACTTTTGTTTCGGCCATTATCTTTTTAAATTTTGGTTTTTATTTTTATTTTATTAGAGAAAGAATATGAAGAAGAAATGAAGGAAGAGGGATTCACCCGAAGAGATGCAGAATGAAGTGAATAGTGAAATGACGAAGGAACATGTTCTTTAAGTTTTTATCTTATTATTGTTCGTACCAATAAATTTTAATGGAATACCGAAGCGCCACACCTTTTCCAATGTTGACCCCGGGCTGCCAACTACCACTATAAATGTATTAGCTGAATTTTATTTTCATATTTTCTTTTGGACACGGGCTAAGGAGTTTGAATGATTGTAGTTTAATCGGTCCGTTCGGAACGGTTAAATTAACGCGACGATACCCGCCAGACTCTGATTAGCACAAATAAATATACCGTTTTGATCAGTGCGACGAGCGCTTCCAACGGTACACAGATAATTGTGATGTGATAGTTTTATAAAAACTCGAATTTACGCCGCTTAAATTGTTCGATTTGTAAAACAATTTAAACAGGACAGGCGATGACAGTTTTTGACGAAACGAATTACATCATCTTGATCAGAATAATTTTTACAACGTTATTGTGTAAAAATATTTGGATTTGAAAGATAAATTTTACGCAGCTTTATATGAACTGATATACAGTAAAACATGAACGAAATTTACTGTAATATTTTGCGATGAAACTTTTTCTATAATCATATCTAACTAGACGCATCTTATAAATAAAGTTTGGACGTTAATTGAGATCGTATAAAAGTTTCAAAATTTCCATTTTGAAATGATGGATTTAAAATTTTAAATTGGGTCGGAAATTCAGGGTCGTTACATTTTGGGTCTAGACAAACCGAACCACTATCTTCACCGACTTTATGATATCCATTTGTAACGTTCAAACCGGATCAAAATGGTTTTCGGCTAATTAAATCTCATCCCGATCTCTTCGAAATAATCGGCGAATTTGACCAATATTTGGTTGTCTATTATTTAACTATCAATATAATATCCATAAGCAGTCACTAGGCCTTATTTATTTAATCTTCTCAAAACACTTATTTCAAAATATCTTTACAAATATATATCCCAATTGCTTCCAATATTTCAATATTTGGAGACGTTCAAATACTTAACCATAGTAGGATATTTTCAAATCATCCAAACTTAGAAATATTTCAAAGTTCCCTTTTAAAATGCATAACTTTTTAAAGTATTCCTATACAACTCATCTTGTTGTTAAAATATTTCCAAAATCTTCTATTCCAACACTTGGAAAAATATTGCGAAATTTTATTTTTCCTCTAAAACCATTTTATTCCCAATACTTAGGAAAATAATCCTGTTAGTTTCCTACCTTCCCAATTTCTTTATAATTGACTTGTAAATCCTTTAAATCATTTATTGCGAATTCTATAAATTCCAGGAACTCACTAATCCATTTCCTTTAAAATTTCCCAAAATCGATTTATACTCGTCTAAATCTCAACTATCCATTCTAACTTCCTTTCATGAACTTTAATTCATTTCTAAAGTTTCCATACTTAAATACTTTGGAAATTTCCTTTACGTCCTAGAATTCGACCATAAGATTTCCTTGTAGAAATCATCTCCTTTCAATAACCATATTTACCACCTTGAGGGGATTTATAAATAATTTTAAAATCATTTCAATACTCTGTTTATATAGATACATATTTATATATAACTTATTTTCAAGATATGTTGTAACGACCCGCATATTTACAATTATATATATTTAAATGTTTTATTTAAATATAGCACCGTTAGTTGAATTTAAAGTCCGAAATATGAATTTTTGTAAAAAGTCAAATCCGGACTCGAGACCACTTCTATTGAGTTTAAAACGACGTTTACAACTTGTTTGAGTATAAACATTGATATATTTGAAGTTGATTAGGATTTTGGTATTTGTTTGGGCTTTGGGTTGTATTCTAGCCCACTAACCCAAGAAGAGGACCCAAACTCTTCTACCTAATAGCTCCCACTCCACTCATCTTCATTCATTCATTCCACTAATAATTTCCTAACACTCAAGCCCTTGGAAAAATGGTAGGAAGAGGAAACTAAATTCCTAAGCCCTGGTTCTCTTAGGAAATTCGAATTCAAGTCCTAAAATCAAGGAGAATCTTAGGTAAGCATCCTCTTCATCATCACCATCTCAATCCCTATTCAATTCTTGATTTTTCCTATAACCTAACGTAGGAAAAACTTTACATTTGATAGTAAATTAAAGTTTCTTGAGGGGTAGTGAAGAGAAATTGGTCTAAGCTTGTTTTAGAGCTTCTCATTTCTTGTTTTTGAATTTAAAGATGAGTTCTTGAACTCAAATCTATGTCTATAGCTCTCATTGTTGTTAGGTATGAATTCCTAACATCTATTTCTTGTTCATTCGTTTTTGATTTGAATTGGTTTGATGAATTTTCCAATTTTTGGTTTTGAAGTCAAAATTTATGAAAACCCTACTATGGATGTTTGGAACGTGTAATTTGTGGTGTATCGTAGAGCCTATAGGGCTGGGTTTTTGCTTGGCATAAATCCATAGCCTCGACCGCTCATTTGATTGCTTCCGATTTGATTTGGCCATCGATGGCCTAAGCAAATTTTTGCCCAGCATAGGCAACCGGATGTCTGGTTGAAAAATCCTAACTTCTGGTACGGCTCTTGAAGAAAAAAAAACGATAAAAAATAAAATGGCAGAGCCAAAATCCAGACGTCTGGTTAAACCCAACCAAACGTCTGACATGCTTCAGAAAATAAAAGGAAAAAGAGAAAAAAACATGAACTTCCAAAACCCAGGTTCAGAAGTCTGGCTAAACCTACGAGACGTCCGGTTCTATTCAATATTGCCTATTTTGCCTGGTTTTTAGTGGATTTCCAAATTTTATCGATCTTTGACCATCCGAATAGTTATTGTCAAACAATACCGACTTTGATGATTTGTTTTTTGGATTTTTGGTGTTTTCATTCGATGGATTTGATATTGATTTTCATGATTTTAATTCACGTCAATCGAATGTGGATTTTTGGTGATAGATTGTTTTTACTATCATTTCTATGATTTGTCACTTTAGAATACAAAGGTCTTTATGCTAGTAGTAAATACTCAAACTCTTTCACAAAAATGATTTCAACATTTCTTTTAAGACAACTCGTTTTTAAATCCGTTTACCAATCTATTAGTATATGCAAACATTTACGTCATTCGTATGAGAAATCCAATTAAATGACTTAGCAAAACAAGTGGAATGAAACGCTTGCGTTTACTTCATCGGTTAATTCTTGGACTTGTTCGATTAAACTCTTTCGATAATTTTCAAAAGGAAATCTACAATCTGTTCATAAATATTTAAGTTAAGCTAGTGGTTATGGGACATGAAGCTAAACTCATTTATTTACTAGATTAGTGTAATTTACACTTATCGATCAGTAATGAT
The DNA here is from genome assembly GCA_030765085.1 of Allium cepa. Taxonomy (NCBI): domain Eukaryota; kingdom Viridiplantae; phylum Streptophyta; class Magnoliopsida; order Asparagales; family Amaryllidaceae; genus Allium; species Allium cepa. Next base: position 642,720,025 of record CM060939.1, on the reverse strand, counting down.
CATTTTGTGATTTAGATTAGCGAAGTTCGATGTCTCTTTGTCTGCGTAGGGGACTAAACCCTATTTTGGTGGAGCTTCGGCTTAAATTGGTGAGGTAGCGACCCACGGTCTTCGAGCTATTTGTGGAGCTTCGGCTCAAATTTGATAGGTTAGCGACCATGGGATAGCATCCCGATTGTGATACATATGTTGGCGAGTCTTCATGCTCCCGTTTATGATAGGCCTCCCCCTTTGTATTTTTTGGATTTCTAATTATTGATTTCTAGAATTTTTGTTTCACAAATTTTTGTAATTTGCATTGATAAGCTCTATCAATATTGGTGGTTTGGTGAATAAAAATAAAGAATATGACATTCTTTTTGGTGTTTGAGAAAATTTGAAATATTGTATGATTTTTGTTGTTATAATATATATTTGTCATATCTCTTATCCTATCTCATCTTATATGATATTTATAGCTAAACTGATCTGTTTATTATTTTTCGTCTTAAATAATACTCGTGTCAGACCGAGGTTTTTCAGGTACCACTTGACTTGTTAACAGGGACAAGCTTCTGATTTTTGGCTAACTATTTTAGCTTAGTAGTTTTTGTTTTTATACATTCGAAATAGAGACTCCTTGATGTATACATAGTCTTTTGTTTAGCATCTGTATCTATTCTTTTGTGATATAGTGGATCTTGTATGACCAAACTTTGATGTTCATGTTATATTCATATATGTTTCTACCTTAGTGATATGAATATATGTGACTGATTTTGTGTTGTGTTTATTTTATATTGATTCCGAAGGCCACTTAGCTACCGTGTAGTAGATTTGAGTTTGGATTGGATATGTCTGATTTCCTCTTGAAATGAAATGCATGACTATTATCTGACATATCGGTTCTCGCTCAAACCAATTATACAGCTGGTCGCTTCTCAACGGCCTTATTCTTCGTACTAATTGAGGGGATTATCCAGTAATGTCCTTGGTTAGTGTAAGTATAGAGGTGGGGCATCACATATGTTTAAGGAAATTATTTTAATATCACACATTTTATACGATCATCAATAACCTATTTTCAATTCCTTTTAAAAAAACCAATTGATTTCCCAATCTTACTTAAAAAGGGAATTTATTTCAATAAATATTAAATATTTTAATAATTCATTTCTCTGAAACATTTCAAAACCAAAAAGCTTTAACTATATAGTTTATTAAATAAGAATTCATTTAAAAGTAAATTTTAAATTCTCAACAATAATTAATATTCAAAAAAATCAAATATTCCGATTTCAATTTATAAATCCCTCACGATTCCTATCATTCATAACCATTCTTCCATTCAAAAATAGATTCCACTTTTGTGACCAAATAATTTCCATAACTCGATATAAATCTACACTGTAAATTTATATTTCCAGTTTATCCACTGGTAATCATTTTTCCTTATTTACAAATGTCGTTATAAATTTATAAACTCCTTCAAGTCTCACTTGTATATAAAATTAAATCTCTTCATAAAATCTCATTTTATAAATCCATTTCTTTATAATTTCCATTTATATTCAAATCTATCTTAAATATTGATTTCAACTCCTTCTCCATAATCCGAAATATTACTTTAGAATCAACAATTAAAATTTTTTATATACTCTATTTTAAGACCTATACTTAGAAATATTTTTTTATATGAATAGTTAAGTACAAATTCAAGGTAAAATTTTGTTTATCTAAATTAAAATCCTTAAAATAATCAAAATTTCAATTAAATATTTTATATTCATAATCTCCTTTATATTCCTCAGATTTCAAAAATAATATTTATGGTATTTAAAATACCAAAAATTCAAGCCAGCGCTACTATAGCATCCAAATATTCAAATTACAACAATAATCTATAACAGAGTATTCTAACACATCATAAATCACTACATATGAAAAATAAACAATATTTTTGAGGAATCCAGTTGGATACCTCTAACCGGTTTTCTCTGCATCCACAGATGTTAGACAACAATAAAAGTATCAATCCCACTTCGAGGGGGAATATCGCGGTATATAGAGTCATCCGCTATTATACTAGGCACATAGGGTCTCATTCGCTCCAATCAGCGGGAATATATATCCAACCACTAATATATATACTAATATATATAATTAACATCCATACTAATAAATATATATAAATTCATCCAATCAACCAATAATTAATTTCAACTATTTTAATTTAAATTCGGTAATCCAAATCAGTAGGATTTACTCACCTTGATTTTTGATTTGTGGTCTGTTTCGAATATTAAATTGCCTAAAATCTTAGCTAACTTCGAAAAATTCCAAACTAATTTTTTGAGAAGCATTCGTCGATACGAATCTGTTGCCGCTTATTTTTATTTGATTTCAACCTTACACAAATTAGTCATCATATTATAAGCATTCGATTTTTAATTATATAATTAACTAGATTAAATATAGCACTAACTAAAAAATCTTACCCTAAATGTTATTAATCACCATCATCAACCGCGTTAACCATCTTCCCCAAAATAATGTCTGCACAAATCACCACAGCCGCCTCTTCCTCTTTTCTCCTCTTTGCTCCTCTTGCACCACCAACGACGAGACAACCCATCGACACCGCCATTCAACTCCCCTTTGAATCCTCTGTCTCTCCGACCTCATTGCTTAGAGCTCGGTCGCTCCACGAGCATCACGACCTGCACCTCGCTAAGGTTGCTCCCAAATATCGCATCTTTCCGCAGCCCCTTACAGGCCTTCTAATCTTGGCCAAACATGCCACTCAACCTACCACACTCGAAAACATCATCCACTCCAAGAATTATGGCCTACATCTCCCTTAAATCCCAACCCTAGCTCCCACTATAACTGTTGAACTCCTCGACTTTGCCTTCAACCCTTCGCCTGTGCCTGCAAACCACGCACGCGTTTCCATACGTGAACTCCGCCTCGTGCGCTCCGCCTCCCCTATTTTCCATCGCGTGAATCGCGCCTGGCCATTCGACCTTTTTTTCTGACCGCGTGGATTCGAATTTGAAGGAGAAGATAGATCTCGAAATTCTGAACTGAAGAAGAATATGTGATTTCGTTTTAATTGAAGAAGGAAGGAAGGGGAGGCTGTCGAATTTATTGTTATTCCTGAAATCGCGATTTCTATTTTTTTTTCTTTTCCTATTGTTCGATTTATGGTTTTCAAATTGAGAACGAAGGCATATGTGATTTTGGAATTGAAAAGGAAATGTGGTGTTTTAAACGAAAAGGGGAAATAGGTCTGCGTGTCAGATTCAAGGGTGGCTGAAATTGTCTTAATCAGATATACATATATAAAATATCTCGTATTAGGTAACTAAAAATCTACAATCCCTATCGAGGCCTGCTGCCTAGCATTCCTGATGTTATACAGCTACCTCGAATGAAATGGAATAGTTCTCGTGACCTAATCTGATCGTATGTGGAAGATAGCTTTTTAAATCGACTATTTAAATTAAATTAAATTAAATTATTTCTAGGCATTTTCAGATCGTACGACCAAACGGTAAACCCAAATGCTACGAAATTTGAAATCCGATAATAATACACTATTATAGATATAATCGAACTAGTTTCATCAAATTCCGAGACTGTGCCCTTGATGGCTATTTTAACGCGTCGATTAAATCGACGATTTCAAAATTAATGAAAACGCATGAAATTTCAGTTTTTAAAATCTTACTAACTAAATTATACTTCCAAATCCAATATTTAAAAGCATTTAATATTCCAAATTAATCATCGAGAAATCCAGGTCATTACAAATTTTAACTTCGATTTCAAATTAATTAAATTCCACTTTCAAATCCAATTAATTCAATTTCAATTTATATCAATTTCGAGCTCGATCTTTGAAATATCGGTTCAAAACATTTAAATCAAATTATCCTTCTATATTCAGTTTAGAATCTCAATCTACAAATAAAATTCAATTCCGAGCTCGATTTCAAAATATCGTTTTTATATCACCTTTTACTTAGTAATATTCAAAGTTCGAATAAAAGTTAATCTTTTAAAACAAATGGATTTCCAAAAATTTAAATTATATTTCTATTGTAACTTTAAAATCTCAAATATGATTATTTAAACAATTTTCGATTACCAAATTTAAATTTCAACATTCAGGGCTCAAGTTCAAAAATAATTTGATTTCTATGAAATTTATTTTTATTTCTTTTAAATCAAAATCATTTAAATAAATTTAAAATTGAAAATTTTAAAGTCATTTCATTTAACCAATCCAGTGTCTGTATGTAATTTTCTATCCTATGGTCAAGTGATTAGTTATTTCGATCTAATTTTAGGTATGGATATATATCATTTCAATCCAAATCACAGTGTCATAGTTATATATTATTTCAATCTATTTCTTAATTTATTGGAAATGATTCAATTTATAGTTTATATACTGTAAATAATATACAGGGTGATAATAGGATATACCAAAATAAATAAACATCCAAATCATCCAAATATCAACCACCAGCATTCATCACAATCAATCATCCAAACAGTCAATATAATTCACAACACTTTCAAAGTTATTAAAATCGGGTGTTTTACTGGCAATTAAATTCCTATTTCAAATTTAACTGTAAATTTTGATTTCTAACCTTTAATTCAGTGACAGTCTAGATTACAATTAAATTTATCAAAAAATAATACATAAATTTATATCACTTCACAATTTCAAATTTAAGTAGCATAAAATATTCTAGTACATTGTGAGCATTATAAAACACTCAACATGAGTTTTCAATTTTAAGCCAAATCGTACGACGTTCGATTTAGTCTAAAATTTTAATTATTCCTAAACGTCTCTATATTGACTCCGTGACGTAATGCTCATCGTCACGATTCCAACGCCTCTTGTTTCGTCCAATTCTGACAACGTATGGAAAAGATATACACTTTTAAAGATTACACGATACTATAATATAAATAATTTACAAAAATTAATCTACTTTTTTTTTCTTTTGATTAATTCTGTCCGTACGTTCTGATCCAACACCCAAGACATTTTCTTCCATCGCATCTTCTTGTTTGTCCCAGTAAAAACTGAAACCATCACGCACGAACTCTTCACGACAACCGCTCCCACCATGATGGTCATTATGATGATCAGCAACTTCCCATGCGAGCGCCTTACTCCACTTTGCCACTGCCTGATGTCATGCAACACTCGGCCACCCACAACACTCGAAAACCCCAACGAAACGCGCGACGAGTGTGACCCTCTTTTGCCTCCAATCGACGACGATAATACAAATCCACCATTGAATTTGATGAGCTCGCAATGCTTTAAAACTTTCTAATGAAAGTTTTCGCTGAAAGCCGATGGATAAAGAGAAAACAAGGAGAAGACGGTGTTAAATTTTGGCCATTAATTATGTTGGAGGCGTGGCTGTGAAAACACTAGGATTTAGTGTGCGTATGAGTGTATTTATAAGTGTAAATATATTATTTTAATATTATTTCCAACTTTATCCGGACGTACTCTAAATGAAGCATTCCGCTTGCGTTTATAATGTTATATGCCTATTTCGAACGCAATGGAAGAAGTTTCGAGTCTTAATTCGACCGTATGGAGAAGATGGCTTTTGAATCGAATTAAAATATTAAAGTTTCGATATTAAATTCAATGCATTTCTAAATAATAACCCCAAATGCTATGTAATTTGAAATTCGATAGTAATACACTACTACGAACCCAATGGACCCGGTTTCATCGAATTCCGAGACAGTGCCCCAGATCTACGTCTGGATGATAGTATAAAATTCCAATTTATAATTATTTACATTTAAATCAAATTTTAAATGTTAACAATCTTCATTCTTGTATAAATAAAATTTACATCAACTTTCGATATCATTTTCAATCGTATTAAATCCAGAATCCAATTTTTCAAATAAAGCTTCAATATTAAATTTAAACAGATTAATTGTTCAATTTTCAACAAATAGCAATATTAGATTTTTAATGAATTTTTGTCGTCAATCAATTACTTTATTTACATCTAATGAATTCAACAATTATTATTTGATCCAACTATTGATTGTAAACACAATTGATACATAACATTACCTTTCAATACTTATTATTACTTAAATCTTCGAAATTAGTTTATTTCAAATTTTATTCAAGTTCATATCCAATAACTTACATTCAAAATCATTAAATTTTATTTTTAACCATTTTTATTTAATAATTACATTAATAATAATTTAAAATAGCTAAAAATATGGGTCGTTATAATATCCCCCACTCAAAAAATTTCGTCCTCGAAAAGGAACCAAGTGGAGAATTTTATATTCAATATATTTTACTCAAAATTATCGACATATAAAACAAAGAAATTTCATTTGTAAAAACATTACTATGTTTCTACTACGCCACTCCAATCGGCTTACGGAATTTACAAGTTGGTTATCAAACAAGTAAAAAAATTAATACTTTTGAATTTTTTCTAACGCTTGGATTTACGGAAAATTTCTACAGAGTCTCTTTTGCACGGCTAGATCGGAACAACTACGAAATGTCACTATGGACCCCAAACCAACAAAAGAAACAAAAGCCAAGTGGCTCCATCACAACACTATCAAATCAAATGACAAAATAAACATGGACCATTTTGTTGGGAAATCCAAATTTTTCTTGATTTTAAATACCTACACTTACTTACCAATGATAACCAATCATATAATTTAAAATCATTTTGTTTTTTGCATGTTCAATTTCCAGTATTAGCTTTACTTAATCCCATATGATGTACATATATCATTTGTATGAAATGTCAAATCTAATCGCTCACTATCGCTCACACAATTTCACTTTCGATCTAGTATCGTTCACACGACTCCCTTGTGCGGACTCAGATTTGGTTCCTTGATCAGAAACCGTTATTCTTCTTGCATAGTCATATACTATGATAGAGAATTTTAGAATCAAATCAAAAAACCATATCCGGGGTTCGCCATCGAGAATCGAGTGAAAAATCCTAACTCGGATCGATATAAATTATCTCGAAATTTTGTGCTCGAATCTGCATCAAATCGTTATGCGAATGAAATAATATACGTACAACTTACATATTTTTTTTCTATCGATTCTTAGCTATACCAAATTCCTTTCATTCACATTCATTTTCATAATTTTCCTTAATAACAAATTTATTTGTGAAACATTTATTAATAATCACTTTAGTTTATAATCATTCGATAAAAGTCCAACTTCTTATATATGGCTTTACCTAAGTTTATAATTATCTCAAAAGTTACAAATTCAATTTCACAATTTCTTTGCAAAATCATATTTAATTCTATAACCCATTTACAAAGATGTTATTTGATTCATCTGCCTGCTTCCTTAAGCTCACTTACTTATTCCTATTTAGTCGTTATTCATTTCATATTATATTTAAGTATATAACAATATAACATTTATTATTACAACTAACTTTCCATTTATATATGTTTTAATTATTTTAAGTTTTGTTTACTTGTATAATATCCCCTACATAACCAAATCATCATTTTAACTTTTAATATTTGGTTAGTCTTAATATGCTATTAGAATGCAATTTGGTATTATACAAATTAATTGATTCATTTTACTTAATTTGAATGTTCACTATTGTAACTTGTCTTTCCTTTCAATTTTAAGAGTTGCAAACTTCAGCTCTAAAGTTTATTAAAACATTTTCTTAGATTTCTTAATTCTCTTATTTTATAGGTTCTAATTATTCAAATATTTCATTTTATTTAAATAATTTGAAGATTATTACTTAACAGAACTTAAAAATTTTAAATACCTGGTTCATTTCAAATCATTTGAAATAAGTATGTATACTTATATCTTTTTATATCAAATCATACTTTTGGAGTTTAAATCAAAATTCGTTTATCAAAATAATTTCGAAGCAAATCTTCTCGGAAGTCTCCTCCATTTTGAGACTCGACAACGAACATCGATAATGCTGCGCAGTCATCACCGAAATTAATTTCCAGCGACAGAAGAAGGGAGTACTGAATTCATTTCTTTTAAAATTTATTTAAAAACAATTTGTATTTGTATATACTTTTAAACAATACTAATATTATTTTCCGAACATTGACAACCTTTTTCAAAAACACCAGAATTTAAATTTATCTAATTCTCAACTTTATATTCATTTTACTTGCAATTTACATTTTATGAATCACATTTATACAATTTCATTTTCTTATAATCACATAATAGCTAATAGTTAAGGAATATTAACTATTCAAACAATACATGATAACGATCAATATTATCATTTCTAATAATCAATTCACACTACAAGTTAACCGACACATTGGCCCGGCTACAAGACGACAGTTGAAGAAATTATCGTTAGCACCAGACAAAATTCTGACCAAGAAGAGCCTGAGGATATACGGGTTTGATGCAATCGAAATGTTTTGGCATTTAGGTATGGTTCGGCAATAATAGACCAACTAGCTTGAGATCGCCCTATATGGGCCAAGTCATCTTGGCCTTGAGCCCGTGGAGAAAGTCCAACCCATCTTCGTCTATAAATAGAAGGGCAGGGGCACACTGAAAATGGACCTTTTCCGAAAACACTGGGGAGACTCTGCCATTTTTTATACTCTCCTCTTTTTGATTCAAACTTGTACTCAAGCGATTTATTTACGGATTGTATCTGTGTTCAAGTGATTGAGAAAGCAATAAAGATAAAACTCAAAGTGGACGTAGGCAGTTACGCCGAACCACTATAAATCCGGTGTTCTCGTTTTTGTTATTCTTTTTGCATTGAATTACACTATTTTTCTGTTTTAATTTATTCTCTTCATTAATCTCTCTACTTAACTCTACTCAAGGGTGTTAGTGGCCAATTTTGGTGCTAACATTTTGGTGCTTTCACTGAGAATTGAATTCTCAGCTTGATTGGATCTCATTATCTACTAGTGGATTACCATATTCGCGAGATAGATCCAGTTGTTTACTAGAAAACTTCCTATTCTACTCAGATTTGAAAAAAATCTAAAGGAAGCTGATAGCCGTAAGTTAATCAAGTGTACATGTATATGTGAAAGGATTGGATTCACTGATGTGCGCAAGATCTAAAGATTGGACGTTGAAGTTTGCACTCAAGTTGAATGAAGGCCGACCCTTCTCCGAAGGCAATTCAGCTGACCGCTTCAGAAAAGGTATATGCCGATCGCCCTCGAAAATGTGTATGCCGAGCCGCTCCCATTCAAGGCCGAACGCTCTTCCAAGCCGATCCATACCTCCAGGCCAATCCATGCCTCCGGGCCGAGCGACATCCGAAGGCCGATCCATACCTCCAGGTCGATCCATACCTCCAGGCCGAGCGACATCCGAAGGCCGATCCATACCTCCAGGCCGAGCGACATCCGAATGTCGATCCATACCTCTAGGCCGAACCATACCTCCAGGTCGAGCGACATTCGAATGTCGACCCATACCTCCAGGCCGTACCATACCTCCAGGCCGAACGACATCCGAATGCCGATCCATACCTCCAGGCCGATCCATACCTCCACGCCGAACCATACCTCCAGGCCGAGCGACATTCGAATGTTGACCCATACCTCCAGGCCGATCCATACCTCCAGGCCGAGCGACATCCGAATACCAATCCATACCTCCAAGCCGAGCGACATCCGAAGGCCGATCCATACCTCCAGGCCGATCCATACCTCCAGGCCGAGCGACATTCGAATGCCGATCGATACCTCTAGGCCGATCCATACCTCCAGGCAAATCCATACCTCTATGCCGAGCGACATCAGAATGCCGACCCACACCTTTGTAATGCCAAACGGTATTGTATGCCGAACGACTCGGTTGTGTCGAAGAAGAATGGATGCTAAACAGTGCGGATGCCGAACGGTATTATATGCTGAACGACTAGGTTGTGCCGAACAAGAATGGATACCGAACAGTGCGGATGTCGAATAGTGTGGATGCCGAACAGTGTGAATGCCGAACGTTCCTGAATGTCGAACGCTCTCGGATGCCGAACGTTCCTGAATGCCGAACAAATTTGGATGCCGAACAATCTTGTATGCCGAGCAACTTTTTCATGCCGAACGGCCCTCAATGCCGATCGAAACTTAAGCTACACCGGTCTCTTATACGACCCCTATTTTCAAAAAAAATATTTCGGGTACGACCCAAATTTTCAAAAAAGAGGCAGTGCCTCAACATAGTGAATTCAAAACTCAACTTAATAAAGGAACATTCTATCTACTTCCCTTACATCCCCTGATTGACCAGGGCATAGAGGATCTAGAGGCAGCTTCTGAACGGCAACAAGGGAATGGACAAACAACCACTACTCCAGCGATACTCTCGAAGGGATATCATACTGATCACCCTTGAGGAGAATCGACCTCCATATATATTTTGGAAGCCAGTTAGCTGGAGAGCCTCCTACGACCATGGATCGTTTCTACGACAAAAAATGAATCTAAACCAAAGTGTGGAGGCGCGGAACAGATTAAGAAAAATAACAATGAACGCCCGTTGGCTAAGGATGCAGATCCCAGTAGCCAAAACAAGACCTAAAAATTCGGCTCATATACTCTTTGGAAGATTCAATTGACAACTCTACTTGAAGACTCGTGACTCGGTGTGGTATTGAAAACCAACCTCGAGAGAGTACACCAAAGTCTAAAGAAAATCAGGGGAATGTTGTATATTCCCAGATGCTCACTGATCCTAACACGGGCGATTACAAACACCTCTGAGGCTTGATCGAAAAGACGATCTGGAAAGGAAAGCTTCAATAGTATGTACAAGTCCTGCAGAATGGCGGGTAGAGAACATCCTATGCCTATTAATAAAGGGCTATGATTATCAATTGGACTGCTGACGGCCGACATCCCTTTGAAAGGAGTCAGGGGCAAAAGTCGAATAGCGAGCACACGATGTTGCTTCACTTATCAATGAGATTTATCATAATCTTCTTTGAATTATTTCCATTTCCATTTCTATTTCAATTGGTCTATGAACTATGACTAGCTTGAACTAAACTACTTTCAAAACGACGCAGGTGACCAGGTACTCAGATTTGGTTGCCAACCAATCTACGCAGACCATGACCGGACGTGTGGAGTCACATCTAGACGAGCATAATTCAATCGCTCATCATCAACCATATGCTTTTTATTTGGGGCTATGGACTAGATATTGAAAAGTTCATCACGATCAAAGCCCAATACAAAGTCAACATGACCAACCATCCATTCATCTACCTCCACATTTGACTTGGAGACCTGAACAAGGCTTGGAATGAGTAGGGCCCGATCGTCCACTCAAATCAAGTCATATAACAAAGTTAGAAAAAATACATATGCCTCTCCTGAAGCTCAGTGACGCCAGGATCTGTCTAGAATGGACGTGATCTGATCATCTGCACATCAAATCCTACCTTGAACATAAAAGGTTATTCGAAGGCCCGACATGAAGTAGTTGTGGTGTGCTGCCTACTCATTAACCATCGCTCTCAATACATGGGCACGGCTGCACCTTGGAACATATGCAACTTATTTTGTCTACTCAATAATCTATTATCCTTATTTTCTAGAAAGAGATACGGAGCAAATTTTATGAGATTTGGCTATCTAACCCAACATGGATGTGATCCAACCATCTGTCATATACCTCCTTCCTTGACTTGATTGGAAGAGCTATAATCACCAAGCGAACGAGAATCGATCGTCCATTTTTCACGTTTCGTCCCTCATGCTGGGGGCAGAATCCCATCCAATGAGCAAACGTGGTTCGATTGTTCTTTCGACAACATTAGCCTCGATACGGTAGATGAAATATAAATTAACGGGTGGAAATACGACTACTCTCAATAAAAACCTCTAAGTCCCCAGAGTGCAGACTCGAGTATAACCGACTCGAATCTCCAAGTCCCCAGAGCGCGGACTCGAGTATAAACGACTTAAACCTCCAAGTCCCCAGAGTGTGGACTGGAGTACTCTAAGTCCTCAGAGTGCGGACTCGAGTATAAACGACTTGAACCTCCAAGTCCCCAGAGCGCGGATTGGAATACTCTAAGTCCCCAGAGTGCGGACTCGAGTATAAATGACTTAAACCACCAAGTCCCCGAGTGCGGACTGGAGTACTCTAAGTCCCCAGACTACGGACTCGAGTATAAACGACTTAAACCTCCAAGTCCCCAGAGTGCGGACTGGAGTACTCTATGTCCCCAGAGTGCGGACTAGAGTATAAACGACTTAAGAACCTCTACATCCCCAGAGTGCGGACTAGAGTGCTCTAAGTCCCCTGAGTGCGGAATAAAGTATAAACGGCTTAAAAAACCTCTACGTCCCGAGAGTGCGGACTACGGTACTCTCAGTCCCCAGAGCACGGACTAGATTATAGACGACTTGAGAAAAATCTCTAAATCCCAAAAGTGGACTAGATTACTCTAAGTTCCCAGAGTGCGGACTGGAGTATAAACGATTTGACGAAAATCTCTACGTCTCGAGCTGTGGACTAAAGCATAAACCGTTCGATAGATCTCTAAGTCCCCGGAGCGAGGACCGAAGCATGAACACAAATTGGGCGCGAGTCAACCGACGGGAGAATAACACTAAGTCACAAGAATGCGGAGTGGTGTATAAACATCGATAAATAGACGAGTGGATTCCAACCTTTCTCTATTCCGCAAACTTCGGTCTGGAATCGACAGGAGGATTATTAACCCACTAAGGATGGAGTTCGACCATCCAACTAGTGGCTGGCCAAATCAATGCTGGGAGCAGGGGTACAAATCACTAAAAAGCTGAATACAGATTACTATAGCTCTAGCGTGGCGTTCTTTATAACTTGAGGCAATGACTGCAGGGAGGCCTTAATACAGAACCAATCAAAACGACATCCAAAGCTACGAGAAACTAACCATATCATACCTCAGATCGAGGGTCAATACCGATCTGCACCAAGCACATACGAATGTGACTCGGATGTTTCTTGAAAAACTATGACCTCCAGAGTGTGGAAAGGAGGCTAAACCACGAATACTTGGTCAAAAATTCTCTAGCACCCTCATTCGATTCGTCAGGAGGAGTATGAAACTGGATAAGCATAACCCGACTTCATTTGTAGCCAACTTTACCCCGAGATCTGATTACAGAGCATGAACCAAAGTGGACGTGGATGACCGTCCACTGTCCAAATTACGCCCTTAAACTGACGTGGCATCGACGTATTCCTCTTGGAATGAAAAACCATGATAAAATCCAAGATAGGCAAGACCTAGTCTCCCATCGACTGACATGATCCCACGATTCAACAGGAAAGAGAGTAAAGCAAAAGTGGGCATGGATGGCCTTCCTACTTATCGGTATATGCCCCAGACCGGGGGGCACGAGCGAGAAGCAAGATGAATATGAACCGACTATTCATCGATCACCTCTATGTCTTTGGAGTTTGGGTGAGAATATAAACATAGCTAGGACAAGACTCAACCGTCCATGCAGTACATTTATCAACCCGAGACTGGAAGCAGACGCATGGTCATCTAAAGACTGGCTACGATAGCTCAGTATTGAAACTTATATATAGTGCTTACAGCTACTCAATGCTACGACCGAAAGGATGCCTAGAGATAGAATCATTAAATCGATACCTTAGCTCATGGGAAATTGAGTTTCACTCCAACCCGAAGGATGGGTAAAGGATCATGAATACATTGAATAGAAAGTGCTTACTCGAATATACGAGCAAATTCAAACTCATAGCAAGATCCAGTTATACGGTTGCACGCAACTCGAGGCTGACCCCTACTCGACATTTCCTTCATTGCACTTTTAAGCCTGATCTTTGGCCATTTGCTGATAATCTATTAGAGCATTCAGTGCCCTTCGCTATTAGAATTAATAACTCATGACAAGACTCTAGGATTCGACCAGAGTAACCATCAACATTGGCCGTCCCAACCATATTTCACATTGAATGTTATGCAAAATAATTACATCTGAACTCAAAGAATCTGGGATGGCACCTGCTAAGCTGACGGTCGACATTACAGCCGGCCAGACGAGCCTTTCCGGGTGCTGAGTATCGAATCACAGCTCAGGGCAATGATGAAAAAAGAATTAGTTGGATTTTTATGAATAAATGATGATATGTTCCCTTGGACCCATTTTGACATGCATGTGTGATTTCACCAACTATCGTGAGCTATGCATTGGATATCGACCCGAAGCTAAAAAAGCTAGCGCAATGTCTGTTGACTTCATCATGAAAGCTCCACTCTTACTTTTGGGCTCACCCTATCAACGTCTATGCCTACTAGCCGTTGCAACCGGGTATACAACGACCTAAGACCTCTGAAAGACTACTTAAATAGAATATCGAACTAAGCAAATTCGATATCGCTTACTTCCCTCGAAGGGCTATCCAAGGACGGAAATTAGCAGACCTCATGCTCAAATTCACTGCATCAGATGACTACTCGAAGGGTAGTAGAGAACCAACTGACAGATGAAAAATGTACGCAGATAGAGCATCCACTGATCAGTGTTATGGCACAGAAGTCATGTTAATGACTCTCGAGGAATGATCGATCTGCTACGTCCTGAAACTCGATTTCCCTGTAACCAACAACGATACTTATTATGAAGCCTCGACCGCCAGCCTCAAACTTGCTAGAGAATTTGGAGTGGAAACTTTGCATATCTTTTGTGATTTCTAATTGATAGTATGCAAAGTTAAGGAGGTTGATCTTGCTATGGGGCATTATCTTGCCCTTTATCTTGGCCAGGTCCAAGAGCTACTTGCCGACTTCACATATTGCATCATTACACACATACTCAGCAAAGAAAAATGAAAAGAGTCCATTCACTGGCCAAGTTGGCCAGTTTTAGGGACGCGCAACAGACATACATTATTTTGGTTGAAATATTTAATATTCCAAGCATTGACGGATGGAGATCGACTAAGTCTTGGAGACAGAGCCAGAAAAGGTGTCATGGTTGACTCCTATCAAAGACTATCTACAATGAGGAATTCAACTGAATGGAGGAATGAAAAACGACAGATCCTCCTCAAAGCTTCATGCCAAATCATCCAAGAAGAAGTCGTGTGTAGAAAGGAGTTTATCCATCCCCATGCTTCGGTGTATCTCCCATGATGATATCTTGACCAAAGTCTATGAAGAAGAATATGCCGATTACATCAAAGGGAAAAACCCTATAAAGAAAATACTTTACTACGGGTATTACTGGCCAACTATCAATCTAGATGCGGTTGATCATGATAGACAATGCAAAAAGTGCAAGATGTTGCAAAAATCCAGGAACCCCATCGATGGAAATTACTCAAATGGCTAGTCCATAGCCGTTTGCCACTTGGGGGCATTGACATCCTCTTCTTACCAATCCTAAAGGTAGTGCGAAATACGCCATCATTGAAGTTTATTGCTTCACCGAATGGGCAGATTAACCATGACCAAGATGAAGAAAATAATCAACTTCATTGTCCACAACGTCATCTGTCCTTATGACCTTCCAATGGATAAGATGAAGATGTGAACAAAATCATAAAGCCTGTTCTGAAGAAAAATTTGGAAAAGGCTAGAGGTAAATGGGTGGATGAACTCCCAACAGCATTATGGGCTTATAGAACTACCCATGGGTCCGTGACTGGCCGTACTCCATTCATCCTTGCTTACTGTTCTGAGATCGTCATCCATGTAAAACTTGAAGTCCGCTCTCGTCAAGTGGCTAATTACAACCCTTATTTCACAAAAAATACAAATAAGAAATCACAATTGAATTGTTATTAAACTAGATGGCATTGGCAATGACTTATGAGCATATAAAACGCATCCGAGAGCCAATGGCAAGAACATGTACCTGAACATGCATGTGTACATCCGAAAAAGTTCGACTTCTTGAAATCAACATAAATTGAATTCTCACTTAGGGTTATTAAGAAAAGACTAGATCGGATAGCCGAAGCTTACTAGCACTGTAGAATCAGACATGGACGGCTACTGATGAACTACAACCCTGGATCTATAACATTGGGAATCGACCAAGCATCACGATGACCAAAGAAGGATACGACACCTTGGGATGATAAAATTAAAGGATAATGACTGTTCAAGGAACACGATGGATTTCTTTCTAGAGACAAGGAATACTCGCTGATTCAAAGCATGTCGTGTTGCTTCACACGACACACTTTGGAGGGCAAGTGTTAACCGGCACCTTGGCCCGGTTACAAGATGACAGTTGAAGAAATTATCGTTAGCACCAGACAAGGTTCTGACCAAGAAGAGCCTGAGGATATACGGGTTTGATGCAGTCGACATGTTTTGGCATTTAGGTACGGTTCGGCAAGAATAGACCAACTAGCTTGAGATCGCCCTATATGGGCTAAGTCATCTTGGCCTTGAGCCCGTGAAGGAAGTCCAACCCATCTTCGTCTATAGATAGAAGGGCCGGCGCACACTGAAAAGGGACCTTTTCCGGAAACACTGGGGAGACTCTGCCATTTTTTATACTCTCCTCTTTTTGATTCAAACTTGTACTCAAGCGATTTATTTACGGATTGTATCTGTATTCAAGTGATTGAGAAAGCAATAAATATAAAACTCAAAGTGGACATAGGCAGTTACGCCGTACCACTATAAATCCGGTGTTCTCATTTTTGTTTTTCTTTTTTCATTGAATTACACTATTTTTCTGTTTTAATTTATTCTCTTCATTAATCTCCCTACTTAACTCTACTTAAGGGTGTTAGTGACCAATTTTGGTGCTAACACTACATATACCTTAATAATTTCTGAAAAAATATTTCTTTATATATAAAGTATAATCAGGTTAAAATTATTTTATTTACCCAATTTCAAAACAATACCATAAGTCTACCTTGTTCAAGAGTTTAGAAACCCCTATCGATACGGTTGTACTTCCCATACCAACCAGAATTCATAAACAATCAACCGATAAGTCAACACAATATAAAACATTTCACATTCACTAACAAATACATGCCCATGTCTATTAATACACTCATACTCATTCTAGGGTGCTACTGTCCCTATCTCTAATGACTTACCCCACAAACCTAAGGTTATCGCTAAACCTCGCTCTGATACCAAGTGTGACGACCCACATTTCGAAAGGTTCAAATCGACCATAATCCATGCATGTCCAATCCAAATAATATGGAACATAGATAATCATTGGGGTTAAATAAGAAAATAAGAATATAAGAAGAAAACAAGCACAAAATCTCACAGCGGAACGATAAAATATAATAATCAAATAAACAGTTCATGAAGTTGTTTATACTATACATTTGATTATAATCTACACAACGGTTATTAGAGTTATATGTACATCAAGGATAAATAAAATTAATGTAGCAGACAACATGATGCAGAAGTACAAATAGTAGCAATATACCAAATCTTCATCTTTGTACTCCAGAATAAATCTTCAAGAAGCTGAAAAATTAAGGGCTGACCCGAGCGTAATGAAAAGACAAAACACTCGTGAGTCAGGACTAAAATATTTTTATGTGAGACAAATTGATATCTCATATAACATGCGTGTCATGGCGTCAGAGATGTTTACGAGTTTTCACATCTCCTATCTAGTGTGTAATGTGCGTGCAATAATACAAGAGATGTTACGGGATTTTCCATCTCTTAAGGATCCATCAAAATATTTATATGTAATATAATACGCTATATATATAATATCTAGTCAGTAAAATAAAAAAATTCTTAGCCTTAAGGCTTTACATTAATCCCCTTAACACGTTTTTAAGCATTGTCGTACAGTTCGCATTTGACACCACCAGTAGAACGTCGGTGGTCAGGGATGCACCGTGATAACACAACACTAAACAAAAATCGTATGGGTCTTATATAGGGATAAAAGTATGACAAGGAACGTGAGGCAATGCCTAAGGTAGAATACTACCTATTTACCCTTTCCGGCTGGTGGTAACGCATCATAACCATGATCGCCAATCACATCCAACACTCCCATAATTCGGAGGGTGCGCACCAACCAATAACAATGTAAACGATGGTAATACGAAGAAGTGCGTCCGCTCGGGTAACTATCCCACTTGGCCGGTACGGATCCTGTTTTAGTCATTTCAAATTTGCACAAGTGCCAGGCTAATCCATCATTGTTCTCTTTCTTCAAATCCATCAAACGACGCCAAATCCAACCACTTCGTTCTGGATCGTCACTCCACGTACACAGTTGTTAAAGTGGTTTGTGTATCGACAGAGAGTATGACCATATCCGGCCCCAGTCTCTTTAACAACCGAACGTCGCTTTACACACCAGTTGATACTTTTACATTTCGAAAATAGTGCATACTTGATATCAAAATATCATATTCCCTCAAAAATCAAATCCATTTCGAAATCATCATATTTACTCAAAATATACCATTTCATTTCAAACTCTTTTTCATCTTAACATCTCGATCGTTTCCAAAATTGTTTCGAATTTTAATTTTAGGTTATACTTCATTTAACCAAATTCGTATTTTAATCCATGATTTAAAAATAACATTCCACTCTTGAACCAGTTTGAGTTTTTGAAAATTAGTTTGAACAGTTTAAAATAGTTTAAATGACTAAATAGTTAAAAATAGTATAAATGGTTAAAATAGTCAAAAATAGTTTAAATGGTTAAAATAGTTTAAGATAAAATAGTTTAAGTATTAAAATGGTTTATATAGGAAAATAATTTAGAAAAATAAATAATTTATATATTTAAGAAGATATCTTTTAAATAGCATTACATTTAATAATTTATTTGAAAATAGTTTCAAAGTCAAATTGATTCAATTCTAACTTCCCAATTCAAATCAATTCAAATTTCCATTCAATCCATTCAGTTTTGATTTCAATTCAAATCAATTTCACCTTCAATTTCAAAATAATTCAATTTCAATTTATATCGATTTCGAGCTCGATCTTTAAAATATCGATTCAAAACATTTGAATCAAATTATTCTTCAATATTCAGTTTAAAATCCCAATCTTCAAATATAATTAATTTCCAAGTGCAGTTTTGAAATATCATTTTTATTTCACTTTTACTTAGTAATACTCAAAGTTCGAATAAAATTTCAATTGTAACAACCCATAATTTTCGATAATTAAATTTATTAAATTAAATAAGTTTTGGAGTTTGATGTTGTGATGAATAAAAAATCTAAGATTTAATAATAATAATATAACTGGAATTAAATGTAGTAATATTGATTTAAGTTAATTGATAGCTACATTAAATGTAATTCCAATTTTATTGAAATGATTAAAAAGTTATAATTAGTTATAGATGGTAAATTAATTGTAATAATGTGTGTATTCATTGAAAATTTGATTAAAAGAGTAATCAATAATTTCAATGTTGTATCAATTAATGAAATAATATGTAATAAATTGTAATTGAATAGAATTAGTGTTGTGTAAATAAATATAACACTTGTGTAGACAATCAACTTAAAAATGTGATTAAATTAAGTTAAATGTGACAATTGTTATTTGTTACCTACTTTTTAACTATTGAGATCAAATTGGAAATAAATTATAATAAATGTAATTGAATATTGCAGTTAATATAAATAAAAGATGGAATTGTAGAGTATTAGTGTAATAAGATATAAATTAACATTAACTATGCCCATAGAGTAAGGATTGAAAAAAAAGGTTGAAACCAAATTAAATCAATTCATTGGAATTAACTTTTAATTAATTACATTTAATTATAGTTGAGATTGAACACTATAATGAGTGTAATATTTAACACTAATTTGATATGTAAATTTGTTTTAAATTATTGTAAATATCCAAGTAATCAAAGGTGATGAAAATGGTTAGTTACTAAATTTGAAACTAAAAAGTGATTTAATTTATTTAATATTAATTTATTTAAATAACGTGAAAATAGCCATTTTGCCAACTGTCTCACATTTCAACGAAACTAGTTTCATCGGATCCATAACGGTGAATTATTATAGGATTTTAAGTTTCATAGCGAGCGGGCTTGTCGTTTGATCGTACGGACTCGAATGCATAGAAATCAATTTAATTGAATTCAATTTGAAACAAGCTGATTTTGAAGCTAACTTCTTCATACGATGGAATTAGGACTTGAAACCTGTTCCATTGAATTTAAAAATATAGAAAAAATCTATTTTGATACATGGGATGACCTACTTTCTTTTAGGGGACAGAATGGGCTTTTGCGTCGCGTTATCGTTTCGATCCGTCCATTCAATTCTTATATGTTCTATCCATATAAATAGTTTATTTTAAAGTAAACTATTAAAATAGCATTAAGGCGTTATCCATATCCCCCTTAACACATTTGATATAATGTCGTTCTATACAGATACTATAAACTCCACTCGTAAGTGGGCTATCAGGGAGCACTCCATTGGTACGACATAAAACAAACTCATAGAAGGCGCGATAAGGCATGTGACACGACACGCGAGGCAACGCTAAGGTAGATATACTGTTTGCGAATCCGAACTGGTGGTAACGCATAGCTGCTACTACCACCCACCTCATGACATACTCGCAAATCAAAGATGCACCAAATCAAATCACAAAGTAATAGAATGGTATGGATGAAGTGTGCCCGATTGGAGGAATAACCTCACTTGGCCCGGCATTGCTCATGTTTTAGCCATATCAAGCTGACTCGTGGAAGTCAGGGCTACGTAAAAACCATACAGAATCGTCACCAACCATCCTACTTCGTTTTGGAATCTCCACCATGTACATAGTTGCTAAAGTGGTTTTCGGTTTTGGAAAAGAGTATGACAATATCCGATCCCATCTCTTTAACAACCAAATGCTTATTTCACACCGTGTTCATTTCATTTCAAATAGTTTATACTTCATATCAAAATATCATATTCATTTCAAAAATCATATCAATTCGATATCATCATTCACTTTAAATAATATTCTTTTCTAAAATCGTAATATTTCCAAAATAATAACACTTTCTAAAACATTACACTTTTGAAATCATAACTTTAAAACCGTAACACTTTGAAATCACAACAAATTGAAATCCTACACTTTTGAAATCATAACACTTTTGACTTAAATAGTTTAGATATTGAAAATAGTATATATAATAAATAGTTATGAATTAAAATAGTATATATATTAAAATAATTTATATATTAAAATATTTTTTATATTAAAAATACTTAATAAAATAAAATAGATTCCTCCAATTTTGCAAATCGATTCAAATCATTTTAAGCTTAAAAAATTCAATTTAAATCAATTTCAGATTAACCATTTCAATTTAAAGTTTAAAGATTCAAGTTTTAATATTCAAACATTTACAATATAAATTTCATTTATATTTCAACATTTAACTTTAAATTTATTTAAATTATAAAATATACAGTTAAACCATTTTAGTAACAATTTATTTAAATCCCAATTTATATTTTTAAATCAATATCAAATGTTTAATTTTAATTTTATTTAAAATTAAGAATATTCATTTAATCACTTTTTATCAAATCACGTTATAAATCATATTTTTTCCCAAAATCTCAAAATCAATAAGTTCAAATAAATTCTTATTTAAATTTAATTTTTACCCTTTGAATTCTAAGTCAAATTTATTTTATTAAATTAAATCTTATTAATAAATTTATTTTGTATTGAATCTATTTTGATATATTTTAAAATAGTAAAATTATAAGAAAAATCTTAAAAATTATATTTCCAAAACTAACTTACAAATTAAAATTTCCAAAACACATTATTTAAAAATCTAGATTTTGTACATATTAAAAAAATAGCCTATATATTATATTTTAAAACCAATATTTATTCAAACTATATATTTCCTTTCCAAACTTTGGAAATTATTTGTCAAAATAGAGACCAATGTTATCCGTATATAATTTTCTATCCTATAGTCAAGTGGTATGGATGTTTATCATTTCAATCTGCAATTTAAATATCTACAGATATATATCATTTCAACCCGCAATCCTAAAATTCAAAAATCAAAGAAAATCGGTTGGATTTATCATTTCAACCCATAATGATTTTTCCTTATTCTACAAGACTGTTCGGGTATGTATCATTTCAACCCATAGGGAATTCTAAATTAACAGCGAACTTGTAGATTGAAAACAATTATGACAGAAATATAACATATCAACTACAGGCATATATCATCAGTAAAAAGTTAAATATAATATGTGTACAATAGGATATGGTGTCATATCATAGGCGAACAATTGCAGATAATGACATATCATATTTAAAAATTAAATAACTAGCAAAAATTTAACAGCATACTTCAATTGTCGTTTCAAGTGAAATCAAATTTACTAACTATAAGAATGTTAATCGTGAGTGATTTCTCACCTTTCGAGGCTAGAGAAAATAGACAACACGATAAGCTATTATTTGAATCACGATCTTGACAGTCGACCAATCCAAACAGCAAATCTCAAAGCGTAGTTAGCTGAACACGCATTTGACGGACAAAGCTGATAAATAGGAATCAATGAGAACAAATCAAATCAGCTCAATATAAACGAAAATATATATATACACTATTATTATTTTAATAAAATCGATATTTTAATTTAAGACGAATATTAAAATGAATATAATTCAAAATCATTATTCTTAAAACTCAAATATAAAAATCAAAGTATATATAATTTATATCTTACGACCAATACATGAAATCAACACTTTAAACTTATAAAATAAAACCCATACTTAAAACACATAACATATATTACATTCGAAACAAAAAAAACAATACATATAGACATATAAAATCACTACGCACTACTGACATATATTACAATTTAAAGATAAAACCCATATATTACATTCGAAAGTCAAAAACCCATGTATACTTATATAAATATCTATATAAACTAATATATATTTACATATGTATAACAGTAGAAAAGTAGGAAAATAACTAGGCAGGCTATAATATATGTAAAGCTATATTTATATACTATAATTACTATATTATTATTTATTTATTTTTATTTTATTATTATTTTTTTCAAAAGAAGTTTTCACAGGCACAACAGTTATACTCTAACATATATAAAATTTTTGTATAAGCAACATATAAGCTTCAAATATATATATTCAACATATATTCAATATATATATATATATGCACTGACATATATATAATACCGACCAATATATATATGCATCACGAATTTTTGAAGCACGGCCAAGGCTAAGGAGAGAAGATGGAGGATCTACTCGAAGCAAGTTATGGTCGGAGGGAAGTTATTCGCGTGAGGATCGGGTAGAGGCGGAGCACGGACAGCGGAGGAGGAACTCGGATAGGGGCTGTGTGTTTTGTTTGGTGGCGAGTTGCTTTGGTAGCGAATTGCTATGTAGGAGGGAAGCGGCTAGGGGGTCTTGGTGGTTGTGAACTGGAGGTGTGAGTGGTTACGGGTCGGGGGAGAGGGCTGTGGCACATGGAGGGGGGAAAGACTTGGTGTTCATGTTGGTTGTGGAGTTTTGTGTGGTGAGTTTTGGCACGCCAGAGTATGGCAATAGGCGAAGGAGAGAGGCGGAGAGGGTTACGGGTAGGGGTGCTTCGGCATTTGGTTGCGCATTCCGTGTTGGCTGTTATTGCATGAGGTGGCTGCTTATGGGGTTTCGGCGGTTGATGCTTCAGGGAGAGGAATGAATTTTTGCTAACACACACACACACACACATATACATGTAATATATATATATATATATTATTTTTATAAAAGGCGAAAGGTTTTAAGTAGGGCTGTCACTATCCGTGTCCGTATCCGAAATCATTTGCGGATATTGATATTCGCTTAATTTTCAGATATCGGATATCCGTATTCGCTTAATTTTTGGATATCGGATATCCATATACGTTTAATTTTCGAATACAGACGGATATCAGATATTTATCCGCTCCGTCCATAATCAATAAATTTAAAAGTATAAATGAAAAGGTTTGGATCAACATAAAATAGTTTTTGTACTAATGTTCATAAATAAACCAAGGAATAAAAAAGTGTGATGATAAATCATTGTTTTATACCAATATCTGTATGTTATTCAAAAATATTCGAAAATTAAACACAAAAACTGTCTGTTTTCACTAAAAATGAGCAAAAAACCATATCGTAGTAACATCAAATGGTTAGGAAATAGTTGAAAAATCATATATTAACTAAATATAATTTTAATTATATATATGTGCATAAGTTAATCGACGGATATTTTTCGGATACATAATAACCACATCCTTATCCACAAAGCTTTTCGGATATCGGATATCCGTATCCGCTTTTCAGATAACAGATATTTTTCATATTTTCGGATACGCATTCGGACGGATACCGGATTTTTCGGGTACCCATTATAGCCCTAGTTTTAAGGGTGTAGGAGAAGTTGACAAGGCAAGAGATAGGAACGAGTTGGTTTTAGGAAATGAGCGTGATGAGCTGTCATCATAAATGCACTATGTACGTTCATTCATATATATGTGTGTGTATAAGATAGAACAACAAAAATAAGGATAGCGATATTAACGTGAATATGTGATGGATAAAATAAAACTTGTATTACTTTTATTATATTATATTTTCTCTCTTTTTGTTTATAAAAGCAAGTTTAGAAAAGAATGATAGTAAAAGGGATGAACCGGAACAAATATAAAATTGTGGGAAAAGTGACAGCCGTATATCGAATCCAAGGAATAGTAAAAGCCAAATACTAATTTCTAGGAATACTAATAGTTATGGCTGTTAGATTAATACACGGTGGAAATGAACGGACAAAGAAAACAAAAATCCCCAAAGTGGACACCGTACCATTATTATTTTTTATATATTTCACTGCTTACCAAACTCTGAAACATAAAAATTATATTGTGGAGATCATCACGACGAGACGATCAAAACAGTATACAGATATCAGCGATACGACCATCCTATCAAAAGTCGATATTCGCTGCGAAATAATGTTAAACTATCGAAAATAAGATAAACGGGGCTAGAGAAGTCCAAATTTGACGAAACAAAATATGATGTCTCACTCAGAAGATGATTTACAATCTTATTATATAAAAATATTCAGATTTCAAAATCATTTTCTTTCATCAAAAATAACTACTTTTAATTTAAATAAAATTACACAACAAAATAAACTCCCATATTATCTGATGAAAATCTGATATTTGCCACGTTTAAATAAATGCATACCAAATACCAAATTTTTATTGAAAAATTTAATTATTTAATTTGAAGCAAAATTTTGGTTAATTACATTATAAAACCATAAAAATTTATGGATCGTTACACGCTCCCTCCCTTAAAACTTTTCGTCCCCGAAAAGGAACGAGATAGGAGAACAGAAATAACCAAAAAAAAAAGATAGATTTGAAATATTTAGTATTAGATACAACAGTTAATTTTAAAGCCATATAAATTTTATTTATTTCAAAAATGATTAATATTTAGCAATTTGGTTTCAATCCATTTTACTCATTCAATAAATAGTCATTATATTCACCTTTGATTGATTTCAGTTAATATATTTTCTTTCAATTGATTTGGCTTCAATTATTAACCTTTATTACAAAAATCCCTTTTAAAACAAAATTTATTTTATTTAAATTATTTATTTTATCCATTTTCCTTTAGTTAAGTAAATTTCTACCTCAACATTCAACTTCAGCTATTCCTAAGTCATATTTAGTTATTTATATAGCAATTCCCTTTTATTATTCAATTTATTACACAAACCTAACTTGAAGGTTAGGTGTATAAAATTTGTTATAGTTACCTAGATTTTTATCTATAAATTTCCTAACAAAATTTATTTTGGACATCTTATTTATTATTATATATTATTCAATTACATTAAAACCCTTCCAGGTAAGTTTTTATTAACGTATTTGGATATAACTGAACACTATACAAATTTACCTTTTACTTACAACATTTTTATTATGCAAGATTTCAACTTGAACAATTTATTACTTTAAGTTTTCTCTTATATAACCTTCAATTCAATATACACTCGTACATTTTAACTTTTGAGTATTTTAGGTAAGTTTTATATATATATATATATATATATATATATTTTAATGTAATTGATTAATATACAAAAAAATTATTCAATTCAACTATTTCTAGTTATTTAAAATCTATTTCAAATTTTAAACACTTCAAATATTTCAAAATTTGATTCATTTCAATAATTGAAAACTCTAACTTAACACAAAATCTAAGAATTAGAACTTTTCCCGGTTTCACATCAATTCATTTTGAAATAATATACACATATATACATATACATTTTTATACATCAAGTCATCTTCAAGAAATTCAAAACAAATCCATTTTCCAAAACACACTGTAGCAAAGCTACTAACTCGTCACTCTAGTTTGAAACTCGAAAATCAATGTCGATGATGCTTCAGCCATCACCGAAAAATATTTTTCAGCGACAAAGAGGAGAGCACGATTTACTTCTTTTAAAATTCTTTGGAAATAATTTATATTCGAAAATACTTTCAACTAATATATTTTCCAAAACCTTTGAAATCAAAATTTTCTTTTGGAAATACTAGAAATTGAATTCTCAAATTCTTAGTTTAAATTCATTTCAATTTCAAATCAATTTATCAAGCTTGTTTTATAATTTAATTATTTATAACATGTTGCAATAGTCAATGATTTGCAAAGCAATTAATGATAATCAAATATTATCAGTTCTAACAAACAATTCATTTAACTATCAAATTTCAAAAACAATATACTTTTATATATAAAATGTAGTCGTACAACATTTACAAATTTTGAAAACAATTTTTGTGTCAGATTGCTCTATTCTAGTATTTTGGAATTCCTATTGATAGCGTTGGCCAGACGAATAGATCGAAACCCCAAATCAACTCAATAATTCAAACGACACAATATAAACAATTTTATATTAATAACAGATACACTACCTCACACGATGATTCAAGAATGGATGTTAAAACAAGAATAGAGATTTAATTCAGAGAAACCCTAATAAAGAGAATTCTAACTAAAATAGGTACGCTCGAAAAGGAGATGAGATAATTAAATTTCAAAAGAGGAAAGCTGGATAGGCTTATATTAATCGTGGCAACCTTGACCGGTTTAACTGAGATTCCAAGAATAAGATCGATGCGAAAATCCAATTTCGCGCTTGAAGGGAAGAGAAGCAGCTTTACCAAAGCATTAGGATGATCCCTGGCTATCAAGGTGCAGTCAAGATTACAAGGGAATAACCCTGATCATCTACAAGAGATTGTTCGGGCTTTGCAAGAAATAATAGCATCTAAACCGAGGACGTAGAAATCTCCGGTGGATTGATGTTTGTTGTAAAGGAATTTCACCCCTTTACAAATCATATTATGTTGGCGAGGTCGCCAATGGGATAAAGATGAAGTTGCCAAATTGAGGTGGCAGGATGAGCTCAAATTATTATAGAGATAAATAGAAATAGAGCTATAGGATGCTCCATTATCAAAAAGAACACAAACAGGAGAAGATAAGAATGGATTTCAAAACAAAGGAGAGAGTTCAAAAATCCGAAAGAAATCCTAAGCAAAGGAGAACCTAAAGAAGAGATTCAAGCTCGAACGAATATGATTCTATGATTAAATTTACTCTATATGTTGAGTTTTGCCTAAACCAGAGCTTCGATACCAACTGTAACGGGACAACGCCAGTGGGTAATTCCCACCGTAGCATACAATGGCACATGTGTTCTTCTTTTATAGCCAGCCTCTCGACTACACCAACCCCGTATGACATGTATGAGTAAGATCATCCGCTCTCTACCAATCCCAAATGCGAGAACCCCCTATCATACTGCACCCGCCAAGTACATAAGCAGACACACAGTTGGTCTTGAATTGCTCAAAACAATAGATTGTTAATTTTATATTTGGCAAAACTTAGCATTTACAGTAAATAAATCAATCCCTGAGTCACAAACACAGAATAATATAACAATAAGCAGCGGAATAGATAAATAGTTGTTCATGAAGCCACTATATAAACAACAGAGTTTGAAATAAAATACAACATAATATCTCAAATAAAATGTAGTCTCAAATACAAACAAATAACAAGTCTAAACAGAAAAACTGAATAGCAGAAAGCTAAATAGATATAGATGGATCTCCAAGTGACGTTCTAATTCCAAAGGTGAGTCTCGAATGCTGTGATACTCAGTTGGACCTGAGCATAAAACAAACAAAAAACACCCGAGTCATGATTAACATTCTTATATAGTAAATTCTACTCAAGTGAAATGTCAACTAAGATACAAGTAACTTAAAGGATGTTTGGGATTCCCATCTTCTAATGATCCGTGAAAGTATTTACTATGTAGTACAATACGCTATTATAATATGTCTATAGTAAAGTAAACTATTAAAATAGCACTAAGGCGTTACCCATATCCCCCTTAATCCATTGTATATAATGTCGTAGTCTATACGGATACTGTAAACTCCACTCGCAAGTGGGCTATCAGGGAGCACTCCATTGGTATGACACAAAAAAAACTTGTAGAAGGCGCGATAAGGCATGTGACATGGTACACGAGGCAATGCTAGGGAAGATATACTATTTGCGGATCTGGACTGGTGGTAACGCATAGCACCTACTAACGCCCACCTCGTGACACATCCCTAAATCAAAGGTGCACCTAATCAAATCATAAAGTAATATAATGGTATCGAAGAAGTGTGCCCGATCGGAGGAATGACCTCACCTGGCCCGTCATGGCTCATGTTTTAGCCATATCAAGCTGGCTTACGGAAGTCGGGGCAACGTAAATACCATACAGAATGGTCTCTTTAACAACCAAACGTTTATTTCACACCATGGTTATTTTATTTCAAATAGTTTATACTTCATATCAAAATAACATAATCATTTCAAAAATCATATCAATTCGATATCATTATTCACTTTAAATAATATTCTTTTCCAAAATCATAACACTTTCGAAAACATAACACTTTCGAAATTATAACATCTTTGAAACCATAACATTTTGAAATCACAACACTTTGAAATCTTACACTATTGAAATCATAACACTTTTGACTTAAGTAGTTTAGATATTAAAAATAGTATATATAATAAATAGTTATAAATTCAAATAGTTTATATATTAAACTAATTTACATATTAAAATAGTTTATATATTAAAAACACATAATAAAATAAAATAGTTTCCTCCAATTTCGTAAATCGATTCAAATCATCTTAAAATCAAAAAATTCAATTTGAATCAATTCCAGTTTAACCATTTAAATTTAAAGTTCAAAGATTCAGGTTTAAATATTCAAACCTTTACAATATAAATTTCATTTATATTTCAACATTTAACTTTAAATTTATTCAAATTGGAAAATATTCGATTAACCATTTTAATAACAATTTATTTAAATCCCAATTTATATTTTAAATAAATATCAAATATTCAACTCAAACTTATTTAAAATTGAGAATATTCGTTTAATCACTTTTACCAAATCACGTTATAAATCATATTTTTCCAAAATCTCAAAATCAATAAGTTCAAATAAATTCTTATTTATATTCAATTTTTACCCAATTTAAATTCCAAGTCAACGTTAATTTATCTTTCTAACCTTTATTATTAAAGTTATAAAAATCTATTTTTTAAAAAATATTAAAATACATTTAAATAATTAGTTAAACATATTTTATTAAATTAAATCTTATTATTAAATTTATTTTGTATTAAATCTATTTTTATATATTCTAAAATAGTAAAATTATAAGAAAAATCTTAAAAATTATATTTTAAAAACTAACTTGTAAATTAAAATTTCCAAAACACATTATTAGATTTTATACATATAAAAAAATAGCCTATATATATTATATTTTAAAACCAATATTTATTAAAACCATATGTTTCCTTTCAAACTTTGAAAATCATTTTTCAAAATATAGACTAACAGTGTCCGTATATAATTTTCTATCCTATGGTCAAGTGGTACAGATATTTATCATTTCAATCCGCAATTTAAATATCTACGGATATATATCATTTCAACCCATAATCCTAAAATTCAAAAATCAATCAAAATCGCTTAGGTTTATCATTTCAACCCATAACGATTTTCCTATATTTTACAAGATCGTTCGGGTATGTATCATTTCAACCCATAGAGAATTCTAAATTAACAGGGAACTTGCAGAGTGAGAACAATTATGATAGAAATATAACATAAGGCAACATGCATATATCATCAGTAACAATTTAAATATAATATGTATACAACAGGATATGGTGTCATATCATAGGTGAATAATTACAGATAATGGCATATCATGTTTAAAAATTAAATAACTAGCAATTCAAATTTAACAGCATACTTCAATAGTCGTTTCAAGTGAAATCAAATTTACTAACTATAAGAATGTTAATCGTGAGTGATTGCTCACCTTTTGAGGCTAGAGAAAATATACAACACGACTAGCTACTATTTGAATCACGATCTAGATGATCGACCAATCCAAACAGCAAATCTCAAAGCGAAGTTAGCAGAACATGCATTTGACAAACAAAGCTGATAAATAGGAATCGATGAGAACAAATCAAATCAGCTCGATATATAATGGAAAAATATATATACATTATTATTATTTTAATAAAATCAATATTTTAATTTAAGATAAATATTAAAATGAATATAATTCAAAATCATTATTCTTAAAATTCAAATATAAAAATCAAAGTATATATAATTTATATCTTAAAACCAATACATGAAATAAATACTTTAAACTTATAAAATGAAACACATACTTAAAACCCATAACACATATTACATTCGAAACATGAAAACAATACATACAGACATATAAAATCACTAAGCACTACTGACATTTAAAAAAAAAAGAAGTTTT
This sequence comes from Allium cepa, assembly GCA_030765085.1. Taxonomy (NCBI): domain Eukaryota; kingdom Viridiplantae; phylum Streptophyta; class Magnoliopsida; order Asparagales; family Amaryllidaceae; genus Allium; species Allium cepa. The sequence continues at coordinate 642,688,979 of CM060939.1, read as the reverse complement.
CATGGGCACAACAATTATACTCTAACATATATAAAATTTTTGTATATGCAACACATACGCTTCAAATATATATGTGTATATATATTCAACATATATTCAATATATAGGCATTGACTTTTGTATTATACAGAGCAATATATATGCATCATGAATTTTTGAAGCACGACCAAGGCTAAGGAGAGAAGATGGAGGATCTACTCGAAGCAAGTTATGGTTGGAGGAAAGCTATTCGCGTGAGGATCAGGTAGAGGCAGAGCATGGACAGCGAAGGAGGAGCTCGGATCGGGCTTTGTGTTTTGTTTGGTAGCGAGTTACTTAGTGGCGAAGTCCTATATAGGAGGGAGGGAAGCGGTTAGGGGGTCTTGGTGGTTGTGAACTGGAGGCGTGAGTGGTTATGGGTCAGGGAGAGGGCAGAGCCACGTGGATGAGGAAAGACGTGGTGTTTATGTTGGTTGTGGGGTTTTATGTGGTGAGTTTGGCATGCCGGAGTATGGTAGTGGACGAAGGAGAGAGGCGGAGAGGGTCACAGGAAGGTGTACTTCGACATTTGGTTGTGTGTTCCGTGTTGGCTGTTATTGCATGAGGTAGTTGCTTATGGGGTTTCGGCTGTTGATGCTTCAGGGAGAGGAATGATGTCATGCTAACATATATTTATGTGTATATATATATATATATTATTTTATTTTTTCTTATAAAAGGCGGAAAGTTTTTAGGGTGTGGGAGAAGTTGACAAGGCAGGAGATAGGAACAAGTAGGATTCGGGAAATGGGCGTGATGAGCTGTCATCATAAATGCACTATGTACGTTCATGTACACACACAGATATATATATACATACATACATACATATATATATATATATATATTTAAGGCAGAACGAAAAAAATTAAGGAAGCGATATGAACGTGAACAGGTGATGGATGAAATAAAACTTATATTACTTTATTATATTATCTTTTTTCTCTTTTCGTTTATAAAAGCAAGTTAAGAAAAGAATGATAGCAGAAGGGACGAACCGGAACAAATATAAAATAGTGGGAGCAGTGACAACCATCTATCGAATCCAAGGAATACTAAAAGACAAATACTAATTTCTGAGAATACTAATAGTATGGCTGTTAGATTAATACATGGTGGAAATGAATGGACCAAGAAAAACAAAGTCCCAAAAGGGACACCGATACCGTTACCTTTTTGAAGATTTCGCCGCTTACCGGATTCTGAAACACAGAAATGAATATACTGTGGAGATCAGCACGACGAGACGATCAAAATGGTACACAGATATCAATGATATGACCATCCTACCAAAAGTCGATATTCAGTGCGTAATGCTGTTAAATCACTGAAAATAAGATAAACGGGGCTAGAGAAGTCCAAATTTGACGAAACGAAATATGAGTCTCACTCAGAAGATAATTTACATTTTTGTTATATAAAAACATTCAGATTTCAAAAACATTTTACTTTTCATCAAAAATAACTAATTTTAATTTAAATAAAATTACACAACAAAATAAACTCCTATATTATCTAATGAAAATTTGATATTTGCAACGTTTAAATAGATGCATACCAAATACCAAATTTTTATTGCAAAATTTAATTATTTAATTTCAAGCAAAATTTCAGTTAATAACGTTATAAAACCGTTAAAATTTACGGGTCGTTACATCTAATTTCAGATAACCTAATTCCCAATTTCAAACTCAATTTTAAAAACCAATTTGAAAATTTAATCTCTCTAAACCCTTCGTATTTTATATCATTTCAAAGCTCTCGAAGAGTGCAATCAAGGTTTGCAATTTGTTTTTTGATTCGGATTATTTTTTGGCCAGAGATTGGGATTTTATCACCGGCCGTTCATATTAGGTTTTGGATTTGGACGGTGGATCTACGACGAGGGTTAGATCGAGTGCATGGGCATGTAGAGGAGGTCGAGGCAAGTCGATCCAGTGGTTTACTTTGTGTCAATGGTGTCAGAATTTGCCACAATTGGCCAAGATAAGGAGGCGACGGCGATCGTCATTTGAGGGCTTGGGGAGTCGCGCTTGGACCTTGAGTGGTCGGTCCGAGGTGGAGTGGTGAACGGCAAGGTCAGATTATGACGACCCGCCTTTCATTCCATAGAAAGACGTATCGTAGATTAGGAAGAAATAGGTAGAAAAGAAAGTAAATAGAAAGAAAGAATTGAACAATATCAGAATCTCACAGCGGAAATGGAAAAATATGTTACATCACATAGATATTACATAGTATTCATCATACAATCAGAGTTATACAGTTACAACATCACATTAGACAGTCGTGCAGACCTGTCTATCCATTACAACCCAAACACAAACAGATGATACCAACACGACGGAGTAGACATATATATAGATACGCCAAGTCTCCTGTTCCAAGTCCTTTCCAAAACTCATCTAGCCAACCTGATCACTTGGCTACTCATAAAAATTTGAGTACCCAAGAGTATAAGAAATATAGAAATAAACTCTAGGTCAGACATGGGTCCGGTGTGAGTAAACGGTTAAGCGGTTTAACTTGAAAAATCATTTTGAAATAAAAGGTATCTCGTAAGACTTTCCGCAAATAAACACGGACAAGTTTTTCCCTTACGATAACCAAAACATTTGATAGGAAATCCAGTTATATTATAATAGTGTCTAGGGTTTTCAAATAAATATTCACATAGCCGAAATTGTTACATTCATTAAATTCCAACATAATTAGGTATACAATCAAGTCCGAGATCACTTATTGGAGATTGAATTCCATACAGCCGTAGGGCTACTGGGGTACCGTCCGTTAGAGTACGTGGTCTAGATCACTCTACCGAGGATCCACCCTGATCCCCTACAACACAAGACCGGAGTTACCCCTTACTCGATAGCCCGAATAAGAAAACCCCACGGTTGTGGCCAACAACCGCCCACACGGTCGAAAAAGGGACCTCTAGACAGGGGAAAATCTTATCATACTTGGGTGCTACCCACTTAGCCTTGCTGCACCTTCCCTGTTTTAGCCATTCCCGGTTGATGAGGCTTGAGGCTATGATTTCCTTTTTAGAACATATATCTTGGAATGCTCATCATCCTCCATTGATGATGGTCTGATAACATTCATCCATTCAAGTTTGTTGCGGGTTCGAACGAAACCGAAGGCACTATCTTCGTCACACTCGTTTTGGAATAACCCTCAGAGTTAACGACAAATAGCCCTTGCACTCTGAATCTTCATCTTGATCTTCATTTGAGATTTCACGACATATCGTTTAATTTGGATCGATGTGGTTTTCGAATAACAAATTTGATATCTGATCCCGATCTCATCGAAATCCAAACGTTTCTTTTAAAGCCAAGTTGTTTAAGTTAAAGAATTTAATTTAATTCAGAACATTATATTCACACAGAAATTCATCACAGGTAAATTACTTATATTATCACAGTTATATCCAAAGTATTACACATTACAGAACATCATAGATTAACATACTAGGGATATTAATCAATCCAAACATTCAATATAATTAATTATCCCTGAGCAAGATTAATTAATCACAATATTATAATTAATTTAATTTATCACAAAATAAATTTATTAATGAATTAATTACTTAACCCTGCTTAATTAACATTAATTAATTACAAACCATTTGTTATTATTTTTAGAATTATTTAATCATCCTTTAATTACTTATATTAATTAATTATCCTTTAATTATTAAGTAATTATCCTTTAATTATTTATATTAATTAATTATCCTTTAATTACTTACATTAATTAATTATCCTATAATTACTTACATTAATTAATTATCCTATAATTACTTACATTAATTAATTATCTTTTATTAATTAATTAATTAATTATTCTTTAATTACTCAAGACCTTAACTAATTAAAAGATAAACCATTTATCTTAACTAATTACTTAATTATCGTTTAAATCTTATTTAATAAACTTCCGAAATAAATCCATCATTAACCTATAAATTAACTGAAGACCTTTAAGTTAATTTATGATCAAAACATTACCCTTCTTTAATTAATCTACTTAATTATACTTATTATTTAAAATAACTTAACAATTAATTAAAATAATGGATATATATATATAAACACTTTAAACTTAATTAATTTAAAATAATTTATTTTAAACTTTTATGTAACCCATGACTTAACTTAAAACATTTATTATTTAAAAGAATTAGGTTAACAAAATTGTTTATGTAAAACTTGATTTTTTTTAAAATTTTAAAACTGTTATTACACTAAAGCACACAGACTCGAGTCACTCCCTGAACCAACCCGAGCCTAAACCTGAGAAATCCCCTATACTTCTCTTTTTTTAAACTTTGTTTTGTTTTAAATTTGAAAACTGTTATAACATGTTAAAACTCACGCGAACTACCCAAAGCACACTGAGCCATCACTGCATTTCCACGAGTTCCCACCCGAGACCAACTCCTTCTCCTACAACCCAAACCCACTAATACACTACTGACACACGTGCACGTGCACGCCCGAACGCCGACACTTCGTTCATCACCACCACCAGCACGTCGACGACAACCCTCCCCTTCAATTCCGACCACCAGATCCAAGAATCGAACACGAAATCGCATTCGAGGACAAGCAAACCCAACCAGGAACGAATCGATCGCCAATAGCCTCCTTGAGACGACGCCTCAGGTCACTAGAAAGCTCAATACTTCGACCAAAGCTTTGCACACTACGTTTCCCTTACCTCCGATCGAGTCCGATGCCTCGACGTTGATGAACCAGCAATGCAAACCCAGTCGACCAAAACAGGTCTTAAAACCCTAGATCACTATTGTTCAGCCACCACGGTGAACTATAAATTCACCAATCATTTTTGCCGAGACCCTCTACACTTAAGCAAGCTTCAGCCATGATCCCGACCACCCACTCCTCGCCGATCGCTAGAAATCAAGGAAACACTCGATTCCTTTCAACCGAAGAGTTCTACCTCAAATCAAAACTAAAAATCTTGAAACTATTTTCAGAAATCATAGTTTTCGAAAACAAAACAGATTATATAAATGAAACAATAAATCATTGAAGCAAAATTTTGACATGCTTTGTGTTTTACTCTAATTCTTCCTTCCAGTTAAAACTATCTTCTAATTTTACTTAAAAATACTTTTAAAATTTAGATCTTGTTAATTCAAGCATATTTTGTCTATACTCATAGCTATAGAAGAATATGAGAAGAGAAATTGATTTTTGAAATTGTTTTGTAACTGTAAAACTAGGAAAGTGGAATATATACATATGTACAGACATGCACACAAATAATCTTCATACATATATACATGCGAGCAATAATATACATTCATGCAAACATTTTCCACGATATCACTTCAAAAATTAATCACATGCATCAAGTTTTTAACAGATTTAAGCTTTTATTTGGTTGTTTACTCACCAGATTTTGGAACAGAGAAGCCTGGAAATGCTTTTGATTTTTAACTTTGAAAACTAGAACTTGAAAGTTGATCTGCTTTGTTCCTTTGATTTTATTCTCTGGTTTGTTTCTCTCTACTTTGAGATATGAAAGAAAATGAAAGAGTAGGAGTATAGATGTGTATATATAGCCTTGTTTTCATTATTATTAAAAATGAAAAGAAAATTAATAATATGACACTTGTTAAATTGCATGTTAGAATGTTTACACTTGTTAATTTGCATGTACATATGTTTTTTTATAAAATTTTATATTATATTTTCTATTTATTTTTGTATTTATATATGTTTTATGTTTTTAAATTTAAAATTTTCCTTTTATTTATATTTATATAACTTTAAGAAAATGATATAAAACTAATTACACATTAATAAATAATTGTATATATTTTTAAATGTAGAGTTTTTAAATCCAATTTATTTTCAAGATGTTTACTTTTGAATTTCAAATCCAAGTTCTACTTATAATCTACTTATATATATATATATATATAAACAAAAACATATTTTATTTGTTTTAAAATAATAATTTTGCACATTTAAAATAATTTATAAAAGAAGATCATGAAATTAATATTGCCCAAAATTCTGGGTTATCGCATTCCTCCCCTTAAAAGAATTTCGTCCTTGAAATTTAAAAGCAAAGATAATCCAAAAGCTTTTATATCAAACAATTCAAGCATACATATCAGCCATATACTCACAATCAAAGCAAACAATTCATTCAAACAAGCATTCCTAACTATCCTGACACAAATCTAGATAGGCTATCCTAGTACTATTAAGAGTTTCTCAGGTACAATCTCTGGGATCCTCACTCCTGAATCTTGACCAGCTTCACCACCTTGTTTCTAAGCTGCTTCTCACCTCAATCAACAATCTGTACTGGATGCCTGACCATACTGCCGGTTCTACAACTAAAAATGGGTCGTACATGTGCTTCCTCGGATGAGATACGAGAAAACATTGTGAATTCTGGCCATCCGGTCTGGCAATTAAATCATGTAGGCCAAAGCACCAATTCTCTCGAGCACACGGAAAGGTCTAATACATCTCGAAGCAAGCTTTCCCATCTTACCAAATCTGATCGCTCCTTTGATCGGGGAAACCTTGACAAAAACCAAATCTTCGACTTCGAATTCCAATTGCCTAATCTCTTATCCGCATAACTCTTTTGACGATCATGGGATGCCTTCATTCTCTTCTTGATCAGCTCAATCTTCGCAGATGCCTCCCGAATCAAGTCTGGACAAAGAACAAGACAATATCTGGATTCTACCCAACAAGACGTTGATTTGCAGGGTCTTCCATACAAAGTTTCATAGGGTGCCATCTTAATACTCCTTTGATAACTATTGTTGTATGAGAATTCCAATAAATGCAGACGGTCCTTCCAAGATCCGCCAAAATCCAAAACACAATCCCTCAACATATCCTCAAGAATACGATTCAGCCTTTCTGTTTGTCCGTCGGTTTGGGGATGATAGGCTATACTTAAATTCAACCTTGTTTCCAGATCTGTCTGCAGAGCTTCCAAAATTTGCTGGTAAAGATTGGGTCACGGTCACTTACTATGCTGACGGTTACTCCGTGCGACCTGATGATCTCCTTTAGGAAAATTACTGCTAAAGATGATGCAGTTCTGGTTTCCATAACTGGGATAAAGTTGGCGCTCTTGGTCAGCCTGTCTACGATTACCCACACTCCCTCATTTCCTTTTCTAGTCCTTGGCAACCCGTCGAAAAAATCCATTGATATCATTTCCCATTTCCATTTAGGGACTTTCATAGGCTGCAACAATCTCGCGGACTTCTGCCGACCACCCTTCACTTGTTGACAGATCGCATATCCATTTACGAACGTAGCAACAACCTTCTTCATGCCCGGCCGCCAGAAAACTCTTTTCAAATCCTTATACATCTTTGAGATCCCCGGATGTATACTCAACCTTGATTTGAGTCCTTCTAACAAAACTTCCTGCCTCAATCCGTCCACATCTGGCACACACAATCGTCCATTGATTCTCAAAGCTCCTTGATCGTCTATCTTGAAATCCGAATATCGACCTTCCTTAGCTCCAAGAATCAATTCCTCAAAAGTTCTGTCCTTCATCTGATTGCTTAAATCCTTTCTTGTAGAGACGGGATAACTTCCAAAATAGCCAAAACTGCAGTCCTACTCAAAGCATCCGCCACTACATTCGCTTTCCCTGGTGTATAGAGAACGTCCATATCATATGACGCCAAAAATTCCAACCATCTTTGCTGCCTCAAATTCAGACCTTTATGGAAGAAAAGATACTTTAAAGGTTTATGATCAATGAAAATCTCGAACTTCTCACCAAACAAATAATGCCTCCAGATCTTCAGAGCAAAGACGATAGCCAACAATTCCAAATCGTGCGTAGCGTAGTTCTTTTCATGTGGCTTCAACTTCCTACTCGCATGTGCAATTTCTTTTTCATTTTGCATTAGCACAGCACCAAGACCTACTCCACAAGCATCAGTGTAGACTTCGAGCTTACTCCTACCATCTGGAATAGCCAGAACAGGTGCATTGGTCAACCTTGCCTTCAAATCTAGAAATGCTTCTTCACACTTGGGGGTTCACTTAAACTTTGCTCCCTTCCTAGTTAGTCTGGTCAGTGAGAAGAAATCTTAGAGTATTCCTGGTTAAATTTCCTGTATTAGACCATTAAACCAAGAAAACTGCGAACTTCCATAGGAATCTGCGGTTGCTTTCACTCTTGAATAGCTGCTACCTTGGCCGGATCCACAGAAATACCTTCTTCGGATACAATGTGCCCCAAAAATCTAACTTCCAGAAATGGCACTTCGAAGTTTCATTTTGAATTTTGAGTTTTATGTTTTCAACTTGCACTAAGAAATAGAAAAAAATAAGAGAAGAAGATTTACAATTCTTAGTCATTGCGATGAGCAACGGACAACGAAGGAGTTGGATTATTCTCCGTGCTTTTGTTATCTCTCAGAACACGAAAAACAAAATAAACTTGTTTTCTATTTTACATGTTAATGTTATTTTTCAAAATTGTTTGTTTTTCAACAATACATACAACGGATGCGCTTTTATATAGACGAAAACACAAAACTTAAAACGACAAGCCAAATGGGGCCTTAGCTTTCAGGACATGCCCCCTCAGTGTCTCCAATACTATCTCTAAATGACGCTTATGCTCCTCCTTAGATTTGGAGTTGATGAGAATGTTGCTAATGAACACGAGCACAAACTTGTTCAGCACATCTCAGAAAACACGATTCATCAGATCTACAAAATAAGTTGGAGTGTTGGTTAGCCCAAAAGGCATAACCAGCCACTCATAAAAATAATTGGGTCCTCTGAACGCAGTCAAGGGTATACTATCTTCAGCTACCCTTAGCTGGTGAAAACCCGAAGCTAGATCCAATAGGGAGAAAACAAATGCTTCATGAAGTTGATCAAAAAGATCGTCTATACGAGGCAAAGGACACTTATTCCTAATAGTCACCTTATTCAACTCTCGATAATCTACATAGAATTTAAAGATCCGTCTGACTTGGTCACAAAAAATACAACAGAACCCCAAATAGAATGATTATGCCGAATCAATCCTCTTTCCAAGAAATCTTGAGTCTGCTTCACCAATTCTTCTCTCTCTCTCGACGCCATCCTTCTACTGGGTTGAACCACTGGTATCACTCCTGGAACTAAGTCGATACGAAACTCTATCTCCCAATGCAGGGGCAAACATTTGACTTCTTCGAAGAAGTCTGGAAAATCTCTGACCACTTCGATGGATCATACATCTTCTTGCGATGCCTCGATTCCATGCAAAAGACTACCTAGGTGAACTCTTAAACTATCGCAAGTCACTTTTGCAATCCTTGTCAGCTCGGTTTCCAATGACATGATTCTCTCTTCACAAATCAGAACATCCTCATGCTTGTCCAACCAATCCATTCCCAAAATAAGGTCAAATCCCTTAAAATCTAATATAAATAGGTCGCACGAGAAGCTATGGGATAGATAAGAAATTCTTAGACCTCTACAGATCATATCTAACTTGGTCACTCCCCCTATGGGATTGGATACAAAAATAGGACCGTCCACCACACTAGGGGTAAGATAAAACTTCTTTACTGATTCCAAAAAAATAAAACTAAGGGAGGCACCAGAATCAAACAAAACTCTGACAAAAATGCCATCTAAAAGCAAAGTACCTTCAAGAACGCCTTTTCCTTTCCCATCCGAAGAAGTTCACGGTCCACCTTGAATGGCAAACACTTTAGTCGGTTGAGCTTTCTGAAGAAGCGAGCAAGCTTTTACCATAAGCCCTGGCTATTGACAGTTGAAACACAAAGACTTCTGAATCATCGTGGAGATGGGTCCACTCTGCTGCTTCTGAGCTCTACCTCTAGGACACTACTTAGCAAAATGACCTTCCTTCTGGCATACATAACACTTCCGAGCTCCATTATTGCCTCTTGGTTTCCCTTTATCTTGCTTCTTCCAATTTGGGTTGAATTTCCTTTTATTCGGATTGGAAGAAGTTCCACTCGGTGCTGCCACAGATGCCAAGGATTTCTTTTCCATCAGCTCCGCATACCTTAATGCCATATCTATCAATTCCACGAATGATCCCGTAAGTTGAGTTGTCATTTTCTCGTGAAACTCGGGCCTCATTCCAAGCACAAACATCTCGTTCTTCTTAAGAAGTGAACCAATAAGACCAGGTCCATAGCGAGATAATTTGTTGACCTTAGTCTCATATTCAGATACCGTCATACTTCCTTGCTTGAGATCCAAAAAATTCCTATACAGGCGAGTCTTCCCTACTGTAGGCATAAACTGTTCCTCAAACAGTTCCTTAAACTTGCTCCAAGAAATGTCTTCCTCGGAAATATTCATGGTAACTGCATCCCACCATGCAGCGGCTCCTTCTTGAAGTTGCCAAAATGCCATTACCCGCTTTTGCTCATCTGATAGATCTAAATTCTTAAAATTCCACTCACACAAGCGCAACCAAGCTTGGACCTCGATGATGGACTCTGTTCTCTTAAAGGCTTTCCTCCAAGATTGGTGAAATCCTTACACAATGCTGCAAAGCTTACTCGAGGCGGTATTGGGTTTGCAGCCTCGCCAGTTACCCTTCCTCCATGACCATCTAGACCTCTTCCATTAGTGGTCGTCGTGCTGCTCACACCCTTACCTCTTCTTCCTCTAGAATTCATGTTGGCAACCTGGACAGGTAACCCAACAATTAGATAGGATATAGATATATAAAAATTACAAATACGCTCTCTTAAGATAAATATTACTTCAAAGCTTAGGTATTATCTCAACCTAACGCTCTGATACCAACTGTGACGAACCGCCTTTCGTTCCATAGAAAGATGTATCACGGATTAGAAAGAAATAGGTAGAAAAGAAAGTAGATAGAAAGAAAGAAATAAACAATATTAAAATCTCACAGCGGAAATGGAAAAATACATTACATCACATAGGTATTACATAGTATTCATCGATCATACAATCAGAGTTATACAATTACAACATCACATTAGACAGTCGTACAGACTTGTCTCTCCATTACAACCCAAATGCAAATAGATGATACCAACACAGCGGAATAGATATATCTATATATATATATATATATATATATATATAGATACGCCATATCTCCAGCTCCAAGTCCTTTCCAAAACTCGTCTAGCCAACCTGATCATTTGGCTACTCATAAAAAATTGAGTACCCAAGAGTTTAAGAAAAACAGAAACAAACTCTGGGTCAGACATGGGTCTGGTGTGAGTAAGCGGTTAAGTTGTTTAACTTGAAAAATCATTTTGAAATAAAAGGTATCTCATAAGACTCTCCGCAAATAAACACGGACAAGTTTTTCCCTTATGATAACCAAAACATTTGATAGGAAATCCAGTTATATTATAATAGTGTATGGGGTTTTCAAATAAATATTCACATAGACGAAATTGTTACATTCATTAAATTTCAGCATAAATAGGTGTACAATCAAGTCCGAGATCACTTATTGGAGATTGGATTCAATACAATGGTAGGGCTATTGGGGTACCGCCCGTCACAGTACGTGGTCTAGATCATTGTACCGAGGATCCACCCTGATCTCCTGCAACACAAGACCGGAGCTACCCTAACTAGATAGTCCGAATAAGACAACCCCGTGGTTATGGCCAACAACCGCCCACAAAGCCGAAAAAGGGACCTCTGGACAGGGAAATATCTTATCCTACTTGGGTGCTATCCACTTAGCCTTACTGCACCTCCCATGTTTTAGCCATTCCCGGTTGATGAGGCTTGAGGCTACGATTACCTTTTTATAACACATATCTTGGAATGCTTATCGTCCTCCATTGACGATGGTCTGATAGCATTCATCCATTCAAGTTCATTTCAGATTCGAACGAAACCGAAGACACTATCTCTATTACACTCGTTTTGGAATCACCCTAAGAGTTAACGACAAATAGCCCTTTCATTTTGAATCTTCATCTTAATCTTCACTTGAGATTTTACGACCTATTGTTTAATTTGGATCGATGTGGTTTTCGGATAACAAATTTGATATCCGAACCCGGACTCATCGAAATCCAAACATTTCTTTTAAGGCCAAGTTATTTAAGTTAAACAATTTAATTTAATTCGAAACATTATATTCACACAGCAATTCATCACAGATAAATAACTTACATTTATCACAGCTATATCCAAAGCATTGCATATCACAGAACATCACAGATTAACATACTAGAGATATTAATCAATCCAAACATTCAATATAATTAATTATCCATAAGGAAGATTAATTAATCACGATATTATAATTAATTTAATTAATCACAAAATAAATTAATTATTAATGAATTAATTACTTAACCATGCTTAATTAAGATTAATTAATTACAAACTATTTGTTATTATTTTTAATTTAATTAATGGAATTAATTCATCATCCTTTAATTACTTACATTAATTAATTATCCTTTAATTATTAATTAATTATCCTTTAATTATTTATATTAATTATCCTTCAATTACTTACATTAATTAATTATCCTATAATCACTTACATTAATTAATTATCCTTTATTAATTAATTAATCTTTAATTACTCAAGACCTTAATTAATTAAAAGATAAACCTTTTATCTTAATTAATTATTTAATTATCATTTAAATCTTATTTAATAAACCTTTGAAATAAATCCATCATTAACCTATAAATTAACTTAAGACCTTTAAGTTAATTAATGATTAAAACATTTACCCTTCTTTAATTAATCTACTTAATTATACTTATTTAATTATGTTTAAAATAAGTTAAGAATTAATTAAAATAAAGGATATATATATTAAAACACTTTAAACTTAATTAATTTAAAATAATTTATTTTAAACTTTTAAGTAACTCATGACTTAACTTAAAACATTTATTATTTAAGAGAAGTGGGTTAACAATTGTTTATGTAAAACTTGATTTGTTTTAAAATTTTAAAACCGTTATTACACTAAAGCACACGGACCCAAGTCACTCCCTGAACCAACCCGAGCCCGATCTCGAGAAATCCCCTATGCTTCTTTTTTTTTTAAACTTTGTTTTGTTTTAAATTTGAAAACCGTTATAACATGTTAAAACTCATGCGAACTACCCGAAAGCACACTCGAGCCATCACTGCATTTCCCCGAGTTCCAACCCGAGACCAACTCCTTCTCCTACAACCCAAACCCACTGATACACCACTGACACACGTACATGTGCATGCCCGAACGGCGACACTCCGGTCATCACTGCTACCACAAGCACGTCAAAGGCAACCTTCCCCTTCGGTTCCGACTACTAGATCCAAGAATCAAACACGAAATCGCAAACGAGCACAAGCGAACCCAACCTGGAACGAATAGATCGCCAACAACCTTCTCGAGACGATGCCTCAGATCACTTGTAACAACTCGTAAATTTAACTAGTTTTAATAACATTATTAATTGAAATTTTGCATGGAATTTTAAATAATAAAAATTTGAAATATAAATTTGATATTTGGAATGCGTCTAGTTAAACATAGCAACTGATAAATTTTCATCCGAAAATATGGAAGTTTATTTCGTGCGTAAATTTACTTCAATTTAATCAGTTAAAAATTGATGAAAATGAAACGTTTCGAAACCTAAATATTTTTACATAGAAAAATTCTAAATCGTCTTCTGAGCAAGACGCCATTTTTCATTTTTCCAAATTTGGACTTCTTTAGCTCCGTCGATCTTACTTTTGCGTCTTTTTCTGCATTTTTCCGCCAGTTGAAAATTTCGAATATTTATAATTCAACCGTACCACTGATATCCGTGTGCATTTTGATCATTTCGTCATGCTGATCTCCGTGGCATATTCGTTCATGTGTTTCGGAGTCCGGTACGCGACGAAATCCATAAAAACGGATAGCCATATTGGTACCCACTTTGGAGCTTTTAATACTTGTGACCATTTAATCGTGAAACGACTGAAAACAAAAGGTCACTACTTTTCAAATTCTCAGAATTCAATATTTCTGACTATAGCTATTTCCTATTCAAATTTATTATTCTCGGGTTCAGTGCTATTGCATGTATCCATTCGGTTCTTACCTTTTTATTAAAAGAAAAAAGAAAATTATGTTAAAGTGCTTTGAAACCGTTCATTCCTCATTAAAGCTTCTTCCTCCAGATCTATTTTCTCCTCCCCTCCTCCATCTCGTGTGCCAAGCACCTACCTTCGACCCAAAGCCGATGCTCTATCCCTTGCCTCTTCCTCCCACCGCGTGTCAACCACCAGGCCATCTTTCTTTTCCTCCGACCACCCGAACTCCAAGCAAGAAGCCCAGATCTCTTCCCTCCTCCAGCGCGGCCTCACCAAAGACCGAGCCCTACAACGCGCCTCCTCCGGCCATCAACACGAAGCCGATCTTGACAACTTTCATCTCCACGTCCTCACTTCTGGCCAGCCGACAACCCAGTCGCCTAGCACTGCTCTATTTCTTCCACTTCCCATTTTCGAGTGTGTCACCTCCACTCTCGGCCTCCACCTTGCTTGGTCATTCCTCCATCCTCCTTCCACTTCATCACCGCATACCGAACATCATCTCCAGCCACCGTCTCTTCCGAGCCCCCCGCCTTTCTCCTCTCCTTCCTCTGGCCTTCAGCTGCAGGTGCATAGAACCATTCGCCTAATCTTCCTCCTCTTCGTGTTTATATATGGTACGCATAGTTCAGGTTCGTTTACATCTATATATATTATTAGCTGTATATTATCTATATATATTTATCTATATAACTTATGGTTGTATATATAAGTAAAATAAGATATTGTAAGATATACGTATTTAGTTTACATACAACTGTTTATATATTGTTCGTATATAAGACTGTTTTATGTACATGCTATTTTCAGATTTTATTATATAGTAGTGTAGCCTGTTATATGAATTGGTTTATACATATATATTAGCTTTTATATATTAGTTATATACTCAGTTGGGTTTAAAGCTATGTAATATATTACAGAGATATTGTTCATTTCAGCATATATATGTTATAACATTAGGTATAGATATATATAATAAACTTATGTACATGCCGTGAGTTTCGTATAAAGTCATATATTTTAGTTTATACATGTATTTTTCAGTTGGGCTTATAGTTTTAAAACTTAAAGTTATATAGTTATATACTAACGTAAGTATGCATGATACTAGTATATATATATGTTGGTCATGAAAGTTTGACAGTGCAGTTTATATATATAAGCATACTAGAATTTGATTGTAAATGGATACATGTATAAATTTATTTCATATAGTATAATATATGTAGGATGGTAAGATTTCACATATCTCTTGTACTGTAGTTATAATATATAGTTGCTTAGATATAATATTCTTCCGACCTTTTTCTTCGACCTGGCAATGTTTACATAGTTGCCAATATGTACAAAGGGTACTATTATAATATAAGAAATAAATTAATGGTTTTGTTAAAGTTGCTTATTTATGTATTTATATCATATACAATGATATTTTTTTAGCTAGTATACATATTATAAAAGTCAAGCCTGCATATAGGAGTGCTATGTTTATACTATTAGTATAATGGCTATAAAGGTTACTTTATGTATACATGTGTTTGGACTGAGTGTTGTGATGCATGTTTTACTGAGAGCGTTATTAAAAAATAAGATATAGACTTATTGTTATCCAAGTTGTTTATATCTTGAGTCTTAATTTGTTTTAAATATAATAAGTTTGAATTATATATACATTTCTTTTAATATTCGTTATATTGATTTTTATAAAGTAAGGATAATAATATAAATATACATTTTTTTTGTTATATTAAAACTAATTTTGATTTTTGATTTCCAAATTATCAGTTGTCCGTCGAATGCGTGCCAATCTTACTTTGCTTTGAAATTCATGTTTGGATTCGTAACTCATCTTATTCTCCTTCGTCTCTAACCTCGAAAGGTAGATAATCACTCAGATTAACGTTCTTTTATTTATTAAATTTGATTTCAATTGAAACGACAATTGAAATATGCTGCTGTTAGTTACTTATACTGTTAAATATATGCTATTACCTGTATCAGTTCACCTGTGACATCTGACCTTTATTTGTTAATTATACGATGATAATCCCATTTGGTTGATAATTGATTGATTGTTTGTTGTTTATATTGGATATTAAATTGAAATATATAAAGTGATAAATATTATGCAATTGAATTTGACATAGGATAGTTAAAATTTTGAATCGACATATGTGTTGAATTTGATTAGTTAAATTTGTATAATATGACCCCTTTAAATGTTTAAATTAATTGACACGTAGAAAAATAGTTAATTACCCTTGAACCATTTGAATTTATGTTGTATTAATTGTTGTAGTATAAAAGTGTATAATGAATACCAAGTGAAGAACCGTATAAAATATTAGTGCAATAATCTTTAATCTACATGAAATAATAGTGTAGATTCTAGAAATAATTATATTAATTTTCACAAACAACAATGTGAATTAATACGATTATTTCGGGATTATTTGAATAGATTATTGGATTGTTATTGATTGTCGTTATCGCTTGTTTATTTACTTTAACATCGTCCCAGTTATCACACTACAAGTTCCCTTTGCTATGCTTTGATTTTTGAATTGAAATGGAATCGGGTTGAAATGATAAATACCCAAATAAAACTTTGACTTAGGATAGAGAATTAAATAAAACCCGATTGGTCGATAATTTGATTTAAAAATAAAAATAAAGATTTTATTCGAATAAATAATAAGGTTTTGAAATGAAGTTGGAATTTGAATTTTATGAAAGAAATGTGAATATTTGAAATTTGAAACAAAATATTAATGTAGTAATTGATGAAAGAACGTGTTTAAAAATTTATTATTTAATAATTAAATTTGGAATTTTTAATAATTAAGTTTTGAAATTATTTAATAATTGAATAAAATTGAATTTTTTGATAATTAAATAAAAATTTGAATTCTTTGATAAGAAAAATTGAACTTTTGAATAAGTGGGTTTCTTATTTTAATTAAGTTTTGGAAAATTTAAGTAATTATATAAGTGCAATTGAATTTCTTTGACAAGAAATAAAATGTGATTTATTGAAATTAATGGATGACTTATAATTTTAAGAATTTGATTTGACGAATCTAATTCAATTCAATTTGAAGTTTTGATAAAATGAAGTTGAACTTAAGTAATTGATTTAAATAAGTTGGAATTTAAATAGGAATTGTTTTGAATGATAAATTGACTTAACGAATATTGAATGAAATCGATAAATGAATAAATTGATTTGAATGTAAATTAAACTATTTTAAATGATTATGTAATGAGACTTATATACAGATTTAAATGAATATTTGAATTGTTTCAATCAAATTTTGGAATTGAATTATAAAGTCTTGAAATGGGAATTTGGAAGTTATGAAAATAAGAATTTTGGAAATTGTTGTAGAAAGACAAATGAAATGTTAATTTACAAATTCTAGTTGAAATTAAAGCTGATTTGGTTTTGAAATTTACTAATGATCAATCGGTGAAATAATTACGAAAGTTATTAAAGAGACCGAAATCGATTATGGACATACTCTCTGTCTAAACCGAAAACCACTTTAATAACTATACGCGGAGTGTGATCCAGAATGAAGTGGTTGGAATGATGTACGTGATGACTGAAGAGGGAACGATAATGGATAGCCTTGACACTGGTGTCAAATTGAAAATGACTAAAACAGGAGCCGTGCTGGGCCAAATGGGGTTAGCCACCTCGAGAGAACACACTTCTTCGTAAGCTACTCATTACTTGTTATTGATTGGTGCACCCTCGAAATTTTGGGAGCGTTGTTTCGCGGTGTTGCAATTGTTGTGGCGATGCGTTCTCACCAGTCCGGATCAGGCAAACGGTAGTTTCACTACCTTGGGTATTACCTCATGTGTCTTGTCATACTTGTATCCCTATATACGCGACCACTACGAACTTTTTGTGTGTTATACCTATGGAGTACTCCCTGATATCCCACTAGTTTACGGTGGAGTTTACAGTGCTGTATAGTCTATGACGCTCATATAAAATGTGTTAAGGGGGATAACGGTAACGCCTTAACACTATTTTGATACTTTATATTACCGATAGACATTATCTATTTAGCGTACACTACTACATAGTAGATAATCTAACGGATCCTTAAAGGATGGTTATTCCAACGTCCTTTGAGTTATTGTATTTCAATTGTTATTTCACTTGAGTTGGATTTATTGATATAAGAATGTTAATCCTGACTCGAGTGTTTTGTGTTTTGCTTTACGCTCCGGTCAGCCTGAGTGTTTAAGCTTTTGAGACTCACCTTTGGAGTTGAAGCTTCGCTTGGAGATTCGGCTCTCTATCCAGCTTTCAGATATTCAGTTGATTTCAGTGATGTATTCTGATTCTTGTATTTGTCTATTGTATTCGAGACTGCTGTTGTAACTTATTTAACTCTGTTATATATATAATAGCTTCATGAACTACTATCTTGCTTCCGCTGCATATTATTACTCTGTGTCTGTGATTCTGTGATTATTTATTTACTGTATATATTCAGTTTTGCCAAATTTAAATTTAACAATTCGGTATTTTGAATTATTCAAGTCCAACATGTGCAGATGCGAATGGTCTAAAATAGCGGGTCATTACATCACTAGAAAACTCGATACTTCGACCAAAGCTGCGCCGTTCAACCACGCTATGTTTCCCCCACCTTCGATCAAGTCCGATGCCTCGATGTTGACGAACCAACCACGAAAACCCAGTCGACCAAAACAGGTCTTAAAACCCTAGATCGCCCTCGTTCAGCCACCACGGTGAACTATAAATTCACCGATCATTTTTGCCGAGAACCCCTACATTCAAGCAAGCTTCAGCCACGATCCCGACCACCCACTCCTCGCCGATCGCCAGAAATCGAGGAACCACTCGATTCTGTTCAACCCAAGAATTCTACCTCAAATCAAAACTAAAAATCATGAAACTAATTTTAAAAATCATAGTTCTCGAAAACAAAACAGATTATATAAATGAAACAATAAATCATTGTAGTCAAAATTTTGACATGCTTTATGTTTTAATATAATTCTTCCTTCCAGTTAAAACTACGTTCTAATTTTACTTAAAAATATTTTTAAAATTTAGATCTTGTTAATTCAAGCATATTTTGTCTATACATCATACGCTATAGAAGATTAGGAGAAGAGAAATTGATTTTTGAAATTATTTTGCAACTATAAAACTAGGGCAGAGGAATATATACATATGTACAGACATGCATACAAATAATCTTCATACATTACATGCAAGCAATAATATACATTCATGCAAACATTTTCCATAACATCACTTCAAAAATTAATCATATGCATCAAGTTTTTAACAGATTTAAGCTTTTATTTTGGTTGTTTACTCACCGGATTTTGGAACAGAGAAGCCTGGAAATGCTTTTGATTTTAAACTTTGAAAACTGGAACTTGATAGTTGATCTGCTTTGTTCCTTTGATTTTATTATCTAGTTTGTTTTTCTTTAGTTTAAGACATGAAAGAAAATGAAAGTGTAGGAGTATAGATGTGTATATATAGCCTTGTTATATATCACCTTGTTTTCATTATTTTTGAAAATGAAAAGAAGATTAATAACATGACACTTGTTAAATTGCATGTTACAGTGTTTATTAGTTTACATGTACATATGTTTTTTGTAAAATTTTATATTATATTTTCTATTTAGTTTTATACTTATATATGTTTTATGTTTTTAAATTTAAACTTTTCCTTTTATTTATGTTTATATAACTTTAAGAAAATGATATAAAACTAATTATACATTAATGAATAATCATATATATTTTAAAATATAGAGTTTTTAAATCCAATTTATTTTCAAGATATTTACTTTTGAATTTCAAATCCAATTTCTACTTACAATCTACTTATATATATATAAGCAAACACATATTTTATTTGTTTTAAAAGAATAATTTTGCACATTTAAAATAATTTATAAAAGAAGATTATCAAATTAATATTGCCCAAAATTCCTGGTTATCACACAGATCGAGGTGGTTGGGGCCCGAGGTGTGTGCGTTTGGCCGTGTTCAGTGGTGGCTGCTTCTTGTTCGATCAGACGAAAGGGCTAGGGTTCGTTGCCTAGGTGCGTGAGTTTAACGTGGTCACATGGACGCATAGTGGAGGTAAGTGACGTGTACAATTTTATTTTTTTAATTATAAATCGTATAGTTTTCTAATATGCATGACTTTTACGTACGAGGTCGGATTCAAGCATGATTTGTTTCGCTGCAATCGTATCGAAATTCCGGATATTTTGAAAGTGATTTGGACGAATTCTAAGACAGTTGGATTTTGGGTTTTATTTTGGATTTTAAATCGATTAGAAATCAAAAGTGAGTGTTTAAAACAATTCACAACTACTTGATTATCTTATGTTGGTTAAATTAAATCTATGATGTGATTTGGAATTGATTGGTTGATGTTTGGCATATTTAAATTGTCATTCTAGTTAAATTTAACTTTTATTGCATTAATCATTGTTTAATTTAATAATGAATTTAATTGTCAATTTAATACCTATTAAATGATAATAAATTATCTATTAATGTTTATTGGTTGATTTGGATGATGATTGTGATGTATGTTTGATTTGTTGATCTTGGATGATTGGATGTTATATTTTATATTATTATAACACTACAACTTCCCTATGGTTTGAAATGACACATACCCAAACAATCTGATAGATTAGGGAGAAATCGTTATGGTTGAAATGAAAGACTCGAGCGATTTTATATATTTGAAATTAAATTTTGGGATTGCGGGTTGAAATGATATATACCCGTAAAGTTTTGAATTCCAAACTGAAATGATAAATATCTGTATTACTTGACCATAGGGTAGAAAATTATATACGAACACCGGATTGGTTAAATTAAATTATTTTTAATTCTTTAAATTTTGAATTCAATTAATTGGTATTTTAAAATAGAAATTGATTTATATAAACTGAATTATTTTTGTAAATCCAAGCCTTAATGCTGAAATTGGAATTGATTTAACGAATTGTTCAAAGGATTTAAATTGGAATTTCAAAGTTGAATTGTCAAATATAAATGAATTTATCGAAATTGAGTTATTAAAAAGTTTGGATATAACTTTTAAATCTATTTTTTCTGGCAAAGCCAGCGGGGTTAATTGGGCCCCTACCAGTTTATTGCAAAACAATAAATAGAACAGAAAAGACATAGAAAATAAAGGGAAAACAAAGAAATACAAAAAGAATCAAGCCCAAACTAGCAGCTTATCAAGTGTGAAAGCAGTATGGAAGTTCTTCAGTTGACAATATGTACCATACTTAACTTCATTCCAAAGCTCTTCCACATTCTTTCTTTGCTTTTCAAAAAATATTGCGTTTCTTTCTCTCCATGTGACAGTCATATAAATTTTCATGCAAACAACAAGAATTCTACTTCTATCATTATTCATTCCAAAGGCTTTGAAGAAAACATTCCAAACATCCCCAGAGTTTGCAGTAACAAGATTAACTCCAGTTTTCAAACTAATTCTATCCAAAAAGTATAGAAGTGCTGGACAATAAAAAAAAATATGTTAAGGAGACTCATCAAACTGGTCACAAAACAGGCATGTAGAAGAACATCCCATACCAAATTTGTTCAGAACACTTCTAGTAAGAAAGGCTTGGTTTATAACTTTCCATAGCATCAAACTATCTTTTGGTTGAGAATCACTAGACCAAATCACAGTGAACCACTTAGAAGCAGGTAATGGTGCAGAAACAGAGAGATAATTATAAACTCCATTAATAGCATGTGGCTTCAGATCCCAAACTACAGTATCATATTGTCTAGCGGGGAAGTATTTAAGCTGCATGTCACTCCACAGTTGCCTAATTATTTGATTGCTATTGTATGGTAGCACAATTTTGCCTTCATAAATAAAATCATTTGCTTTTGAATCTAAGTGAATTCCTGACTGCATAAACTGGTTATAGTCACATAATTTGGACAAAGTAAGTCCTTTACTTACCCATGGATCGTGCCAGAAACTGACAGGAGAGTTAGCATTCACAGTATAAAGGAT
This sequence comes from Allium cepa, assembly GCA_030765085.1. NCBI lineage: Eukaryota > Viridiplantae > Streptophyta > Magnoliopsida > Asparagales > Amaryllidaceae > Allium > Allium cepa. The sequence goes on along the minus strand of CM060939.1, from coordinate 642,666,769 downwards.
CATAGGAAGAAAAACATGTCTCAGTTTCAAAATGTTTCTCCAGATCCAACTGCTATTCAGAGGATTTGCCATACACCAAAAATGCTTATTCTTTATATTGTAGTGTCCAGTTAACCCATAAGCCGTCTCTCTTGTTGATGATATCATCAAAGTGTTTATTTATTGCTGCAATGTTCCACTTCCTAACATCAATTACCCCAAGACCACCCATTTTTTTAGTTGCTTCAAATTTTGAGAAGGAACAAGGCAGCAGCTTCCTATTATGAATACTACCAGTCCAAAAAAATCTGTTCATAGCTGACCTAACAAGTTGTACAAGTCTAACAGGAAGAATCATAGATCTAGCCCAGTAGACAAGTGAGGAAAAAACAGTAGATTTAATCAGCACTAATCTACCACTCTATGTCAAGTTCCTATTTTCCCAAGCAGTCATAACAGAAGTGATCTTGTTGTAAAGAGGAAGACAGTCAACTTTAGTAATTCTTTTTGAAATTAATGGAAGACCAAGGTACTTCATATCTGTGTCCATGGAAGAGAAACCAATGTGGTGTTGAAGAGCAGTAGCTTGTACTTCACTGACTCCAGAAACCAACAAAGATGATTTATCTTGATTTATTTTTAGACCAGTCATACTATAAAATTCTTGCAATGCCTCAGATATTCCATTTAAGGAAGGTAACTCGGGTTTTGTAAACAACATTACATCATCAGCAAACATGATAGATGTAATGTGATGTTGAGAACACTTTGGATGAAATTTAATTATCTTCTGATTATATCTTGCTCGGAGAATAACAGTAAATACTTCCATAACAAGCAAGAATAAATAGGAAGAAATTGGATCACCTTGTCTTATGCCTTTACTACTTCTGGAGTTACCCACTGGTCTTCCATTTAAAACAACAGACAAAGAGGGAGTGGAAATGCATGCATAAATCCAGGATACAAATATTTTAAGAAAACCCATCTCAGTCATAACCCTAACTATTGAAACCCAGTGGATAGAGTCATAAGCCTTAGATATATCAATTTTAATTGCTGCAGCAGGGGCACCTTACTTCTACCATAACCTTTCAGTAATTCCTGAGCAAGGAGAGGATTATCAAGAATACTCCTAGAAGGTATAAATGCAGCTTGATTACTTGAGACTACAGAGGGTAGAACTTTGACTAACCGAGTAGTAAGAATTTTAGAGATACATTGGTAAATAACATTACAGCATGATATAGGTCTGAAAGAGGATACACTAGATGGAGGATTAACTTTGGGGATAAGAGCAATATTTGTGCAATTTACTTCACCCAGTAACTTGCATTTATTGAAAAAATTGTGTATTGCTCTACAAAGCTCACTACCTAGCACACTCCATGTAGAGATAAAGAAGATCACATTAGGCCATCAGGACCTCCTGAAGATTGTTGATTTATGGAGAAAAGAGTTGTCTTAATTTCCTCATCTGTGACTGGTTTAATAAGGGATGCTGCTTCCAGAAAAGAAATGCTAGGAAGTGCAAGAGAGGAAATGAGGTCAATATCAGGGATGAAACCATCAGAGTTACCAAGAAGTTTAGAGAAGTAATCAATGAAAGCCTTATCAACAGTTTCTGCAGTGGAAAAAAGTACCAGTTTCATCAAAAATACTATGTATATTCTCCCTGGCATGCTTTACCTTTAAAAAATCATGATAGAACTTAGTGTTTCTATCTCCTTCAGTAATCCATCTTTTATGCAACTGTTGTCTCTTCATACTATACTCCACGAGTATATATGCACGCCCAGGTGGGCCTGCATCTAATCACAATGTCTTGTTCCTAGATCACCTGGCTCGTCCTTTTTAGTGGTCCATGGTTAGTAGTCTCTCATACATCATTTATGTTGTATTTTTTCTTTTTTAAATTCACATTTTGTTGAATATGCTCGTTAATATTTTTGTTAAATTTATGATTGTGAAAAGATTACACATTAGACGATTAAAGCAATTAAAATTTTGAATCAAAGATGGTTTTACTTTAACCTTATGATACCATAATTTACATAAGGTTAGGAAGTTAAATTTTATTTGCTAAGCTAATTCTTCCTCAAGCAAAAGGAATTGCAACGCTGTTCAAAATGAATGCAAGCTATCATATGTTGTGTTTCGGCACTCTAATGCGTTTCCATAAACACATGCTTCATAGTTCTGAAATGACGTTGCCTTAATGAAGGTTTACGATGTGCCAGCGTCCCGATTGAACATCCCTTTCACCACCTTTCGGAAGCACATACATGGTTTTGCTAATGCTTGTTTGTAACAAAAGAAATTCTCAATGTTATATGTCACTAATTCCACATATATACCATGTTATGCACCATATTTCTTACGATGTGGGACTTAACATTCACCTACGCAGTCTCAAATGCAAGACACGCCTAAAAGATCTCCATCTTGGCAAGCATTTCCTCTAACCTTCATTTGGAGCATACTGAAGAAGCTCTACAGTTGGTCAGGCTACTTCCACTTCTTTATGCAGTTGGTGAGACTACATTACCAAATCTCCACTTCAAGGCGAGTACTTTCGCTAAAGCCACCTTGGAGCATCAACAACGCAAGAGTTCTGGCCACGTATCTAAAAGTGAGGTCAGCTGTTTACATATTCCTCATATCAAGCTGGTTTCCATGATGATAGCGCGAAGATAATATGCCCTTTCCACCCTTGAAACATCCATCCATCATACTCATCAACATCAAAAAAATTATGGTAAAGCATCATCACTTTCTCTTTTTCCTTCTTCCACATCTCTTTATTCGGTGGGTTTTACTGAATCCTAGCTCGCAGTGTCCTTAGCTGACATCTCTTATAAGTTTCAAGGTTCTCTATCTGTATCAAAACAAAAGGCATGGAATGTATATGAGTTTCAAATATTTGTAATGGCCACTTGTTACTTACTGGTTAAGTGTGTAACCTTCATTAAAATTAAACAGCATACGAAACTATTTATTGACGGACTAAATGTCAATATTTATTATAAAGCAATAAAATGTAATGTGTTTCAAAAAGTATAAATGCTATTGGAGATAATATATATTTTTACTTTTAAGCAATGTATCATGTAAACCATATATTTCCATTTGATGATAATATGACGTAGTATTATTAGTATTTTATACAAAAACTCGGTCCTCGAATAACTCATATTACCATAGCTAAAATTACTCAACATGCGGTATTTAAAACAATGATAAAGAGAGAAATCCCATTAAAAGCACATTACAAAGCCTTAATGTACAGACAATTTTCCCGCTATTTGTTTATTATAATAACAAAAGATATCCTATGATCGAATATCATTCATGATCGTTTACATAAATGCTTAAAAATACAAACTCTGGAGCAAATACTTAAAATGTCATAAAAATGTACTTAAAAACACATGTTATCAAAGACAATTGCTTCAATCTGCTTGCAGCTTTGTACCCCCTAACTTGGTCACCATTTTTTCCTTTTGTTTCCCTACATGCACAACACATGAAACAAAATAAATCAGGGTATTTTACTTTTGCTGATGTGGTTTAGGGGAGGCCATAGCAAAGCAGTTGAACACATTGAGAAGGGTTGTAGTCATCTGAAAGATCAGAAAAGCTATAGAGGGGATGAGTGGCGAATAGATAAGAGTTTGTAATTCTAGAAGCTGGATGTAATAATTGAACTGAAGATCGAATTCGGGGCTAGAAGCGGAAGGCACCATTGATGATGATGAGATTCACATTCCACATTTGGCTTTTTGGATCATAAGGGCGCAACCGAATTGTTGTGACTGTAGCAGCCACAGTAAAAACAGCGAACACGGTCACATCAGTTCTTAGCTTGGTGGTCGGTTGCACTTCATTGGAAATAGTAGTTGTTGCGGTTTCTACGTCGAGTCGAGGGTTTGAGAATTTGGTTCTATAACAATCACGGTACTCCATTAGAACCAACAGTAGTTGTTGCGGTGGCAAAACGGAGCAGTATATTGACGCATCAAAACCAATGGAACGAAGAGCTTGCATTGTATACTCGATTACAACCCTGAGCATAAAGTGCAGGTGTAGAAGAAATAAAGTGCAGCAGCCAAATACTGATCTCGACCATTTTCCTGAAGTAGCCATGAAGATGAATCTTTGTACCTACAACATGAGTTCATCTGATCCATGTTAACTAATGCAGATAATGCTGAATATGATTAATCAAGTGAAATGAATAACAAATATGAAAAGGAAACTTAAGAAAAAGATGGACCTGTTTCCTCTCCATAATGAAAGAAACCTACTTCATTTTTTTTGGACCAAAACAATCTCCCACTCCTTTGTAAGGTTCAGAAAGCAGGCCAGATTCAACTAACCCTCTTGATTTTGCATTAGGTGCTTCACTCTTATTAAAGATGACACTTCTTCCATCTATCAATTTTACAGATTCAACTGGTAATTTTGTCATTAACACCTACATGAGACAGTACAATAACTTGGCTATTAACACTTTCAGGCATATTTTTTAAAACACAAACAGATGTCTTGCAAGCAACTACAACTATAAAAAAGGATACCTGAAACATAGTTAATGGACTGACATTGTAAGGGTAACCAATATTTTTTATTTACCACGGTGAGCTGAAGTCATAAAAGTTGGGATATAAAATATATTTTCCTTCCTCATATCCCAGTTCATTAAAAATCTTACCGATCTTTATGCAAATCTCCCAATTTAATTTATTTTCATAGTTTTTTAGGTATAAAGCAAACAGCTGCTGAACCATACAAAAGTCATGGCTTCGCCCTTTTTTTAGGTATAAAGCAAATAGCAGTTGCGCCAATGAAAAGTGAATTTAGGCAATTTTATACCCCATTACATTTTCAAAGCAGGTTGATCAAATATCATGGTGGTATATTATTAGTTTGGTGCTTCAACTAATAAACCAAAAAGAATAACATTTTACTAACTCTAAAACAGTCAAGGTAATGGTTTTCCTTTATCAAAAGTTCAGTAGGGTTATAGTTTGTGTTGTCTATATTATAATTTGTGTCGTGTACATTATTTTTCGCTCCAAAAAAATTAAATTAAACTATGTAGTTAGTACAAAGAAATGATCATGTGTAAAAATAAAAATTGTATATATAATCAAGTGGAGTATATAACATGATGAATTATCACTGTCACGTCACAAATAAGTAACAGCGGCATGAAAGAGAGCCACATTAAAATGCTGATAGCAATTATTCGATGCCATAGTTCCTAGCAGACAGAGGTAACTTGAAAACATAATAAAATTTGAATATCATAAACTGAAATGCATATTTTTGTTAATGTCAATGTTACAGCAGTACATCTATGGTAGTATATGTCTTTTGGTTGGTGCATTGAAATAATCTCACTGTAATACCAAAAATACATATTTTATTTGAACATTGAAAATGGCTGCAGTCTGCATAAATTAATATTGAAAAAAATAAACACAATTGTAGAATCTCGAATTCTATAATGCCTTAGAAATTTAGTGGAAAATTGCTTGAAATAAATAAATTTAAAGGTGCATGGAAAATCAAATAAGGAAGTACGTAGCATTGTAATGCATATTTAGCTAAACCGGAAAAAGAAATTTAAGAACTTCCTTGAATAAGTTTTATCTTGATTAAGTTTTCTCATTAAACTATCTTGGATTTAAATCATGGACAAATTTATGAAGATCTCTTATTTCCTTGTATTATACAGGAATTGAAAAGTTTAAATATTTGTTGTCCATGCAATTTCATACGGACTGGCATTCTAACTTTGAATTCCAAGCATTAAATTCATTCAGGTATTGAATTTAAACAACATTGTTTAATGTCTTGGTTCTTTTAAGCCTTAAATTCAAACATAAACATTAATGCCTTAAATCCATTCAAGTCTTTGACTTATGTAGCAAGATAATACATGGAAGAATACGAATTGTGTCATAACACAGTGAATTAATAGTGTTATAACATAGAGAACCAGTCGAGCTATAATCCAAATATTCACAATATATGGAAGAGGGTCTATTTGTAAAAAAAAGGCGTTATAACAGAGTTCACTTACCATGTTGTGTCACATATTCATTTTTCTCAAATGCATATTCATCTAAAAGCTTATTTGCATATGCAACCAGTTTATTTAGTATATCAGTTGATGAGTTAATTGTTAAACCTTATGAAGATTCTAATATTAACTTCTATAATATAGCCAACATGAATTTTATCTCAAAAGCATTTGGTGGATTAGTACTGAAAACCATTCAAACTTCTTAGATATCTAATAGAGTCAATTTTAAAATCTATCAATTTCTCCTCATGTATTAGGCTCAGTTTTAGTTATGATTTAAAAGTATTCCAGTTTGTATTTATTGATCCATCAAATAACACGGAGTACTGAAATTGCCACAAATACAGCAACTAACTTATATCCATGCAAATGCAAGTATGTAACCTAAAAGAAAAATTAGATCTTGATGCTCGGGTAGCTTACACACATGCACATGTAAGTAAAGGGGATGAAATATTTCAAAGCAGGCAACTATTTTATTTGTTGAGTGAATCTATTTTCAGCTAACAAATATAGGAACACTTAGATAAATGAAAATAGAATGTAACTACAGAAGTTATCCATTGAGATAACTCCAGGAAAATCAATAAAAAAGCCCAAAATTGTCATTCAATATCAAAAGAGATTGATGTCAACAAAATAGCAAAAAAAACTTAACCTTGAATTTAGTTATAAAAGATAAATTGTTAAGGAACCCAAATACTACTCCAAATTTGAAGGAAGTAATGAAAATAAACAATACTTACCTTAGATTGAAAGTTAATAATGTCGCATGAAGGATGACCAAGCTTAATTCTCTATTGACGCTGAATCAAAAAATCCAACTTAACTATGTGCTTAGTCCATAATCAAAGTTTTCGAAGATGTTATATCAAAAACCATAGTTTAACGGATAATCCTTAGTCGATAATTGATCAATCGATGATCAACGATTGAATGGAAGGTGGAGAGGATGGCAGATTTGGAAATTCATGAGTTAACCCTAGTTTCTGGTTGTGGAACTGCAAAGAGATGAAATCAATAGCAATGAGGTTTTTTTAGTTTTGGTAAGGCTGTAAAAGCCGATAGAAGAGAGATACGGTGAACTAAAAGTGTAAAGCGTATAATGGGTATTTCAAAAAAACACGGTTGATATCAATCCATTGAATTCTTATTATTGGTAGTAAAGATAAAGATAAATTAAATCACACTTGTGTAACATTGCTACTTACGTTACTTATATAGGCTAAAAAAATACATACATACATATACATATATATATGTGTGTGTGTGTGTGTATGTATGTATGTATGTATGTATGTATATACATACATACATACATACATACACACACACACACATATATATATATATATGTATGTATGTATGTATACACATGGTTGTACAGTTTCAGTGCCATACAATGAAGGTAATATTATGAAAATAAAATCAAATAGCTTAACTGCTTATTTAGATGACGGTATTTCTAATAAACGGATTCATAGGACTACACTCAAACTTAATCGTTATTGGGTTAGTCGATGACCCCTGTATGTCCATAGAAGAAACCCTGTTTATCCTTACCCTGATTCTGTTATTCTTACCATCGGTATAAATTTCTTTAATAAACATGTACCTGGTTTGGACCATTTTTGTCACCAGTGCAGTAGAGATCATAGTTGGATTTTGTACATTCCTCATCATAGCATGTTATAAGGTAACTCCATTAATGAACCCATGGTTCAGCTTCCCCGCGTCTTTATTCTCAGTCCATTCTGCATCCCTTAGAAAATTACAGATTTCACTATAATATTCCGCACTCCATCTTCATGCGGTGAGCCTTCAGGTCTTCCAATGCTACATTATTACATATGTCAGTTAACATGTATTTTTAGTACTTAGTGTTATATATGCATATTTATTTAAACATAAACCTTTAGCACCTCTTTTAACACATTCGATAAATATGTATATGATTTTTGAAAAAGATCGCCTGATCCCATATCGTGGGCCACATTTAACATTCTCGATCCACGTGTTGGTCAAGCCTTCACCCATTGATACACGGTCATGTTAAGTTTTCACGCTCCAAGAATATCCACATAACTCAATTTTTGAATGAGAATCTCATCTCGTTAGGACTGTTTCTAGCTGACTGAATGTTCACTGCTAGCACTGTTAACATAGTTGCTTCTGAATAATATTAAATGTCTCGCTGCTCAACAAATTAATTCCACTAATGTGCACGTTTCTTGATTTTGTTGCACTCAAAGACTGCATTTTACAATTTCAAAATTCATAAACAATACCTAATTCATATGAGTATTGGAAATATTATGAATTTACAGTTGCAACAATGGGGCAATTAAAGCTGAGAGCCTTGCAGCGCCAAAGGGATTGTCCTTGAGCATTAGTGGTTACCTCAGCAATGGATAATTCAATACATGAATGTGATCCAGCTTTCAGCATGTGATACATATAGCTGATTCATTTATGCTCCCTAAATAAAACTTTGTGGAATTCGTTTATTGTGAATATAATGGTAAAAAATGTGGGAATGACAAAAGATAAGCTAAATATAGTATATTGATTCTGTCAACAGGCAATATATAACTTGAAAGGACTTGCAAAATATTGAATGATGAACCCACTTCATTGGAAAATGCAAAAATACGGTAAAGGAAACCAAAAACTTATTATATAATTACTTCTAGTCTAGTCATAATGAAACTTCAGCTTGCTCTTACAGTAATAGCATGCTTCAGAATTATACGAAGTCATATAAATGAGTATAGAAAATATTAGCAATGTTATCAATGCTATCTAAATGAAACCGGAATATTTCAAAAAATGAGAACAATTTAATTTGAATAGGAGAAACATTATGTTATATTCACTTATTTGTATAAACTTAGAAAGAGCATCATGTCATCCAACTGATAAAGTTCATATGTACAAAAATAATGAGAGACATATGTGTTTATGTTTATCATACAACATCCTAGGCATATGATAAATTACTTCAGTAGATAGTGTTTGACGATGCTAAAAAGTGACAGTAATCCACGTGTGTGAATATTTTAGTCAAAATCTATACATTGTATAGAAGTATACCTTGGACAGAAAATAGTTGGTAAGAGAAATCGATAACCGCCTGAGCTGTCTTATGGGGGAGCAGTAAGCTATCTCCTCCGCCTAATTCAGTCGCCTACCATGGAATGAATGGAATCGACGATGAATAGGAAGGTCGTTGAAGATTCGGCGATGGGTAGGAAGTTGCCGTGGATGCTACATATCTTGAGGGAAGCTTCCGTGGATGATGAGTGAATTTGCTGTAAATGGTGAGGTAGGTCGAATCTGGAGAAGAACTGAATCAGGAATGGAGGGATTGGGAATTTTTTGGGCGAATTTGGGGGCTAACAAAATTAGGTTTTGGGAGAGGAGAATAGAAACAGAAGGCATGAGTGCGGGTGTGACCGTAAGAGCGTTAACGTGAAAATATGTGTGGACGTGAAAGCGGAAAGGGTATTTTTGGAACTTCAAAAAGACACCATGCAAATTAGTGTAATGAATTTTCTTTATTAGTAGTAAAGATAAAGATGTACAGGGCATTATTAACCTCACTGAATAGTTTACTTTCTTCTTCAGCAGCCTGAACATCAAGGGGATGCTCCATCATATAATCCTGTTGTTTCTTCAGCTTATCCTTTAGTGTTGTTGACAGTAGGCAACCGGAACCAAATGTGGAGGAAGCCCACAATTTAATCTCCTGCTTAATTCTTTTTAGCTTCCTGCAAAACTTATACATTGGATTACCAAAATAAGAAAATTCAGAGTTGATTTTAGAAACTAAAACAAGAAAGAATTCATGTTTGACCCAAGCATTAAAAAAATTAAAACTTCTCTTTTCCTTTTTAAAATGGAGACCAAGAGTTAAGATTAATGGGGAGTGATCAGACATTATAGGTTGAGGGAGGAAAACAGAAAGAGAAGGCCAGTGGGTGATTGCTTGGATATTACAGAAAGTGTGATCAATAGTTGTGAAGGTACGAATACCACTACGGCTTCTATTATTCCTTGAAAACTTAGCTCTAGACTTGTTAACTATGATCAAATCAGATTCAAAAACAGCAAGGTTGAGGGAATCAAGATCAACAGGAGTTAAAGGAGTTCCACCAAATTTGTCACTAAATTCATAGCAGGAGTTAAAATCACCCATCACAATCTAGGGATGAGAAGATTGTCTTAATGGAGGCAAGGACTTAAAGAAAGCATTCCTGGAGTTGACCGAGTTGTCAGCATATACAAAAGTTGTGTAGTAGGAGGATTTGGTTTGGGATTCAAGAACATGAAAGTGGATGTACTGTCTAGAAGATAGAAGGGGAGTAAGAGTCAAGACAGTAGGATCATAGATAACTAGAATCCTACCATAGGAGGCACTGTCAAGATTATGGTGAAAGGACCAGGATGGATTGATGTAAGAAGTAGCTTTGATTGATAAAGTTAAATCAAGCTTTGTTTCAAGCAGACCAAAGAGACAAATGTTGTACTCAGAAATAATTCTTTTTACTTGATCAAGTTTCAAATTACTATGTGCTCCTCTAAGATTACATGATGCAATTTTTTGATACATAAAAAATTATTGAGGAAAAGAAGAGTTGTTCCTTCTCTTAGCTGAAAGAGATCTAGTTTCTATTTTCCTACGTGACTGAGGTCGTGGGTAGGGTGGTTGGGAGAAAGATTGGATGGTGGTTGTGTCAATTGGGGGAACAGTAGAAGATAGGGAGATGGGGATACCTGCTGGCCAACCTGGCAACTCAAAAGTAAAGTTGTAGTGAGTTGAGTCAGCAGGGTGTACATTTTCAGATGTTTCATGCATTGTGGTAATTAGTTGTGTAACTTGTTGCTCAAAAATTTTGCACCAGTCTTTGTCCAAGTCTGATACAAGTGTATCCTTAGGAGCATGCACATCAGATTTTCCTTTACCATATACAAGGCAATTTCCTGAATTGTTTGTATCATTTGAAAGCATATTTTGGTCTTCATCAGTTGTGGTCAGATCTATATTTTCATTTTCTTTTCCATCAGCACCAGTAGTTTTGTCAGAGGAAACAACAAAACAAGGTTATGCACTAAAGTCTTCATTTGTAATTTCCCCTTCCTCTACATCAATTATTTCCAGTAAGTCTTCCTTATCCACAACAGTATGCAACAAATGGAACTTATTTTGTGTGGTAACTGCACTAGCTTGATCATCACTTGGAGTTTTATGCAGCTCTTTATGCCCAATTTTTATTTTCTCATTTCCATCATTCTCATAAGTCACCTTTTCACCTTGCATCCTCAAAACATTTGCTCCCACTTCTTCACTCAGAATACTTCTTTTTTCTTTATTCTTGTTAACCTTTTGCCAAACTTGCTTCGCTTTTTCTTGTTTATCATTTATTTTCGCCTTCTTCATCTTATTCTTTTTATCATCACCAATTCTCTGTTGTTCAATAATTACACATTGATCGACATTTTCATCCACTTCATACTTCTTATAGTTTTTGACCAAATGCCCAAACTCTTTGCAAACAGTGCAAATTTCTGGTTTCCACAAGTATTCTACTTTCACAATTTGTTCAGTTCCATCAAGCAACATCACTGAGAAATTGTCCGGTAATTCATTGTTTGGAGTTACTTCAACTAAACATTTGGCAAAAGAGATACGCTCAAAATTTTTAGTTGATGCATCCATACACAGAAGCTTACCAACCCTAGTAGTTAACCAATTTATACCCAGAGGAGACCATGCATACAGTGGAATATTTGATATTTTAATCCAAACTGGTACTGCTTTTATGCTACTACAGCTATTGCCTATATTTTCATCCCATGGCTTTACTATAAATAACTTATTCCTCATCACTACAGGGTCTGATTCAGAAATTCTTTTCCTATCTTCATCATTACTGAACTTAAACAAGAACAGAAATCCATCTGATTTTACAGAAATGGAACCAGTAAGCTTCCAAGCTCACTTAAGATAATACAAAACAGTCGAATACGATAGAGGATTATCTAGGAAAAATCCAACAAGATAATCACACCACATAGAACTACCTACCTAGACTACTTCAGGAGGAGGAACAATGGCATCTCCTCCGAAATCTAGTTGTATGTCACGAGGCACATAGGAGCCAGCATTATTTGGTTTTGATTTGAAAAGAGAGTTCCAAGCTAAAGGTAGTTTAGGTTGCGACAGTGTTGGCAAGGAAACATTTGAGAGATGAGGAGGTTTAGGCAAAGATGAAACATCAGCGATTAGAGGAAAACCACTGATAGAGGGGAGTTTAGAAGAAGAAGAATGGTCTGGCAGAGGCAGTAAGGGGGGCGCAGTGGGAGGTACAAGTATAGGAGAAGAATGACTAGGTTGAAGGGAAGTAGAAGGATGGGACGGATCAACGGGAAAGGGAAAAAGAAAAGGAGCAGTCCCCATTTTTAAAAGAAAAGTGAAGAAGAATGATGAATGGAATGAACTTTGAAATCTATTTTAAACTAAGTTAAACTATTTTAATCAATTTAAAACTATTTTTAATTTATTTAATCTATTATAATATATTTAATCCAATTTAATCTATTCTACCTATTTTAAACTAATTAAATTTGTTTAACCTATTTAAAATCTATTTAATATAATTTAAATCTATTTAAACTAATTAAATTTATTAAACTTATTTTAAATCTATTTAATATAATTTAAATCTATTTAATCTATTTTGAATTTATTTAGTCTATTTTAAATCTATTTATTTAAATCTATTCAATTTATTTTAAATTTGCTATATCTATTTTAAATCTATTTAATATATTTTAAATCTATTGTAACGACCCAGGATTTTCTATCCTGAAAATTCCAGATAGTTAGGAAAAAGAAGAAAGAGAAAGAAGAATAAGAAGAACAGAAACACCAACATCTCATATTCGCAGCGGATAAAATATAATAACAAATAATAACAGTTTACAAAAGGATTCTGTATCTGTCAAATACATTTATAATACATCAGAGTTACACATATATACAGACACTGGATATACACAATCGTCATGTCTCAGATATACAACAATATAACACAGCAGAGACACTCCATACATTCTTACCATCCAGCTCGCCTCCTGAGCTCCAGAACGTCCTTACCTGAAAATCTGTAACACTCGGTCTGACCCGAGCATTACATCAAAGTAACACCCAGGTCAGGCTGGAAACCAATGTGAGTAAACTCATGTAAAGTGAAATACCAAAGCATAAAACTTATTTAAACCTGGGTAACTCGTGTAAAGTTTCAAATTCACAATTTGTTATAGACATCACTAATTTCACTCATCAAATCTCAAAGTACCAAAAATTTAGATTAAATGGTCCACTTCACTTAAATCATTTCGTTCCAGCCTATTGATTTCACATATCAATCTATAAAAATTAATCGAAGTGGTTTCGGTTATTTTCCAATACCCCACCTCGGTCTCTTCAAGTCTCATTCAAGGCATCCAATACCATTCAATCATCCATAAGCAAACTTGATCACTTCCAAAATAAATTTAATCACTTCGAATTGAATTACTAACCTTAATCACTTAGATTCCTTCACTTGACATTAATTAATTTCAAATCAATTAATTAATCATCCCTTAATTATCCATCTTAATTAATCCCCTAGATTAATTATCCTTCAATTACATTCAAGTAATTATCTTTAGTTAATTACACAAACTAATTATTCTTAACCAAAAACAGTAGTTAATCTTTAATTACTTCACAAATTAGTTATCTATAATTAATTACATTAATCCTTAATTACATATATTAATTAATTTATCATAAATCTCTTATTATTGATTAATAAATCTTAATTAATCAACCTTTAATTACATCAATAATTATATAAGCTAATGATTTCTAATTACATTTTAATTTATCCTAATCTAAATTAATTACATTAAGTAATTAACCATTAATTAAACCACAAATATTAATCACTCTTGATTAATCTCAACCAGTAAATAACTACCTTTAATTTACTTCAATAAATAAATTAATTACACATTTTATAAAAGAAGTTTAAAGAAATTTAAAACCAAATTCATTTTTAATTCAAATCAATGTAAAAATGCATTTTAACATTCAAGTTGTTAAAAAAATTAAATTTAAAAACTTTATTTGTTTAAAAACTGAGATTCACTAAACTTGAATTCCAGATTTAACTTTGATTTAAAACTTGTTTTAAATCTCTACTTTACATTTTAACTTTAGTTTTTAAATATCACTTTTATTTCTTTCCAATTCATTCTTATTTTTATTCTATAGTTATTTCACTTCCAAAATTTACTCTTATATTTCTTCCAAAAATCCAATTCTAAATATTCTAATGACCCAGTGTACCGAAATACATTCAAGGAAACCATAGTATTCAATATTCCAATTATCAATATAATTCATTACAGAATATCAAATATTCATAACACATAATATTAAACAATCCAAATAATTTGGAGGAATCCAGTTGGATCCCTCCAACCTGTTTCCCTAGATCCACAGATGTTAGCACAATACCAATTCCACTTCGAGGTGGAATATCACGGTGTATGGGATTTGTGTAATATCATCCGCTATTATGCGGCGCATAGGGTCACATCCGCTACATAATGCGGGAAATCAATCACTCCAATATATACTATATACTACTATATATAATATAGCTAGGTAAATAGGCACAAGGAAGAAGTTGCAAAAAAATTTAGTCACAGGGACAATAAGTTTTTTTTTTTTGAAGGACACTTTTTAGTGTAAACTGAAAATGATAGTTACAACTATCATTCTGCAATTTACACTAAAAATGTCCTTCAGGCTAAAAAACAAACCTTTTGTCCCTGAAACTAAATTTTTCTCTAACTTTTTCTTTTAGCCTAAAAACCCCTAATATAGCACATCAAATCGATTCAATCATTCAATAAATTATTTAAATTTAATCATTTAAATTTAAATAATCCATATGAGTGAGATTAACTCACCTTTGATTCCTGTTTTGCACCCCACTTCCAAACCGGCTCGCTTCTTTCCAGTTTATGACCTTGTATAAATATTTGTACAGTTTATTGATATCCGAATAAATTGAACAATTAATTCCCATAAATTTAATTAATTATTTAATTAATTTAAATTTAAACCCCTTTAAGTAAATTAATTAGTTAACCATTCCATTTTAACTAAATAAATATTTCTTTATTGTTATTATTTTTTCCCTATTTTATTTTTAAATGGAAACCACAATTATTCTTATAAAAAAATAACTATAGATTTTCAAAAATCTAACTTTTACCAATTCCTAAAATATTTAAAAACTTTATATTTTCAAATCTTATAAATTTTTTTTTCTAAAAATCAACTGATTAACTCAGGCTTTAGACTTGGGTACTATCTAATTAAAAGAAATGCTCAAGATAAATTTTCCATTGCATTACAATCATAAACCCGTACATATCGTTCTAAATATTTTTCAATATATATATATAACACTTTAATATTATTATTATTATCATTTCAGATTAAACAATAAACTAAAAATATTTGTATAAATATTTAAATTAATCAGTAAGTTAAGGTCTGTATATGTTATACCAGATTACATTCAAAAACACTACTACTTACATTACCGTAACCTAACTGCAATTTTATTTTTATAATTTAATTGAAAAAGAATATACCTTACTGCCTTGAACTTCGACCTGCCTCCCCCTTCGCCTATGTGAGCACGCGAGCCTCCCACGTCGCGACCTTACCTCGCGCAAGAGCGCGTGCCCAACAGCCTCACGCTCTAGCTCAGCTACGTTCGAACCCTCGAACTCTCACGATGAACCGCCCACCACTGCTGTGAAACCCAAATCAAACAAACCCTAGCCATGCCTACGGCCTCGCGCTTCCCTAAATCACCGTGCAGTCCCCCATCGCGAACGCCATCGCGCTGCCACACCCATCTCGAGCTACCCGAAACACGACGTTGCCGCTTAAAGCTACAGCGTGCGATAATGATTCGCGGAAGCCATTGAAGAACGAACTCGACTCAATTTTTATTTGAATTTTGATTTTGATTTTTTTTCCTTCTGTGAATTAAAAAGGTCGACCATTTTTATTTTTTTCTCTTGAGGAAGGGGCGGTATTGATTTTAAAGGGAAGAGGACGAACAAACTTGCTCAAACAAGAGAAAAATCATTTAATTCAGCCATTATTATTATTTTATTTAGCTCTGGTTTCAATTTGAAAAAGGAAGGGGAAGGATACACGATTTTAATAAGGGAAGTAGTCGGCCTTGAACGGGGAACAAGAAAACATCGTTGCGTGCTAGCATAGGCTAGGCAGAGTGATTGGACAGGGAGAAGGGATTGATGGTGAAAGGAAGCAGGCTGGTGAAGGAATCTCAGCTGAATTAGAGTGTGTGTGTGTGTGTATACTAAATACAAATTGTCTCGATTTACTTAGCTTAAAATCCCGAACCCCTATCGAGGAGTGCCGCTAGGCGTTTATAATGTTATACCCCTATTTCGAACGCAATGGAAAAGGTTTCGAGTCCCGATTCGATTGTATGGAGAAGATAGCTTTTTGAACCCAGTTATTATATTGGATTCGATATAAATTTCAACACGTTTATATATCGTATGCTCACACAACAACTTCAAACATTACGAAAATTGAAATCCGATAATAATACAATATCACGGATCCAATAGAACTAGTTTTGTCGAATTTTGAGACTGTGCCTCGGAAGGCTATTTTTAAACGTCAATTTAAACGATATAATTTCAAAACTTAATACAACATTTCCAAATTCAATTTCAACACTTTTACTATCTTCAGTTCTATCAATATAAATTCCTCAAGCCTTCAAATTATTTTTAACAAGCTTAAAACTGAAGATTCAATATTTCACCCAACTTCCAATTATTAAATTTAATAATTTAATTATCAAATTAATAGTGATGTTTGAAATTCAAGTTGAAATTCATCTTTCAAATATCTAAAATCAATTAGATATTCCAATTTCAAATGCTCAAAAATTTCGGGTCGTCACACTCCTCCCCCTTAAAAGAATTTCGTCCCCGAAATTGCTAGTTAAGAAGAATGGTCCAATACTCATTTACTTTTTTCCAAAACCAAACAATTCCAAACCATTCTCAAAACAAACTTTTTATTAAAGACACATTATCTCTTTTTCTAGCTTTCCAAACTTATCCATAAGTCCCAATAATATTATTTACTTAACAATTCAAATTTGAATTTAAAACCAAATTTTGAATTATCAAAAAAAAATTCTAACTCCCTAAATTTTCGAAAAATTTCGCCAGCGTCACCTTTGCGCGGCTAGCTCGGTACAACTACAAAATGCCTCTACGGGCTCCCAAATTCCAAAAGAAAACAAAAAGCCAAGTGGCTAGATCAAAAATCCGATCAAATTTCATACGAAAATTTTAAACACATACCTTTGCCGAGCAAATTTCAATTTATCATCTGAAATGAAAAATCCCAATTTTTCTCCTGCTTTATAATACCTGTATATCCAATTTAGCCATATCCAACTACAGATTCCAATATCATTTTATACACTTCTTTACAAAATTTTAATATTTATTTTCGCTTCACCACTTTATTTATATCTATTTCTATTCAAATCGGTTCTCCCATTTCCAAATGAATTCAATTTATCTTCAACTCTGAATATTGAATTTTGTCTTCTATTTATAACTGATTCATATCATTATTTTAAATTAGTTAAATCCACTAATTTATTTTAATTTCCAATTTGAAATCGTTTTGTTGCTAAGAAAAAAATTTCCAAATTTTTTTTTTCTAACTCCCAAAATTTTCGAAATTTTTTGGCAGAGTCTCCTTTGTACGGAGGAGCTTTTGCAATTTGACAAGAGATATAATATATATACATCGACCCACACGGTCAAAAAAACAAAAATAGTTCATAATTCCTATTTCTATTGCGTAGGCGTACCTTTATTTAGCATCTTTAAGCAAACGGTTTATTATTTTAGCAATTAGCACAACCAAATCCAGCCAAACGGCTTCCCGGTACCTGTACTTACTCAATTCAAACACATAAGTACTAAATATATGAAATTTATTAACATTTCACTTACTTTCAATAGCTAAACACATGCATTACATAAGCAACATGCACCAAACACTTCCCATAAGCGATTTATATGATTTTAAAGCTAATTCAATATCTTTCAACCAATTCATATGCCATTTCATTCAATTCTAATGGTTTACAACTCAATTTCTTACATTTAATTTATTTTTAATCCAAACAAACTCATATTCAATTCAATTGATCTTAAAATCAATTTATTTAATCTATATCAACTCATAGAAATTTAGTTACCTTCGTTTACGTCAAACGACAATTCATTCTATGCAATTTGATGATATCCATGTGAATAAATAATTACTTAAGTTTTATAACCAATTTAAATTGATTTTGACTTAATTTATATTTAATTCCTTCCATTTTAATTCATTCACAACCATTTTATTTAGCTCGACATATTCCATGCTTGTATACTACTAGCCATTCCCAAATTAATTCAACCTAAGCTTTTATTTAATGGTCTACCCTTCCTACTTGAAGTCAAGCTTCTATAAATTTTAAACCTATGTTAATTTACTTCAATTTATTCCAACCTCAAAACTTAAGCTCGCTTCATTTGCAAAATAAATTTTCCATTTCAATTTAACTTGGTTCTATTTCAATCAAATCTCATTTCAATTTACAAATTTATTTGATTAGTTATTATAAATTTAATTTCCAAATTCAACTCATTCAATACTCATTTAACTAATTACAAGGCCATTTTCAATTTATTTCTACATTCTTGTACTTAATTTGCAATTCAAATCATTTCTGTTTCAATCCAACTTCATTTTTGTTCGACAATATTCCAATTGTATTCAAATTACTAACAGTTCAAGTCCAATTTAATTTATAACTCAAGTTTTCATTTCTAATAACTCCCAATTCAGCTTCTATTTAACCAATTTAAATCTTATTAACATACTCACTTAACTAATTTATTTAGCTAACTAGCTTACTCCATTATTTTAAAAATTTAGAAATACTTTTAAATTCACATAATACTATTAAAATAGCTTTTTATAAAAATACTCCTTATAACTCGATGTCTCAACCAGTCCATCACTGTTCTCATAGAGATTCGGTCATACGTTGATCAGGCGTAGGACTGAAAATCTATAAGTACCTAGCAGACCCATTTTCGACATCCAGTGAAAATACTTGGAAAATAATTTTATTGAAAATATCAAAAACATTTTTTTTAAAAGACAAAGAAAATATCTGTGGTGAGAATGCTCTGGAAATCATCACCCCCATCCATGGTCGCAGTTACATCCTGGGTTACGTTGCCATCGCAGCAAAAGTCCATGTAACTGTAGGCACTCCACGCCCCTCGATTACGCCATGGAACCCACAACAGATCGCAGTTACATTCCAGGGTTATGTTGCCATCGCAGCAAAAGCCATGTAACTGTAGGCATCAGCGCCCTCAATTTTCGCTGTCAAAATGAAACTTCTCCACTCCCACATAGGTCGCAGTCTACCGATGTAAAATCAAACGCAGACTGTTGGCTCTCAGCGGTACACACGACTTTTTCTATGTTACGATAGGTCGTAGTCTACCGATATAAAATCAAACGTAAACTGTTGGCTCTCAGCGGCACACACGACTTTCGCTCAGGTCTGCAGTAGATCGCAGTGACATCGAGTTACACTGTCGTCAAAGCATAACCCAAATGCCTCTATAGGCATCGGCGCCCTCGATTTCCGCTACACACTACTCATAATCCTTAGGAACTAGTTTTGTCCGGACTCCTCACAGGATCAACTTTAGAATCCCCCCTTAGGATTCAAGGCAGTACCAACCTATGGCACTCCTGAGAAGTTCATT
Source organism: Allium cepa (assembly GCA_030765085.1). NCBI lineage: Eukaryota > Viridiplantae > Streptophyta > Magnoliopsida > Asparagales > Amaryllidaceae > Allium > Allium cepa. The sequence continues at coordinate 642,646,710 of CM060939.1, read as the reverse complement.
TCAAGGGAGTGCCTTTTTCCCCAGAGCCATATTCAAAACACTTTATACTATACACATATAGTATCTTCCAAATCATACACCCAGTATGAATCTCAAATAAATCTCCTTTCTCAAAATCGATTATCCCAAAATCGATAATTCTCAAACTAGGCTTTCCAAATTCGATATTGATTTTACCCAAAAATCAAAAGCCTTTCCAAATCCAAAGGTTCCCAAAATCTTTTTTCAAAATCCTCATAAGATCCTTTATATATATATATATATATATATATATATATATATATAAGTTTTTAAAAACTTTGGATCATTTCAAACTTGTACAAAACTCCTTTTATACTTCAAACATTTTCAAAATCCTTTTCTTCCGGTAATAGATTCAACAAGGGGAGATTTATATTATATAACAAAGATATATAACTTTGTTTATTCAAAATCAAATATTCAAATTTGATTACTCTTTTTTAATTTTTTTGTTAAATTTGTTTCCATCTTACCTATCATCGTAAAAATATCCAATTTTCACTTTTATCCATTGTATATTTCACAAAATATACTTTCATTTCAAAAGAAATCATTTCACATTTCTTATTCACAAATTTTCAATATCAGTATCATTCAAATTCGTATGATGTACACTTATCATCCGTACGCTATACCAATCTGATCGCTCACTCGATCACACAATTTCACTTCCGAACTAGTATCGTCCACCCGACTTCCTGGTGCGGACTCAGCTCTGGTTTCTTGATCGAAAACCGTCATTCTCCTTGCATAGCCATAACAATGATAGAGAATATCCAGAATCAATCAACGATCCGTATCCAGGTTCGCCGTCGAAAATCGAGTGAAAAATCCCAGCTCGGATCGATATAACTATCTCGAAATTCTGTGCTCAAATCTGGATCAAATCACTATGCAAATAGAATAATATACGTACATCCTACGTAATTATCTTCATTGATTATCAACTAAATCAATTTCTCTTTATATTCATCCTCACTTGAATTTTATCCACTTATTCACATTTGCCTCAACGCCCATTTGGATTATCACTTCAATTCTTACCTCGGTTGGGTATTTAATCAATAATAGTTTGAACTCCGACCAGTTTATATTTAGAAAATAGCTTGAAAATTTTAAAAATAGATAAGTAGTTGAAAAATAATTATTAGTTTACAAAATACTGTAAAATAGTTAACTAATTGTAAAATAGTTGGAAAATAGTTAAATAGTTTCAGAAATTTTAAATAACTGCAAAATAGTTTTAAAATAGTAATTAATTTGTAAAATAGTTGTAAAATAGTAATTAGTTTATAAAACAGTTGAAAAATTATTAAATAGTTCCAAAAATAATTGTAAAATAAATATAAAATAATTTGGCTCTAAAAAGAAAGGTTGTATATATCAAATAGCTTGAAAAAATAAGTTTATATTAAAACAATTTATATTGAAAATAGTCTAGAGTCAAAACTGTTCACTTCCCCATCAATTCAATTTAAATTTCTTCTTCCATTTAAATTGACCCAATTCCAGTTTGAATAACTTCAATTTCCATTGATAACCCCAATTCAAGTTGAATCAATCTTGATTTCTTTCCCAATTCAAATCAAATTCCATTTGATTTTAAACCTATTCAACTTTAATTACAGTTCCAAATTATTCCAATCACTTTGGACTAATATCAATTGAACCCACTTCAATTTCAAATCATTTCAATTCAATCTAATTCAAAATTTCCATTTAAATTTTTAAACTTATACATCTTCAATCATAAATACAATTAATTTAAATCAAATTCAATTTGAACGAATTCGATTCAAATTTCAAATTTTAACCATCCCGAATTACATAAATTCGAGTTAAATTTTTAAATGTCGATTTAATCCCTTATATCAAATCAACTTATCTCTTTAAACCATTTAATTCTGAATCCATTTCAAACTTATCTTCATTTAATTTTAATTTAGTTGTATCTCTACTACCACTTAATTCTCATTATTAAATTTTTCAAATAATATAACAGCCAATTACCTTAATATTTATTAGAAAGAAATATTGCTTTATATATCAAAATATATTCTAATGTAAAATCATTTAAAACCTTTATATAAGAAAATAACAAGTATCGCTCTCATATATATATATATATATATATATATATATATATATATATATATATAAACACACACACACACACACACACACACACACACACACACACTCAAATCATTCTAGGGTACCATTGACCCTATCCTTAATGAGTAATCCCACCAGAGCCAAGGTTCTCGCTTAACCTTCAGCTCTGATACCAACTGTAACGACCCGGGATTTTCGATCTCGAAAATTCCAGATAGTTAGGAAAAAGAAGAAAGAGATAGAAGAATAAGAAGAACAGAAACACCAACATCTCACATTCGCAGCGGATAAAATATAATAACAAATAATAATAGTTTACAAAAGGATTCTGTATCTGTCAAATACATTTATAATACATCAGAGTTACTATGTACAGACACTGGATATACATAATCATCATGTCTCAGATATACAACAATATAATACAGCGGAGACACTCCATACGTTCTTGCCATCCAGCTCACCTCCTGAGCTCCAGAACGTCCTTACCTGAAAATCTATAATACTCGGTCTGACCCGAGCATTACATCAAAGTAACACTTGGGTCAGGCTAGAAACCAGCGTGAGTAAACTCATCTAACATGAAATACCAAAGCATAAAACTTTTTAAACCCGGGTAACTCGTGTAAATTTTCAAATTCACAATTTGTTATAGACATCACCAATTTCACACATCAAATCTCTAAATACCAAAAACTTAGATTAAATGGTCCAATTCGCTTAAATCATTTCTGCAACGATCCCAATTTTGAATTAAATTTAATTAACAGTTAATATAAACTTTGGAATTAATTTGAATTCGAATATAAATGTATATGTATATATGAGTAAATTTGAATTTAACTTTGGAATTTGAATTTGAATAATGATTTTGTATTTGAATTTAAATTTTAAATAAATAACTTAGAACAACAATTTGGGTTTGAAAAATATTATTTATGTAAATTAAATTATGGGTTGTTCGTTTTAAAAGCATTTTTTAAATAAAATTTATATAATAATGATTAGGAAGATGTATTTATAAAATAAGAAAAATGTAATGTAAAAATTTATTTAAAAGCGTTTGATTCATGAGAAATACAAATGTCATTTAGTTTTAATTTTGAGAAAGAAATAAACTAAAATGAAATGAGGGTTTAAAAACAAAGTTATAAATTAATTTTTAAACAAGTTTTAAACTTTAAATTTTAAATTTATTTACATAAAGGTCTTTAACATAAAAATGCTAATTATAACCAATGTAAGATAAATGAAGTATGACATTAACAAAAGTATGCAAGATAATAAAACAAATAAAAATCTAAGAACATACAAGAATGAGATGTTAACAAGTGTAGGCAAGAGAAGATAAAACAAAAGAATTAATGCAAGAAAAAATAATATCTACAAAGCAAAAAAAAAATCAAGCAAGATGAAGCTGTAAACATATAGGGAGACATAAGCACAAACAAGAAATCATCTCAGCACAACATTAGGTCATTCGAATTTTTCAAAACAAAATCATTTCAGCCTCCATTTCGGAAAAAAAATCTTTAGTCAAAGCAAGGAAAAAAATCTGATCAAATCAAATAAAAAACAAAGAGGAAGCTTAAACCGGTTATAGCCTCCCCTGTACAAACACTATCTTTTCTATATATACATCTACACTATTCTTGTTCGTTCATAACTTAGCAAATCAGAGAAAAAAATATAAGCATTATCAAATTCAATTCAACAAAAACAAAACAGAAAAGAAAATTTTCCAGGAAGATCAAAACTGCACCTTTTCAACAAAAGTTGTTCTCTGTTTCAAAGATATTCCAGGTGAGTAAACATTCAACTTTAAAAATTTAAATCTGTGTACTTGATTTATGATCAGTCTTTGTTTTGATGTATATGCTAAATAAATAGCCCTGTGTAGTTCTATTGTTCTGAGAAATTGTATATGGTTTGTTCTCCAGTATTTCTAGTTTTGAGCAAAGAAAAGTAGAACAAAGATTTAATACTTCTTCATATAAAACATTATAAGCTTAGGAGTTTAAGCTAAATAAGTTTGTCTAAACTTAAAATCATAGCCTAGAAATTGTTTGAAGCTTGACAGTGTAACATGGATTATGTATATTCAATTTTACAGTAAAAGGAAATCATATGTTAAATTCGAATATTTTAATTTGTTGATTTGATTATATATCTTGAATAAACATTCAAAAATAAGATTTTTAAAACAAAAATGATGATTTTTAGATAAGTATACAAGGTGCAGTTCATAAATGAACTAAAAATGCTTTTTTTTTATCAATTCCTGATGATCAAGAAAATCTTAGATGTTGAAATTTGTTTTGAAGCTAGCTTGATGATTTACAAAGATAGGAAAAATGTTAAAAAAGTTTCTATTGCATGAATTGAATGGACGAGACAAATGTAGGGTTTTTGGGTTCGTTTTAGCCGACAGGGTTTAGCTAGAGATTGCGCCGACGACGTTGCATCGGGGGACATCGGAGCGGTGGGGAAAGAAGGAGGTGAGGTAGGCGAAGCTTTAACCAAAGTGGCGGTGTTGTTGGTGGCTTGTGGCGGTCAAGCGAAGCAGTTTTCTGATGATTGAACGTTATTCCAGTATGGGATAAATGGCGAATTTTCGAGTTCGTCGTCGTTACCAATCCCTAGGTTGTTTGAAGGCTTGAACGGATAATCGACGATATGTTGAAGACGGCTGGGTCGGTCAGAGTTCATCTGAACTCTGGTGCATGTGCACTATCATCCTGTGTGTGTCAGCGTTGGTTTTGGGTTAGGTTCGTTGCGTCGAAGATCGTCTCGGGTAGATGGAATTATGCCTTGAGTTCATTTCAGGGAGATTCGAGTGTGTTACAACAGTCATAAAATTTTAAAACTGAAAACAAAGTTTAAAATAAAAGGGGGAAGAAGAGGCTAGTCTCGAGTCGAACTCGAGAAAATTGAGAAGAAGCTCGGAAATTTCAAGCATTCGCTCGGGTTTGTGGGTTTCACGTGAGCGTTTCAAACAGGTTTTCAAAAAAATCAAATTAAGTTTTTAGCATTTTCTTGATTAATCCTTTTTAACATAATGAATGTTAGATAGAATTAGTTTAAAGATTAAAAAATAAATTTTATTTTAACTTAATAAAGATTAAGGTATTTTATTTTATACCTATTATTTTAATCCTTAAGTTAATTAAATAAGTTTAAATAATGAAACTAAATAGTTAGATTGATTTTAATTACTATTTAACCTTTGGGCCTTAAAATAATTTATGATAAGTTAGTTTCGAAGATTATATTTCAAAACCAGTTTTCAAAGGTTGAAAACTTTAAAGATAAATTGTTTTATTTTTTTAATTAATCAAGATCTAAAATTAATTTATAATCAAGTGATTAATTAAAGGATAGTCAATCAATGTGATTAATTAATTAAGGTAAATAATTTGAGACTAATTAATTTAAAGAATAATTAATTATGTGATTAATTAACTAAGGTACTAAATTTAAGAATAGTTAATTAATTAAAGGTTAATTAATAAATAGTTAGAGAGTAATTAATCAAATTAATTTGTAATTAATTAATATTAATTAACCAGGATTAGTAAATTATTTATAAGTAATTAACCTGATTTAAGTTGATCAGTTGATTAATAAATCTCACTTATGAATGTTTTGGATTCTTTTGAATGTTTGAATGGTTTGATATTCCTCATTTGTGATGCTTTGTATTCTGATTCGTGTTGTAAACTGTGATGTGATTTGTTCATATGTGATGTAATTTTATTCATTCGTGATGTAGCTTATTTATCTGTGAATCTGTGTATATAGATAAGCGTTATTGGAATATACCGCTTATCGATATTGTTATGATTGAATCCATGATGATTGATGTCGTTGCACTATTGTGTAAAACCCCTGGACTACACCATACACGCACAAATATGGATTGCACGAGGAAATTGGCTAAGTCGCAGATTTTTAACAATTTTAAAGGTTGAATTCTTGAATCCAAAATAGTTTTGGAATTGGAATTGAAAGCTTTTGAAAATGAGTTTCAAAAATAAAAGTTATTTTAAATAACTTAATAAAACTTGCAATTTAAATAATTTGATTTAAATTTGAATTCAATGATTTGTAAATTATGGTTTAAAAAGATTATACAAGTTATAAAGGTGTTTATATGGGTTTTTAACCATTTAAAATGTATGGTTTTGGAAATTTAAATTTAAATCCAAGTTTTATACTTGAATGGCTTTAACTTATGTAAATTGTAATCAGTTTTTCCCAAAAAGAAAACTATTTGTTCCAAATAATAATAGCTTTCACGAAAAGAAAGGATTTCCAATTTGTATCAAAAGACTTCAAGTTTGAAATGAAATTGTAAATAGTTTGGAAAGACTATGAATTAACCTTTCTGAAGATGATTAAATCTTGTTTTGAAATCATAGAGGATTCTAAATGGTGTATCTTTTATATAAAAGATGTTAATTGGAAACGGTTTGAAAGTTATGAATTAAATCTTTAATTGAAAGACTGGATGACTTAATCCAATTTGAAATGGAATTATTTTGGAAAGTCGTAAATAAATCTTTGTGAAAGATTGGTAAACTTTGTGAAGTAAATCTTTTTATTTAAAAAGATTTGAAATGGTAATTTGTTTAGACCATTTTAAAGAAAAGTTTTGGATATTAAGTTGTGACTCAAATGAAATCCCATTATCCATATGTTATTAAATATTACGCTTATTATTCGGTTTAGCCGGGAAAGGACCTTGTGTCATATAACCCATTCCGAATAGTGACACGACGTTGTGGATAGCATTTGAAGACCGGTGGTGAAGACCGGGTATTTGCGAGAATGATAGGATGACCTATCGATTGTCTTTGCACTGAGTAGCTATGGTATAGAGATTCCCTAAGTGATGGGAAGTCCAATCGGGATTGTGAATACCCGGATTGCAATGGCTTCTTCGGAAGTGCCTTCAATTCTGTTCGAACCCGGAACAGACTTGTATGGTTGTATGTCTGACACTACACTTTGAGATATAAAGCAGATTTCTTTCAAATACATATCTGTTAGTGGCGAAGAATTTATTCTCTTAGCTTAACACCCATCTCTGAGACGTACGAGCTCAGAGGTTATGTAGTTGAAGGTTATCGGCGATATACTCCCAAATTGGTAGTGTGGCATGCTAAGTGATGCTGTGTGTTGATGATTATTTGTTAATCATTTATGATCAAAGCATGTCTTTATGAAAAAGTATAGCTTTGTGGACGAGACCTCATCGAGCATCACAAATCGGTAATGGTCGAAACAGGAAAGATGCGGCAAGGTTTCACAGGTAGCTCCCCTAGGGAATGTCCATTTCTTCTGGAAAAAGGTGGTATCATGGTATGGAGCCCAGATACTTACTCATGTGGACACTTATATTTATTACCGTGTGATGTTGTTGGTGTAGAGGTACCTCGGATAAAGGTCGCAAACGACCGGGGGTGGCATATCTCAGGTTTTACTTCTCAGGAAAGGGGTAACCAGCCTTGTGTTGGCAGAGAGCCGGGTAGGTTCTCGGGGCGTCCCTCCTGAGGCGTTCCCATGTGGCAATAGGAAGTTCCTTAGCCTGACCATTTGTAGGAAATCCAATCTTCAATACGCGCCTTGTACGGTTTTAGTTGTAGAACCTGCCATTTACTTATGGTGGTCACCATTGTTTAGATGGTAGCTATAGTAAGCATAGTTCGGAATGTCTATGTTGGCTAGGATTAATATTATACTTTCGAAATGGTTTTCTGCACTATGCACTAGTAATATCAAAGGATTTTGCGTATTAAGCATTTTTGACTATCATAAGGAGAAATCTCCTCCAATTCTGCGTTTGCATTGTGTGTGGCGGGAGGCCTTATGGTAGTTCCATTTTCTAAAAAGCATTGCGGATTTAAATTTTAAAATCCTTGGTTATCTGTTTTAAAAGATAAAGTGTTTTTGTTTTCTCATACCAGTCCCACGACTGACCTGGAGTTTATTGTTTCCTTCCTAAACTCTAGGTGCCCACAATTTTCCCACACAGGCAGTCTAGGGTTGGGTTTTTCAGATAATCAATAGTTGGTGTAGATTCGATAGCTTTCAGCCTTAAGATTTGGCAATCGCATTTGGATCAAGTTACTTCACTTCATCTTGATTGGGAGTTTGAGCTACTTCTGTATTGGTTCTTTGGAGATGGAAATTATCGATACTGGAATTTTCATTTGAAAACCATCTTGGAGATATTGTTCCGCTGCTGGTGTTATCCTTTCATTCTACTGCTATTGTCTTATCTCTGATGTATATTGATATTCATTGTATCATTCAGTTGTATCAAATGTTGTACATGATATATATATTATTCATTTCTTCCGCTGTATTGTACTTAATGCATTACAAGCTCCGACGAACCAGATTCGACGTTCGGATCTACGGCATTTGAATATGAGTGTCGTATTCGGTGTCGATTTTCGAAGGTCGAGTCAGGATCGTTGTAATTTCGTTCCAGCCTATTGATTTCACATATCGATCTATAAAAAAATTCGATGTGATTTCGGGTATTTTCTAATACCTGACCCCGGTCTCTTCGAGTCTCATTCAAGGCATCCAATAACATTCAATCATCCATAAGAAAACTTGATCACTTCCAAAATAAATTTAATCACTTCGAATTGAATTACTAACCTCAATCACTTAGATTCCTTCACTTGACATTAATTAATTTCAAATCAATTAACTAATCATCCCTTAATTATCCATCTTAATTAATCCCCTGGATTAATTATCCTTCAATTACATTCAAGTAATTATCTTTAGTTAATTACACAAACTAATTATTCTTAACCAAAAACAGTAATTAATCTTTAATTACTTCATAAATTAATTATCTATAATTAATTACATTAATCCTTAATTACATATATTAATTAATTTCTCATAAATCTCTTATTATTGATTAATAAATCTTAATTAATCAACTTTTAATTACAAAATTAATTATATAAGTTAATGATTTCTAATTACATTTTAATTTATCCTAGTCTAAATTAATTACATTAAGTAATTAACCATTAATCAAACCACAAATATTAATCACTTTTGATTAACCCCAACCAGTAATTAACTACCTTTTATTTACTTCATTAAATAAATTAATTGCTCATTTTTTAAAAGAAGTTTAAATAAATTTTAAACCATATTAATTTTTAATTCAAATCAATTTTAAAATACACTTTAACATTCAAGTTGTTAAAACAATTTAAATTTAAAAACTTTATTTGTTTAAAAACTGAGATTCACTAAACTTGAATTCCAGATTTAACTTTGATTTAAAACTTGTTTTAAATCTCTACTTTACATTTTAAATTTATTTTCTAAATATCACTTTTATTTCTTTCCAATTCATTCTTATTTTTATTCTATAATTATTTCACTTCCAAAATTTACTCTTATATTTCTTCCAAAAATCCAATTCTAAATATTCTGATGACCCAGTGTACCGAAATATATTCAATCAAACCATAATATTCAATATTCCAATTATCAATATAATTCATTACAGAATATCAAATATTCATAACACATAATATTAAACAATCTAAAAAAATTTGAGGAATCCAGTTGGATCCCTCCAACCTGTTTCCCTGCATCCACAGATGTTAGCACAATACCAATTCCACTTCAAGGTGGAATATCGCGGTATATGGGATTTATATAATATCATCCGCTATTATGCGGCGCATAGGGTCTCATCCGCTGTATAATGCAGGAAATCAATCACTCCAATATATAATATATACTAATATATATAATATAGCACATCAAATCGATTCAATCATTTAATCAATTATTTAAATTTAACCATTTAAATTTAAATAATCCAGATGAGTGAGACTAACTCACCTTTGATTCCTATTTTGCACCCCACTTCCAAACCGGCTCGCTTCTTTCCAGTTTATGACCTTGTATAAATATTTGTATAGTTTATTAATATCTGAATAAATTGAACAATTAATTCCCATAAATTTAGTTAATTAATTAATTTAAATTTAAACCCTTTTAAATAAATTAATTAGTTAACCATTCCATTTTAACTAAATAAATATTTCTTTATTATTATTATTTTTCCCTATTTTATTTTTAAATAGAAACCATAATTATTCTTATAAAAAAAATAACTATAGATTTTCAAAAATCTAACTTTTACCAATTCCTCAAATATTTAAAAACTCTATATTTTCAAATCTTATAAATTTTTTTTCTAAATATCAACTGATTAACTCAGGCTTTAGACATGAGTACTATCTAATTAAAAAAAAGCTTAAGATAAATTTTCCGTTGCATTGCAATCATAAGCATGTACATATCGTTTCAAATATTTTTCAATATATATATATATATAACACTTTAATATTATTATTATTATCATCATTTCAAATTAAACAATAAACTAAAAATATTTGTATAAAGATTTAAATTAATCAGCAAGTTAAGGTCTGTATATCTTATACTAGATTACATTCAAAAACACTACTACTTACATTACTGTAATCTAACCGCAATTTTCGTTTTATAATTTAATTGAAAAAGAATATACCTTATTGCCTTGAACTTCGACCTGCCTCCCCTTTCGCGTGCGTGAGCGCACGAGCCTCCCACGTCGCGACCTTACCTCACGCAAGAGCGCTTGCCCAGTAGCCTCACGCTTGAGCTCAGCTACGTTCGAACCCTCGAACTCTCATGATGAGCCACCCACCACTACTGTGAAACCCAAATCAAACAAACCCTGGCCGCGCCTACGGCCTCGTGCTTCCCTAAATCACCGTGCAGTCCCCCTTCGCGAACGCCATCGCGCTGTCATACCCATCTCGAGCTACCCAAAACACGACGTCGCCGCTTGAAGCTGCAGCGCGAGATAATGATTCGCGGAAGCCATTGAAGAAAGAACACGACTCAATTTTTATTTGAATTTTGATTTTGATTTTTTCTTCTTCTGTGAATTAAAAAGATCGGCCATTTTTATTTTATTTTCTCTTGAGGAAGGGGCGGTATTGATTTTAAAGGGAAGAGGACGAACAAACTTGATCGAACGAAAGAAAAATCATTTTATTCGGCCTTTTTTTTGATATAGCTCTGGTTTCAATTTGAAAAAGGAAGGGGAAGGGTACACGATTTTAATAAGGGAAGTAGTCGGCCTTGAACGGGGAACAAGAAAACATCGTTGCGTGCTAGCATAGGCTAGGGCAGAGTGATTGGACAGGGAGAAGGGGTTGATGGTGAAAGGAAGCAGGCTGGTGAAGGAATCAAGCTGGATTAGGGTATATAAATAAATATATATATATATATGCTAAATACAAATTGTCTCGATTTACGTAGCATAAAATCCCGAACACCTAACGAGGCATGTCGCTAGGCGTTTATAATGTTATACCCCTATTTCGAACACAATGGAAAAGGTTTCGAGTCCCGATTCGATCGTATGGAGAAGATAGCTTTTTGAACCCAGTTATTATATTGGATTCGATATAAATTTCAACGCGTTTATATATCGTATGCTCACACAACAACTTCTAATATTACGAAAATTGAAATCCGATAATAACACAATATTACGGATCCAATGGAACTGGTTTCGTCGAATTCCGAGACTGTGCCTCCGAAGGCTATTTTTAAACGTCAATTTAAACGATATAATTTCAAAACTTAATACAACATTTTCAAATTCAATTTCAATATTTTTACTATCTTCAGTTCTATCAATATAAATTCCTCAAGCCTTCAATTTATTTTTAACAAGCATAAAACCGAAGATTCAATATTTCACCCAACTTCCAATTATTAAATTCAATAATTTAATTATCAAATAAATAGTGATGTTTGGAATTCAAGTTGAGACTAATATTTCAATTATCTAAAATCAATTAGATATTCCAATTTCAAATGCTCAAAAATTACAGGTCGTCACATCTATTTAATAGAATTTAAATCTATTTAATCTATTTTAAATTTACTAAATCTATTTTAAATCCATTTAATGTAATTTAAATCTATGTAATCTATTTAAATCATTTTTAAAATAAAATTTAATCTAATTTAAATCTATTAAAACTATTTTAATCTGTTTTAAATTACCTTAAACCATTTAAACTATTTTAAAGTATTTTAACTATTTTAAACTATTTTTAAAACTATTAAAACGATTTATGACTATCTAAACTATTTTTAAAACTATTAAAATGATTTATGACTTTAAAGGTATATACGGACACCGGATTGGTTAAATTAAATAATTTTTAATTCTTTAAATTTTGAATTCAGTTTATTGGTATTTTGAAATAGAAATTGATTATATAAATTGAATTATTTTCGAAAATCCAAGCCTTAGCGCTGAAATTGGAATTGATTTGATGAATTGTTCAAAGGATTTAAATTGGAATTTCAAAGTTTAATTGTCAAATATAAATGAATTTATCAAAATAGAGTTATTCAAAATGTTTGGATATAACTTTGAAATCTATTTTAAACTAAGTTAAACTATTTTAATCAGTTTAAAACTATTTTTAATTTTATTTTAATCAATTATAATCTATTTAATCCAATTTAATCTATTTTACCTATTTTAAACTAATTAAAATTATTTACTATATTTTGAATCTATTTAATATAATTTAAATCTATTTAAACTAATTAAATTTATTTAACCTATTTTAAATCTATTTAATATAATTTAAATCTATTTAATCTATTTTAAATTAATTTAATCTATTTTCAATCTATTTCATAGAATTTAAATCTATTTAATCTGCTTTAAATTTAGTAAATCTATTTTGAATCTATTTAATATAATTTAAATCTATTAATCTATTTTAAGTTTACTAAGTATACGTTAAATCTATGTAATGTAAGTTAAATTTATATAATCTATTTAAATCAATTAGAATCTTTTTTAAAATCAAATTTAAATCTATTTAAACTTTTTAATCTATTTTAAACCACTTTAAACCATTTAAACTATTTTAGAGTGTTTAAACTATTTTAAAGTGTTTAAACTATTTTAAATATTTTTAGAACTATTAAAACTATTTATGACCATCTAAACTATTTTTCAAAATTTAAGATAGTGTAAAGTTGAAATGTTTATGTTTAAATCCTTGATGATGATACAACCTAAGTTGGGATTTGAAATTGGTACCCTTTTTGTGAAATGACATATTTGAGTTAATATGATCATTTTGGAATGTGGATTTAATTAACCTATCTTATCGATAATTTTGAAAGTGAATATGGTTTTGAAAGTAATATGGTTCGAAATCGAAAATGATATTTTGATATTAATTATGAATTGACTTTTGAAATGTAAAAGATCCATCCGGTGTAAAATAAGCGTTTGGTTATTAAAGAGACCAGGATCAAATATAGTCATACTCTTGGCCAGTACCGAAAACCACTTTAACAATTGTGTACGTGGTGGAGGTTCCAGAAATGAAGTAGGATGGTTTGGCGAACGATTCTGAATAAGGTATTTACATGACCCTGACTCCCATGAGTCAGCTTAGATGTGACTAAAACAGGAGCCACGCCAGATTAGGTGAGGTCATTCCTCCTATCAGACATGCTTCTTTGATACCATATTATAACTTTGTGGTGATTTGGTGGCCACCCCTTGATTTTGATTATGGGAGTGTGTGCCGAGATGGGCGGTAATAGCTGCTATGCATTACCACCAGTTCGAATCTGCAATTGGTAGAATCCTACCCTGGCATAACTTTGAGTGTCGTGTTCACATGCCATATCGCGCCTTCTGCGAGTTTGTTTTGTACCATACCTACGCAGTGCCCTCTGGGTAGACCTCACGGAGGATCTTACGGTACTGTATAGATTATGGGAATATATAAAATGTGTTAAGGAGGATATGGGTAACACCTTAACGCTATTTTTATACTTTACTTTAGTATAGACAGTATTATAATAGTGTATTGTACTATGTATGTAGATAGTTTAACGGATCCTTAAGAGATGGAAATACCGAACATCTCTTAAGTCATTGCACTCACATTTGTCAAACCCCATAAACATCTCTAATGCCGTTGCCCTCATAATTAACTACTGTTGATTTAACTTACATAAGATCTTTTAGTTCTAACTTGAGTGTTTTGTCTTTTTAATTCGCTCGGGTCAGTCTGCGCTTTTCAGTTTATCGAAGACTGGTTTTTGGAGGATGAAGACGAAGACTTAATACTGTTATTATTTATTATATTTATTTCGCTGCATTATTTATACATTTCTGTTGTATGTTACTCTGATCTGTACTGTAAAGTACAATCAAATGTTATTTGTAAACATCTTCATGAACTGTTTATTTGATTATTGTATTTTGTCACTCCGTTGCGAGATTCTGTTTTTGTTTTTCTTATTTATCCGATAATAGTCCTCCCTTTTGAATGGCTTGAGTTTGACATATGAAGTTTATTGTCGATTTAAACATCCAAAAAGATGGGTCGTTACATTTCGTATCAGAGCTTCGATTTAGTGATAACCTTAGCTTTGTGGGGTCTAACTCATTAGCAATAGGGTAGTAACACCCTAGAAAGAGTCGTTGAGTGTATGTATATGAGAGAGCGTATTTGTTAGTGTTATAAAAGGTTTTTGTATTATGTTCATTTGTTCTGTTGAGTATTTACAAAGTCTGGTCGGTACATGGGACGCCATGGCACCGAAAGGGATTTTTAATCACTTAATAGGGCAGACAGACATAATGTTGTTTTGAAATATAGGTAAATGAAATAATTTTGCCTAGTATTATACATTGTATATAAATGAATAAATTTTAAAAGCAATATAATTGGATGTGTTGTTTGGAAGTGGAATTTATAAATCTTGGTTGTAAAATAGAACTTACAAATAAAGTAATTATAAATTGAAAATTTTAGAATTTAAGTTCGGGATTTTGGAAGTTTCTATCGAAAGATTTTGGAATGTAATATTAGTATTATTTGAAAGTATTTTATGATATAAATATTTCAATATGTATAAAGAAATGCTTAAAAGAATTCTAGAAGGAAATAAGTTCTGTACTCCCCTCTCTATTGCTGGAAGATAATTTCCATGATGAGTGCACGCATCATCGACGTTCGTTTTCGAGTTTTAAAGTGGAAAGACCGCTGTAGTAGTTTTACTACAAGTTTTTTTTGATGAATAAATCTTAATTTTTTATTCTAAATATGATTTGATCTATAAAAGATATGACTATATATATTATTTTAAAATGAAAGGGAACGCGGTATTTGGTTCTTAAGTTATTGTAAATTAGAATTTCAATTTTTGTAATGAATGAAATCTGCACTATATTAATAATTGGAAACTTCTAAAAGGAAAATAAGAAATTTGATGTTAGTGATTAATGGAAAATTAATAAGAATTGAAATTGTACCTTGTAGATATTAATATATAACATCAAATTAGTATTATTATTTCAATTGCAAATAAGAATGTAAATTAATGTTAGTGATCACAACTGCATAATGTTGTTAATAATGTTGTTAATATCAAATTACACAAGTTTATCTTATTCATTACTTGTAATTTTCAAAATCACTAACATTAAATTTGCAATTACAATTATTATTAATTGTTAACTAAAGGAATAAGAAATCTGGACTATATTAACAATTACATCAAATATGAATGGAAAATAAGAAATTTGATGTTAACTAAAGGAATAAGATAAACTTAAGTAATTTTCAATTGCAATCTTAAAACATATATATATATATATATAACTTACCAAAACATTAAAAGTTGAACTGTTAATAAGAATATGTAATCGAATATTATACAATTAAAACTTAAATAGTGAAAGTGTTCAATGAAACCATGTTTTAAAAGAAGAATTAAGATGTATAAGAATACTATGAACTTAAGTGAATAATCTGAACGCTACTAATTAAATTTATAGAAAGAATGAATACCATAGTAAATGATTATAAACTTAAGTTATTGTTGAAGCCATTTATAATTAAAGTGAATACTATATTAATTGAATGATTAGGACTTTAGAAAGTGTGAGTTATCTCAGAAATAGATTAAGTGTTCAATAAAATTATATATGAAAGAAATGAATGAGGAAAAAGAAATAATCCATTAGTGGTGAATTAAATTGTAAAGAGACTTACAAAATAATGGATAATCTGAATAATTGGAATGAAAATTTACTTATGCAAGCAATGAACGTAAAGTAATGAAAAGAGAAAATGACATTGTATAAATAAATGGGAAATGAAATTGTGTATGTAATGAATGTAAATTAATAGAAATAAGTATTGCATGAACGAAGAGAGAAAAAATGAACAGTAAATGATGTAAAAAGAAATTAATAAGAATGAACTTGAATAACACTTGGAAATCGTTGTTTGTTTTAACTTGTGGAATGATTGGGAAGTGATACTTTAAATTATTTAGGATGTGTAAATAATCTATTAAGTTTTATATAAGACTGTTGAAGGCATGGTATACTTAGGAGTTTATTTATCATTCTACACAATTTAAAGTTTCTAAACCCAAACAAACCATTTATTTTGGTTGCCATGGGTAGATCGTTGATTTCTTGAATTTGCATGTGATGATTTTATGGTTTTATTTGTAAGTGCTTGTTGTTATGTTGTGTTGGTTTGTTGCTATTGATAGAAACAACTAAATCAGTTCTCTTTTACATAATTATTAACTTCTTTGGATTATATAAGTGAAATATCAGTTTATGGAAGCAATAGATACTGTTTCTGATTTCCAAAATCAAGCGTTGTTTGCTCGACAAATAGGTTCGTTCTCGGATTACGGTTTTATAACGATATTATACTGTTTTCCCATGGTTTGGGATATATTATTTTAAAATATATAAAATATATTGTTATTATTAATATTATTATTTCATCCAAACCTCTCCATACAAAGGAGAATCTACCGAAATTTTCCGTAAATCTTGGACTTAGAAAATTTTGTGAAAGTAAAGATGTTTTCAAAATTCTATTAACTTGAATATGAAAGGATTTAATTGTTTATAAATTGATATATTTTATCTAAATTATTTAATTATGTAAATTAATTGTTTATAAATTTAATATTTTGAATAAGATATATTAATTCCTTCATTCCCTTTTCGAGGACGAAAAGTTTTGAGTAGGGAGAGTGTAACGACCCATAATTTTCGATAATTAAATTTGTTAAATTAAATAAGTTTTGGAGTTTGATGTTGTGAAAAATTGAAAATCTAAGATTTAATAACAAGAATATAACTGGAATGAAATGTAACAGTATTGATTTAAGTTAATCGATAACTACATTATATGTAATTCCAATTTTATCGAAATGATTAAAAAGTTATAATTGGTTATCGATTGTAAATTAATTGTAACAATGTGTGTACTAATTGAAAATTTGAGTAAAAGAGTAATTGATAGTTTAAATGTTGTATTAATTAATGAAATAATATGTAATAAATTGTAATTGAATAGAATTAGTGTTGTGTAAATAATTATAACACTTGTGTAGACAATCAACTTATAAGTGTGATTAAATTAAGTTAAATGTGACAATTGTTATTTGTTACCTATTTGTTTAAATTGTTGAGATCAAATTGGAAATAAACTACAATAAATGTAATTAAATATTACAGTTAATGTAACATCCCGAAAATTTTAACCTCGAAAATTCGACAATAATACGTTCACTGTAGAAATGTCGAGTAATCGAACGCCCGAAAATTCCAGATTGTTAAAGTAAAGAAGAAAAGAGGACGAAGGAGAATTTGAAAAACAACAGCCCGGAATCTCATATTCGCAGTGGATTAAAATATAATATCAAATAATAACATTTACAATGAAAAGCTGTAATTGTGAGTTTACATTCAATATATCGGAGTACATTAGTGCACAAATAAACTGGATAATTGTAGCAACTTGTCCCTGGCTATTATCAATACAATCTCAAATATACAGTGGAAAATACTCCATACGTTCCTTCCATCCAGCTCGCCTCCTGAGCTCCAAAACGCCTAACTTGAAAATCTGTAATACTCGGTCTGATCCGAGCACATTAAAGTAACACCCGAGTCAGGCAGGAAACCAGCGTGAGTAAACCCATATAACTTGAAATACTAAGTTATAAAACTTATTTGAAACCCGGGGTAACTCGTACCTCACTACGAGTTCTTAACTTGTTATAGTCAATCTCTTATTATGAAATAATATCCAAGAACTATTACTCAGTTTACATGGACATGTTACTAATTTATTCCAATCCAGCCTATTTGATTCTAAAATCCAATCTATAAGGGATTATTGTAGGTTACTAATCGAAGTGGTTTTGGGTATTTGCTGATACCCGACCCCGGTCTCTTCAAATACAATACCATTCTTAATCAAAGTTGTTTAGGTAAATATAATTCAATTTTAAACACAGTATGTCATATAGCAATTCATCATCGATATATAACCCACATTATCACAGTTCAACCCAAACATATCATATCACAGAACATCACAAATTATCAGATTAGATACTAATCCAATCATTCAATACAACTCAATCATCCATAAGCAAGATCAATTTATCATCATTTCTAATTAATTAAATTTAATTACCAATGAATTGAATTAATTACTTTAGATCCTTCTTAATTAACATTAATTTATTATAAACCATTAATTAATCATTCTTAATTATTCACATTAATTAATTAACCTTAATCACTTACATTAATTAATTATTCTTAAATTAATTACATTAATTAACCTTTAATTAATTACATTAAGTAATTATACTATAATTAATTAAATTAAGTAATTATACTTTAGTTACTTACACTCATTTATTATCCTTAATTACTAATTAATGATCCTGTAACAGCCCGCAAATCCGTACCCCTTGAGTCAACACTATTCTACCTAAATCAACTCAAGTTGTACAGAAATACGAACCATTTGGGTTAAAGAAGAAGAGGTAGAAGAAGAGAAAACAAAATCAACATCAGAATCTAACCATCGCAGCGGAATAAAATATAATAGATAGTAAATAATCTTTACTCAAAATCAAATATATCTGTTTACATACATTACATCATCAGAATTAAATCAGCCACAGCTCACATCAATAACATACAATGGATACACAACAACTCAACAACGGAAATATATATATACAAGTATGAGAATACGTATCTTCAACCAGCTCGTCTCCTGAGCTCCACAGCATCATATCATGTATTCTATAATACTCGGTCTGACCCGAGCATTACAGTTAAATAATACCCGAGTCGGTCTGGAATACCAGCGTGAGAAAATCACACCCAATTGATTATTAAAGTTTTAAAAATCCTTTGAAAACAAAAGCATCTCGTAAGACCACGCCACAAATAAACATGTCGGGTTTTTACCTTACGATAGCTAAAACAATTTTTATAGAAATCCTCTGATATTATAATAGGGTCTATTTACAAATACTTATAAAATAGCCGAAATTGTTACATGATTAAATTCCAGCTACTAGCCACAAAAGTGGGTAATACAAACAAAACTCGTACAAAGCTCGTAGGGAGAATGGATTTCCAACAATGACTAGGCACTGGGGTACCACCTGTCACAGTACGGGGCCTAGATCACCGTACCGAGGACTACTCCCTTCATCCCCTGCAACACAAGGCCGGAACCATTCCTTACTGAACAGTCCCGAACAAGATAAACCCCGTGGTTGGCGCGACCAACCACCCACTAAGCCGAAAGATATATAAGGGACATCTAGACAGGGGAATTATCTTGTCCTGCTTGGGCATGACCCACCTAACCTTGCTGCATATCCCCTGATTTTCAGTCATTCCCATTTGATGAGGCTTGAGGCTAAGCGTTACCTTTTTAGAACGTTTTCACTTAGAATGCCCATCGCCCACCTGACGATGTTTCGCAAGCATTCGTCCATACAAGTCCGTCCCGGGTTCGAACGGAACCGAAGGCACTACTCCTACTACATCCATTTGGAAATATCCTCAGGATTAGTAGCGACTAGCCCTTGCACTTCACTACTCCATCTTCGACTTCGGACACGTTTTTCGCACGAAACGTATAAACCGAATCGAAGTGGTTTTCGAGAAATTAATCTCGATCCCGGTCTCTTCGAAACGATCAACGTATTTGTCCAATATTGATAGTCGGTTATTTAACTATCAATTATATTCACAAAACAACCATCAACCAATAAATAATTTTCCAAACTATTTATAAATCTCAAAAATATCTTCACGAGATATATTGCTATTTTCAATCCTTTGAAAACAGTTTCAAAAACTATCTTCCTTTCTCAGAATCATTTCTCAAATAGTTTCTATTTCCACTGGAATTGCCAAGCACAAAACTTAGATTTTTAAAATAATTTAAAAACAATTTACTTTAAATATACTTTTAAACGTTTAAGTTAGAACTACTTCAATAATTTACTAAAAATACTTACTATATGATTTTTAATAATAAGGTTACTTTATAAAATATAAACTAGGTTTTCACGTTTAAATATAAAATACTAAGTCACTTTTAAATAATTATTTCAATAATAGATTTGAAAAATATTTACTTAAGAATTTTAAACATTCATAAATAATAAATTTTCTAGAATATGTTTTTTTTTAAGACCATATTAAAACTTTTATCTTATATTTAAAATTTCTTTAAAAACGTACTTGGCTATCCAGGGAAATATACTTCTTTCCACATTCTTCTTGAAATTCCAATTTCAAACACCTGAATCAATTTACAAATTGATTTCAAATTGATTCTATTTTATCTCAAAAACCATTAATTTCAAATTTTATTTCTTACTTATTATTTAACATACTTTAACTGAAAACACAAGTTTTAGATTTTTCAGATTACTTCTTAACCCTTTTAAATAAATTTAGACTTTGAATTTTAACACAATTCTTTATTTCTTTAACTGATATAACTTAAGTTTACAATTCATCAATTTCGTTTTATTCAAAATTCCATTTCTCTTCATACTCGAAGTTATTTAGTATTATTTTCATATTACTTCTATTTCTTTCCAATTCATTCTTAATTTATTCAAACTTTATATAATTATTTCGCTTACAAATTTACTTTTACTTTTTCCTTTTTTTTTATTTCTTTTCAACAATCCAATTCATATAATTTGGTAGTTCATTATACCCAAATATCCAATCGAACCATAACAGTCAATATCCCAATATAACTCATCATAAGATATTAAATAATCGCAACAGAGAATATTGAATGATTTAAATAAATGTGAGGGGTCCAGTTGGATCCCTCCAACCTGTTTTCCCTGCATCCACAAATGTTAGCACCATATAATAGGCCAATTCCAAAATATCATACTATATCACATCACTCAATTCATCCATCCAAACAATTATTTAAATTTAAACATTTTAAAATTTAAATTTTAAACTGAGTGAGATTAACTCACCTTTGATTTTGTATTTGCCATTCACTTCAATATTCCCTTGGTTTTCTTGATCCTTGACCTTGAGTAAATATTATATTATTCATTAATATTTGAAATAATCAAGCAATTTTATTATTATTTATTAACATTTTGAAATAACTTGAACCGTTTATTTCCTTTTATAAATTTAATCAACCAATGATTTTATTTTTAACAGCTATTTATTTATTTTAAACTGATTTTCTTTGATGCTATATATGTATATATTTTTATGCAAATAATCATCGGTTTTCAAAAATCTATATATACATATAAACATCCGAATACTTTAAAATTCCTACTTGTATATATATATATATTTTTTAAAATCATGTCTGTTTGAATTTTCTTTTCTTCTTCTTCTTTTTTTTTATTTTTTTATTTTAAAACTAACTGTTATTATTTATATATATATATATATAACAAATTAATAATAATCTGTAATTAACATAGTTACTGAGATAATTTAAGAAATTACCCCAAAACATCAAGCGATTCCACCTTCCCATGCCCTAGTTCTCGCGCCGCCATCACTAGCCAACGAACACTTCGCTTCCTCTAACTCGCAAGCAACGTCGACCCTCCAGATCGACACGGCCATCAACCCAGACTCGCAACCCATTATTACCTTACCCTCGTCCTCCCTCAAGCTCGCTGTCGCCCTGGCTAAACCCAGCTCGGAAATTGAATTGCGACTTCGCTGCTCGCTCGACTTGGATCGAGATGTACTTAGGAAGAAGATTAAAGAGGAACGGGACTTAAAATTGGGAAGTATTCATTCGATTTAAACGAAGGAGGAAAGGGGATTGGGTTTCGTGAGGATTGGGTTTCGTGAATACTGAGAAGATGAGGGAGGGGCGAAAACTCAAGTCTCGTTTCATATTTTTTTTTTTCTCTAAAGCTTCTCGGCTGATTGATTATTTAAAAAGGGGAAGAGGAACGCAGAGGAGAATGAAGCGTACACTACACGATAGGGGACCGTGATTTGAACTAAAGGAAAAGCTGATGAGAGAGCGACAGATGTGACAGGAATTCGGCTGTAGATATTAAAAGAGAAGCGTGTTTTAAGACGACACCAATTGGCATTGATTCGACCAACTAAAGTTTTATTAAATTTTCAATGCGTTTACCTATCGTACGCTCACACAACATTTTCAATCAATACGAAATTTGAAATCCGATAATAATTCAATATTACGGACCCAATGGAACTGGTTTCGTCGAATTCCGAGACTGTCCCTCGGAAGGCTATTTTTAAATTCAATTTAAACAATAATATTTTAAAACTGAACAAACCACTGTAAATTCAATTTTACAACTTTTATTATTTTCAGTGCTATCAATATAAAATTTTCAAAATTGAACAATTCAGTGTTACACTCAATTTTAACACTTCTATTATATTCAATGTTATCAATATAAATTATAGCCTTCAAATTATGTTTTTAACAGGCTTAAAATCTCAGGTTCAACATTTTATTCAAATTCAAGTTATTTAATTCGATAATTAATTATCAAATAAATTGTGATATCCGAAATTCAATTGAAAATTATCCTATTGAATATTTAAAATCGATTAAATATTCCAATTTAAATTGCTTAAAAATTCCCGGTCGTCACATTCCTTCCCCCTTAAAAGAATTTCGTCCCCGAAATTACTAATTAGGAAGAATGATTCAATACCCGTTTACTTTTCCCAAAACCAATCAGTTCTTAACAATTCAACATCTTACCATCTATCTTTTACAAAAGACCCTTATTATTTTTATTAACTTCCCAAATCCTCCCAAGGTTTCAAACTATACTATTTTTTTAACCATTTAAGTTTCAATTTAAATAACCAAATTTTGAATTATCAAAATTTCTCAAAATTTTTCTAACTCCCTAAATTCCCGAAAAATTTCGCCAGCGTCTCCTTTGCGCGGCTGACTCGGTACAACTACAAAATGGCTCTACAGCCTCCCAAATCCAAAAAGAAAACAAAACGCCAAGTGGCTCAATCCAAATCCCAATCAAATTTCATACCAAATTTAAATACATACCTTTTTGTCGAGCATTTCAAATTTATCTTTTGAAATCCATCCAATTCTATTTTTCCTTTAGATTACCTGCATATCCTGCTTAATACTAATATCCAATCACAATATCCCAAATATTTTATCAACTTTCTTACCAATGTCAATATTTATTAATCCAAATATCGACTTAGAAAGTATTTGTGATATTCCATTTCCAATTAAGAATGCACCATTTCATACTTAAGCTAGTATAAGTATTTTATGTTTTCTTATATTTATTTCACTCCGACCTTAGTTTATATCTATTTCTATTCAAATCAATTCTTTCATTTCCATATGAATTCAATTTATTTTTAGCACTAAATATATAAATCTTGTTTTTCATTTATAACTAAGTTATGTCATTATTTTAGTTAATTTCATTTACTAATTCAGTTTAGTTTCTAATTTGAATTCGCTAGTCGTTAACACAAATTTTCCAAAGTTTTTCTAAAATTTTCTAACTCCCAAAATTTCTGAAAAATTTTGGCAGAGTTCCCTTTGTACGGAGGAGCTTTTGCAATTTAACAAAAGAGATAAATATATATACATCGACCCACACGGTCGGAAAAACCAAAAACAGTTCATATTTCCTATTTGTATTGCATAGGCGTACCTTATTTAGCATTTTAAGCAAGCGGCTAATTATTTTTAGCAAATAGCACTACCAAATCCAGCCACACGGCTCCTAGGTACCTGTACTTACTCAATTTAAACATGTAAGTGCCAAATATATGAAGTTTAACATATTTAACTTACGTTAAAACATATGATTTCCAAAAAGAAATTTACACCAAACATTTTCCGCAAGCAATCTATATAGCTTCCATGCTACTTCAACTATTTCAATCAATTTACAACCCATTTTCATTCAATCCGAATTGTTTTCGATCCATTCGTATACAACTTCATCAATTTGAATGGTTTAAAACTCAATCACTTACATTAATTTATTTTTAAGCAAACTGAACTCATATTTAGTTTAATTGCTCTCAAAATCAATTTATTTCACTTCTATCAACTCATAGAATTTTAATTACTTCCATTTACATCCAATGATAATTTATTCTTTGTAATTTGACAAGATCTATGTGAATAAATAAGTATTTATGTTTATCACCAGTTTAGATGGATTTTAAATCAATTTATTCATAATTCTATTCCATTAGAAAATTTATTCACAATCCATATATTCTCAGTTCCATTGCATTTAAATTTTATTAACCAAAATTAGTTCATTCAAAACCATTAATAATTTAGGTACATCTCCATTACCAATTAAATTTTCCTTCTTATTTTAATTCATTCACATCCATTCATTTATATTTAAAACCATTCCGTAATTGTTTATTCCAAACTATTTTATTTAGCTCAAAAACAATCCAAGCTATTTCATTTAATAACCATTCCTCAACTTATTTAAACCAACACTTCCTTTGGTTCTTATTTATCCCATCCATTCACTTAAATCATTTCTAATAAACTCGAAACATTCTATTTTCCTTATTGTCTCAAGTTATTTCCATCCCTTACTAATTTAGATGGTTTACAATTATTTATTTAAGCATTTTCATTCCATTAAATATTATCGGCAACACACCGAATTTTATTTCAATTAAAATTTATTTCACTTGATTTAAAACTAATCCAATATTATTAAACTTTGTTTAAGTTGAATTAAATTCAACACTCTTCCATCTACTCAGCTTAAGTCAATTTATTTTGATTCAATCAAATTTTACACTGAAGCTCATTCTCATTTCGCAAATAAATATTTTTTTTTTTTATTCAACTTGATTCCATCTCAATTAAATATCATTTTAAATTTTCAATTTCATTTGATTTGTTATTATAAAATTTAACTTTCCAAATTCAACTCATCCCATTTATTACCTGGCTATTTTCCAGGTTATCTTCACTTATTTGGATTTTATTTGCACATTCAAACATTGCTATTTTAATCCATTTACATTTTTATCTGATACACTTCAATTATATTTAATTTGTTAACACTTCAAGTCTAATTTTTAATTAATAACTCAAGTTCTGATTCTATTATCCACTTTGAATTTACCATCCAATTTATTAACTCATAATTCAACTCCATTCTTAATTACTTTACTTTCATCAACAATTTGAATCAGCTTTAATTTATAACTTAAGTTTATTTCCAAACTTCATCATCAACTCACAATTCAATTTTATTAACTAATTTATTATCTAATTAGTTCTCCCATTATTTATGATCCAACACTTGAAATTTTTTTTTTTTTTCATTCCAAATATCACTTTTATTTATTTTCCTTAGTTCAATATACTTTACAATTCAAGTTTGGATTTCCCTCTCATTTCCCTATTCATCTAAATATTTATTTGGATTTGTATTCCATTTCAAAAATTTATAAGCCACAACTTATTATTTACACAATTCCATCCATTATAGGCTTGAATATATTCATCTTTTATTTTTAACTCAAGCCTGTTATTTATTTATAGCCCAATCATATTTTATTTCTATGGATTTTAATTCTTTTATAAGTGATTTTGATTTATTTATTCCAATTCCAATCCTTATCCCACTTAATTCCATTTATTCAGGTAAGAATCTAATGCCATTAAATAATTCAATTGAATTCTTATGCCAATTCAATTTTATTTTGCCTCGGTTTTATTTAACTCAATTCGATTTCAATTTAATTCGGATACAACTGGATATTATTTTCAGCTTATTCAATTTATTTTAATCCAGTTAATTTCATTTTAGCCTTTTAAATTTAAATTCCATTATTCAAAGCTTATATTTATTTCATTTTCATTCACTTAAGTTAAATTTATTTGCTGAATTAAAATTTTCAATCCCTTCTTATTAATATCAACTTCTCTCTATAAGTACATTATTTGATCATTTATTCATTCACCAATTCATTATTTAACCAATGAATTTATTTCCGAACATTTATTATCTTTAGTCCATCCTGACTAATTTTCCCATTTCACATAACTCCACACAATTCCATTTTAAATTCCAATACTCAGTTTCACTTACACTGTTGTTCAACAAATTTCAAAGTTTAAACAACCGTTCAACATTTCAAAATTCCCTTTAAAATCTTCTATATCCAAAATTCGTTTGATAAATTCAATATATCTCTTTGGATTTCAAAACTCAACCAGTTTTGCAAACAATTTCAATTCAAAACAATTTGGTAGCAATTTCACTTCGGGAAACTCGAAAATGAACATCGATGATGCTGCAGTCATCACCGAAGTTATTTTCCAGTGACTCAAGTGAATTCAATGCTATATCACTTTCAAAACCCATTTAAAACAAATTTCCATCCAGAAATACTTCCAAAACAATAATGTTATTATTCATTTTCGAATACTTTGACAAACACTTCCAAAATCTCCAGGATTTAAATTCCCAAATCCAGTTTTAAATCAATTTTTACTATAATGTTATTTGCATAGCTTATGCTCATACAATTCTCATTTGATTATATTTCAATTCACAAATTACATCTATAATTCATATTTATAAATTTCTTTTTATAATAAATTTATTCCTTCAAACTTTGGTTATATTTCCAATTTCTAATTAAATTTTCATTTAACAATGATAATACTTTAATATTATCATTTCGAACATCCAAGCAACCATATATTAGTCAAACAGTTTACAAAAACTTTTATTTATATCAAAATATGTTTTTGGGTAAAATTATTTCATTCACCCATATTTAAAACAATATTGTGTCGATTGCTCTATTCAAGTGTTTAGAAACCCCTTCGATACAGTTGCGCAGACTGTGTCGACGAAGGTTCATATGCCACTCAATAAATCAATCAACACAATATTAAAACAATTTATATTCACTAACAAATACGCGCTCATATCTATTAATACGCTCAAACTCATTTTAGAGTACTATATACTCTATTTTAAATGAGTAATTCCCACCAGAGCCGAGGTTATCACCAACCTATGCTCTGATACCAAGTGTAACAGCCCGCAAATCCGTACCCCTTGAGTCAACACTATTCTACCTAAATCAACTCAAGTTGTACAGAAATACGAACCATTTGGGTTAAAGAAGAAGAGGTAGAAGAAGAGAAAACAAAATCAACATCAGAATCTAACCATCGCAGCGGAATAAAATATAATAGATAGTAAATAATCTTTACTCAAAATCAAATATATCTGTTTACATACATTACATCATCAGAATTAAATCAGCCACAGCTCACATCAATAACATACAATGGATACACAACAACTCAACAACGGAAATATATATATATACAAGTATGAGAATACGTATCGTCAACCAGCTCGTCTCCTGAGCTCCACAGCATCATATCCTGTATTCTATAATACTCGGTCTGACCCGAGCATTACAGTTAAATAATACCCGAGTCAGTCTGGAATACCAGCGTGAGAAAATCACACCCAATTGATTATTAAAGTTTTAAAAATCCTTTGAAAACAAAAGCATCTCGTAAGACCACGCCACAAATAAACATGTCGGGTTTTTACCTTACGATAGCTAAAACAATTTTTATAGAAATCCTCTGATATTATAATAGGGTCTATTTACAAATACTTATAAAATAGCCGAAATTGTTACATGATTAAATTCCAGCTACTAGCCACAAAAGTGGGTAATACAAACAAAACTCGTACAAAGCTCGTAGGGAGAATGGATTTCCAACAATGACTAGGCACTGGGGTACCACCTGTCACAGAACGGGGCCTAGATCACCGTACCGAGGACTACTCCCTTCATCCCCTGCAACACAAGGCCGGAACCATTCCTTACTGAACAGTCCCGAACAAGATAAACCCCGTGGTTGGCGCGACCAACCACCCACTAAGCCGAAAGATATATAAGGGACATCTAGACAGGGGAATTATCTTGTCCTGCTTGGGCATGACCCACCTAACCTTGCTGCATATCCCCTGATTTTCAGTCATTCCCATTTGATGAGGCTTGAGGCTAAGCGTTACCTTTTTAGAACGTTTTCACTTAGAATGCCCATCGCCCACCTGATGATGTTTCGCAAGCATTCGTCCATACAAGTCCGTCCCGGGTTCGAACGGAACCGAAGGCACTACTCCTACTACATCCATTTGGAAATATCCTCAGGATTAGTAGCGACTAGCCCTTGCACTTCACTACTCCATCTTCGACTTCGGACACGTTTTTCGCACGAAACGTATAAACCGAATCGAAGTGGTTTTCGAGAAATTAATCTCGATCCCGGTCTCTTCGAAACGATCAACGTATTTGTCCAATATTGATAGTCGGTTATTTAACTATCAATTATATTCACAAAACAACCATCAACCAATAAATAATTTTCCAAACTATTTATAAATCTCAAAAATATCTTCACGAGATATATTGCTATTTTCAATCCTTTGAAAACAGTTTCAAAAACTATCTTCCTTTCTCAGAATCATTTCTCAAATAGTTTCTATTTCCACTGGAATTGCCAAGCACAAAACTTAGATTTTTAAAATAATTTAAAAACAATTTACTTTAAATATACTTTTAAACGTTTAAGTTAGAACTACTTCAATAATTTACTAAAAATACTTACTATATGATTTTTAATAATAAGGTTACTTTATAAAATATAAACTAGGTTTTCATGTTTAAATATAAAATACTAAGTCACTTTTAAATAGTTATTTCAATAATAGATTTGAAAAATATTTACTTAAGAATTTTAAACATTCATAAATAATAAATTTTCTAGAATATGTTTTTTTTTTAAGACCATGTTAAAACTTTTATCTTATATTTAAAATTTCTTTAAAAACGTACTTGGCTATCCAGGGAAATATACTTCTTTCCACATTCTTCTTGAAATTCCAATTTCAAACACCTGAATCAATTTACAAATTGATTTCAAATTGATTCTATTTTATCTCAAAAACCATTAATTTCAAATTTTATTTCTTACTTATTATTTAACATACTTTAACTGAAAACACAAGTTTTAGATTTTTCAGATTACTTCTTAACCCTTTTAAATAAATTTAGACTTTGAATTTTAACACAATTCTTTATTTCTTTAATTGATATAACTTAAGTTTACAATTCATCAATTTCGTTTTATTCAAAATTCCATTTCTCTTCATACTCGAAGTTATTTAGTATTATTTTCATATTACTTCTATTTCTTTCCAATTCATTCTTAATTTATTCAAACTTTATATAATTATTTCGCTTACAAATTTACTTTTACTTTTTCCTTTTTTTTTATTTCTTTTCAACAATCCAATTCATATAATTTGGTAGTTCATTATACCCAAATATCCAATCGAACCATAACAGTCAATATCCCAATATAACTCATCATAAGATATTAAATAATCGCAACAGAGAATATTGAATGATTTAAATAAATGTGAGGGGTCCAGTTGGATCCCTCCAACCTGTTTTCCCTGCATCCACAAATGTTAGCACCATATAATAGGCCAATTCCAAAATATCATACTATATCACATCACTCAATTCATCCATCCAAACAATTATTTAAATTTAAACATTTTAAAATTTAAATTTTAAACTGAGTGAGATTAACTCACCTTTGATTTTGTATTTGCCATTCACTTCAATATTCCCTTGGTTTTCTTGATCCTTGACCTTGAGTAAATATTATATTATTCATTAATATTTGAAATAATCAAGCAATTTTATTATTATTTATTAACATTTTGAAATAACTTGAACCGTTTATTTCCTTTTATAAATTTAATCAACCAATGATTTTATTTTTAACAGCTATTTATTTATTTTAAACTGATTTTCTTTGATGCTATATATGTATATATTTTTATGCAAATAATCATCGGTTTTCAAAAATCTATATATACATATAAACATCCGAATACTTTAAAATTCCTACTTGTATATATATTTTTTTTTTTTAAATCATGTCTGTATGAATTTTCTTTTCTTCTTCTTTTTTTTTATTTTTTTATTTTAAAACTAACTGTTATTATTTGTATATATATATATAACAAATTAATAATAATCTGTAATTAACATAGTTACTGAGATAATTTAAGAAATTACCCCAAAACATCAAGCGATTCCACCTTCCCATGCCCTAGTTCTCGCGCCGCCATCACTAGCCAACGAACACTTCGCCTTCCTCTAACTCGCAAGCAACGCCGACCCTCCAGATCGACACGGCCATCAACCCAGACTCGCAACCCATTATCACCTTACCCACGTCCTCCCTCAAGCTTGTTGTCGCCCTGGCTAAACCCAGCTCGGAAATTGAATTGCGACTTCGCTGCTCGCTCGACTTGGATCGAGATGTACTTAGGAAGAAGATTAAAGAGGAACGGGACTTAAAATTGGGAAGTATTCATTCGATTTAAACGAAGGAGGAAAGGGGATTGGGTTTCGTGAGGATTGGATTTCGTGAATACTGAGAAGATGAGGGAGGGGCGAAAACTCAAGTCTCGTTTCATATATTTTTTTTTCTCTAAAGCTTCTCGGCTGATTGATTATTTAAAAAGGGGAAGAGGAACGCAGAGGAGAATGAAGCGTACACTACACGATAGGGGACCGTGATTTGAACTAAAGGAAAAGCTGATGAGAGAGAGACAGATGTGACAGGAATTCGGCTGTAGATATTAAAAGAGAAGCGTGTTTTAAGACGACACCAATTGGCATTGATTCGACCAACTAAAGTTTTATTAAATTTTCAATGCGTTTACCTATCGTACGCTCACACAACATTTTCAATCAATAAGAAATTTGAAATCCGATAATAATTCAATATTACGGACCCAATGGAACTGGTTTCGTCGAATTCCGAGACTGTCCCTCGGAAGGCTATTTTTAAATTCAATTTAAACAATAATATTTTAAAACTGAACAAACCACTGTAAATTTCAATTTTACAACTTTTATTATTTTCAGTGCTATCAATATAAAATTTTCAAAATTGAACAATTCAGTGTTACACTCAATTTTAACACTTCTATTATATTCAATGTTATCAATATAAATTATAGCCTTCAAATTATGTTTTTAACAGGCTTAAAATCTCAGGTTCAACATTTTATTCAAATTCAAGTTATTTAATTCGATAATTAATTATCAAATAAATTGTGATATCCGAAATTCAATTGAAAATTATCCTATTGAATATTTAAAATCGATTAAATATTCCAATTTAAATTGCTTAAAAATTCCGGGTCGTCACAGATCCTTTAATTAATCAAGACCTTAATTAAGTAAAGATAAACCCTTTACCTTAATTAATTTACTTAATTACATCATTTAAATCTTATTAAAATAAGTGTTTGACATTAATTTATTATTATCATACAAATTCATTTGAGATCTTTTTGATTACTTAAAGTTTAATACACTTACCTAAATCACTTCTTAATTACATCCATAAATCACATTTGAAAACACTTAGAGATTTAATTAAACAATTAACCTATTATATAATTATTTGAAAACAAAACAATTTTTAAACATTTAACTTTAACATTTTAATCTTTGAAAACTTTTTTAAAAACTTTTTTAACAAATTTACTTTGGAAATTTGGTTATCATTCCTTTGAAAACTTTAAAAACTTGATCATGTTTTCCATTTAAAAATCTGGTTATTTAAACTCAGACCAAAACCTGAGCTAACTCTCTCATCTCTCCTCCGATGAAACTTGCGAATCAACCCAAGCAAAACTCCACACAAACCCAAGTCCCTCCCGAGTCTACCTTCCCTTCTTCCTTCCTCTATTCCATTAGCTACAGCCAACTAAAACCCCACAATGTCCAGTGCACCGTGCATGTGCACACGGCGTCGGAGTCACTCCGATCATCGCCACCGACACTCCTCAATCGCCGCCGACTTCCTTGACCATCCTCGTAATCCAGAATCACTCACAAGCCCCAAAATCAAAAACAAGCAAATCAATATACCCAAGAATAAAACCGATCGACTACTTCCACCTGCGCTACCCACCTCCGATCACCATAGGCCTTGTCCTCGAGTTCTTACCTTCGCCAAAATCCTCCTTCCCTTTCCCCCCACCCCGGTCCCACTCGACGTCATTTCGTCAACGAAATCATCACGATAACCATGTCGACTCTTACGGGGTCTTAAACCCTAAATCTTATCGAACCGCGCTCGCCGACACCCAGAAAAATGCGAGACTATTTTTCACATGGCCGCCGAACCACTACCCTGCTCTGGCCATAACCCCGAGGTTACTGATCCTTGCAGCTACCAGAAATCGATGATATATCCAATTCCGATCATCCCACAATTCCTCTCAAACCACAAGCTTAAAAATCCTAATTTTATCATTAAAAATCATGGTTTTCATAACCGAATACGATTATATAGGTGAATCAAGAAATCATGGAAATTATTTTTATGAAATGTTCAATTCTCACTGTGTATTTCTTTTTTCCCAGAAAATATAAAATAATTACACTTGAAACCATTTTTAAAGATGATGTTGCATTCATACAAATGCATTTCATTTAGAGGTCATGACCTGTAGGAGATTGGAAAGGAAGAAATTGATTTTTGAACTTATTTTTGGTCTGTTAATATAAAACGGAGATATACATATGTACACACAGGCATGCAAACAGAAATTCAATCTATATACCTAAACAACATTTATTTCATCCATGCAAATCATATTTAAGTCATTATTATCATCAATTGTTACATGCATAAACTATACATAATGATTAAACTTAAAAAGAATCAGAGTTTACTCGCTGGTATTGTTAAACAGAAGATAGGTTTGAAAAAAATAGACTTGAATGATCTCGATCTGGACTTGGTTAATGATCTGAGACTTGAAGTTTTTGAGTTGAATTTGAATTTGCTTGTTTGTTTTCAGGTTAAAAACTTTAGAGCAGTTTTTACTGTAAAATCTTCTTAGATTTTGATTTTATTTTAGAAGATCAAAGAAAGAATTAAGAAAGGAGAAGCGAAAATGTTTTTGAACTCAAAACAGCCTTCTCAACATATTATTATACTTTAATTTAAAAGAAAAACCATTGCCACTTGTTTTTATGCATGTTATCTCAAGTCACAAATGTTAAATGCATGTATACAAAGCTTACAAATGTTTTTATTAATTTAAATATTATGTTTTATATTTATTTATATATTTCCTTTTTATTTACTAAGTTTACTTAATATGATAAAAACACTTTTATGTTAAATACTTATACTTTTATATTTGCTAATTATATTTATCACATGTATACCTTAAAGAAATATATTAAAACCTTTATTTATTCTTATTTAAATTTTACTTAAGTTATTACTAATTTAAATAATAACTATATATAAATACTTACCTAAAGTGTTTTAAAATGTTGAATTTTAACTTTAAATAACTTTTGAGGATTATTATACTAAATTCAAACCAATTCTTTTTATTCACAATATATTAATACACACACACACAAGATTGGAAATATCTTATGTGAATTTTTGACATATATATGTATCCACACTTTTACAAATTTCCATATATTCTACTACCCATGGCATATATATATATATATATATATATATATATATATATATATATATATATTTACACACTTATATATTTGTATATGTATACATTTAAAATTTTCAACATTATAAAATTTTCATATATCTATTTATATATATATGTATGTATGTATGTATGTATGTATATATAGATATTTTATCTTAAATTAAATAGTGAAATATATTATTCATTTATCCAGAGATTTATATTTCAATATTTATTATAGTTTCAAATCCATATATACATATATATATATATCATAATTTTATTTGTCCAACTTACAAATCGGTATTTCAATAAATTTAATCCTGCTAATTACCAATTAACAGATGTCTAAAATCCGGGTTATCACATTCCTCCCCCCTTTGAATCTTTTCGTCCTCGAAAAGGAACAAAGCAAGAATTTAATTAAAATGCTTATTATCAGTTAAATTACATTTTCTATTTAAATTTTTTAAAACACTTTAAAAATCTACATAATAATATCAGAATTGTTTTATAAAAATACTTTTTATAACTTGTTGTCTCAACAAGTCCATCCTTGTTCTTACAGAAATTCGGTCATACGTTGATCAGGCGTAGGACTGAAAATCTATAAGTACTTAGCAGACCTGTTTTCAACACCTAGTGAAAATACTTGGAAAATACTTTTGTGAAAAATATAGAAAATACTTTTGAAAATATAAGAAACATTTTTAGTGAGAATGCTGTAGAAATCATCACCCCCTCCATGGTTATAGTTAACTCGATGATTACGACCCATCCCAGCAAAACCATAGAAAACTATGGGCACTCGACGCCCCTCGATTATACTATGGAACCTACCACAGATCGCAGCTACACCGAGGTTTTACGTCGCCATCACGGCGAAAACCCATGTAATTGTAGGCATCAGCGCGCTCTTATTTCGCTGCTAAATGAAACTTCTCCACTCCTACATAGATCGCAGACTACATCAGTCGAGTCCCAATGTAGCCTGTAGGCACTCACTGCCACACGACTTTCGCTATGTCTTCATAGATCGCAGTCTACCAATGTTACGTTGCCCTCCCGGCAAAAACAAACGTAGACCGTAGGCACCCACTACCCTCAACTTTCGCTATGGTCCGCAGTAGATCGCAGTGACATCGAGTTACACTGTCGTTGTATAACCCAAATGCCTCTATAGGCATCGGCACCCTCGAATTTCGCTACCCACACACATTCTCAAGAACTTCAGTTTGTCTGGACTTCCTCTTAGGATCAAATTTAGAACCCCCCTTAGGGTTCAAGGCAGAACAACCCCGTGGATCTCCTAAGAAGTTCATTTCATGGGAGCGCCTTTTTCCCCAGAGCCAATCTTAAAATATTTTGTACTATACACTTATAGTATCTTTCAAATCATACTCTTTATGATTTACATAAATCTGCTTTACACAAAACTGATATCTCAAATCGATAGTTCCAAACTTGGCTTTTCAAATTTCCAAAATTGATTTTTTTTCCAAAAATCAAAAGCCTTTCAAAATCCATAGGTTCCAAAGCCTTTTTCCCAAAATTATTCTCATAAAATCATTAATATATATATATATATATATATTCATTCTTTTAACTAGAACAAAATATTTTTCAAAGATCTTTTCTTCTGGCTATAGATTCATCAAGGGGGGTTTATCACATATAATAAAAATATATATAACTTTATTATGCTAAATCAAATATTCAAGTTTGATTTCTTTTAAAAAGTTATTTGCCACATTACTTACTTTTTATAAAATGAGTTTCAATCATAGAGATATCCAACTTCCACTTTTACTCATCATATGTTCTCAAAATATACTTTTTTTTTCAAAATCCTTCTTACATTTCTTTCAAAAATTTCAATTTCTATTACATTCTAGCACATACAACGTACATATATCATCCGTACGCAATATTAAATCTGATCGCTCACTCGATCACACAATTTCACTTCCGAACTAGTATCGTCCACCCGACTTCCTAGTGCAGACTCGGATCTGGTTTCTTGATCAGAAACCGTCGTTCTCCTTGCTTAGCCATAACTATGATAGAGAATTTCCAAAACCAATCAAAAATCCATATCCAGGTTCGCCATCGAAAATCGAGTGAAAAATCCTAACTCGGATCGATATACTATCTCGAAATTCTATGCTCGAATCTGGATCAAGTCATTATGCGAATAGAACAATATACGTACATCCTACGTATTTACCTTCATTGATTATCAGCTAAATCAATTTCCTTTCTATTCACCTTCATTGTGATTCTATTCACTTATTCACAATGCCTCCATTTTCATTTGGGTTATCACTTTAATTATAAACGGTTTGCACTCTGACCACTTGAATTTAGAAAATAGCTTAAAACGATTAAAATATTTATTAGTTGTAAATAGCAGTAGAATAATTAAGTAATTATAAAATAGTTGTATAATAGTTAAATAGTTGTAGAATAGTTAGATAGTTCCAAAAATAGTTGTAAAAGAAGTATAAGATAGTTTGGGTTTTACAAAGAAAGGTTAGATAGTAAATAGCTAGAAAAATAGATTTAAAACAGTTTATATTAAAATAATTTATTTGAAAATAGTTTTCAGAGTCAAACTGGTTCAATTTCCCGATCTCCATTTCCAATAATTTCCAATCCCATTCCAAATTCAAATTAATTCCAATTTGAGTTTAAATTTATTTAACTTCAAGCTCACTTTCAAATTATTCAAATCGAATTCAATTTGAACTAAATTAAATTCCAATCTCAACTTTAAACCATCTCGAATTATATAAATTCAAGTTAAATATTTAATTGTTGATTTAATCCTTTAAATCAAATCAACATTTATTTTTAATTTAACAGCCTAAGTCTTTAAATAATTAAATTTTAAGCCCAATATTCATTTTTAATTGCCTTGCTTCTACATAAACTTATTTCTAGGTTCAAATAATAGCTCAAATCCTTTGTAAACAATTTAATCTTTAGAATTTAATTTATTACCAAATTTTAACTTCTAATTTTGAAACCAATTCTTAACAATTTTAGTTTGCATGTTTATTTTTAACACTTAAATCTTAAGTTCAAGGTGATTACATTCCCATAATTTCTATTTTATTTCTAAAAACCAAAATCATTTGAATAATTTCAAATTAAAGTTTCATCTCCATTTTATTCAGTAATGGATATATATATATATCTGTGTGTACGTATGTATGTATGTATATATTTATATATGTGTGTGTGTGTGTGTGTGTGTGTGTATATATCTCAATCCACTTCATAATTCATTCAAAATAATTCAATTCACTATTTCACAGATTATTAATAGCAATAGGATGATAGCAGGATATATCAAAGTAATAAACATCAAAATTATTTAAAACATCCATAAGCGCATCTATTATCAATTTTCAGAGCTCAAACTTGTTTTGAGATCACACATAACTCCATTCAAACCAACCATTTAACTTCCCTAAGTTAAATCTCAATTTACTTAATCCAGTCAACCTTACTTAATTTGAATTCTCCATTTCAAATTTAAACTTCTTATCAATATCCTTTCTGTAATGACCCTGACTCAACCTTCGAAAATCGACATCCAAATACTTCACCCGTATTCGAATGCCGCAGATTCAAACATTGAGTCCGGTTCGTCGGAGCTTATAACACATTAAGTACAACAACACAGTGGAAGAAAAACAATATATCATTGATACAACAATGCATACAATATCTGTTACAATATGATACAACAGATGCCCAACACTATCAGAGCCAAAATGCACAACAGCGGAAACACGGCAGCGGAAAGATATAACCAACATAGGCTCCAAAAGAATCCAACATCCCAACTGCAACTCCATCTCCAATGCTTCACAACCAAATAGCTCAACCCAAAAGCTTCAAAGACTCCAATCCAATAAGCTTGAACCACCATCAATGCTGAACTTGAGAAAATTCGGCCCGGAATGCGATTTTCAAAATCCAAAGACTTCGAAGATTTTTCAAAAGCTACACCGACTATCTGACTATCTGAAAACATGACTCTAGGCTGCCCGTGCGGAAAATTGTGGGCACCCAGAGTTCAGAAATGGAACAATAAACTTCAGGTCAGTCATGGGACTGGTGTGAGCAAACAAAAACAGTTTTTATTTGAACAAAACAAACAAAAAGAATTTAAAAAGAAATTCGCTATACTTTTTGGAAAATGAAACTACCATAAAGCCTCCCGGCACACACACAATGCAATCGCACACTTGGAGGAGATTTCTCCTTATGATAGTCAAACATGCTTGATACGAAAAATCCCCTTTTGATATTATTATTAGTGCATAGTGGAAAACATTTCGAAAGTATAATATTAAGCTTAGCCAGCATAGGTACCATTATATTATGCCTGTTGTACTACCACTTGTGGTGGCAGGTTATACAACTGCAATCGTAAAGGGCTCGTATTGTTTTGTTTCGAGTTCCAACAAATGGTCAGGCTAAGGAACTTCCTCACTACATGGGTACGCCTTTGGAGGGACGCCCTGAGAACTTAACCAGCTCTCTACCAACACAATGCCAGGTTACCTTTGTAACTAGGTAAATACTGACACGAGTATGCCATCCCCTGGTCGTTACCGACCTTTATCTGAGGATCCTCAACACCAACAAATTTTCAACAACCATATAGGTTAAATATCTGGGCTCCATACCATAATACCACCTTTTTCCAGAAGGAAATGGACATACCCTAAAGGGCGCGACCCTCATAACCTTGTTGTATCCTTCCTGTTTCGACCATTTCCGAGTTGTGAAGTCCTGATGATGTCTCGTCCGCAAAGCTACGCTTTTCACCAAAGCCATGCTTTGCTCAACAAATGATCAGCAGCATTCAGCATGCCACATTACCAAATTGGGAATATATCACTAGTAACCATCAACTACATAACCTATGAGCTCGTACGTCTCAGAGAAGGGTGTTAAGCTAAGAAAATAAATTCTCCGCCACTAAACAGAAATGTATCTGATAGAAACCAGCTTTACATATCAAAGTGTGATGTCAGACATACATCCATACAAGTCCATTCTGGGTTCGAACGGAAGCAAAGGCACTTCAAAGAAGCCCTTGCAAATTTGGGTATTTACAGTCCCGATTGGACTCCCCATCACATATGGAGATCTCTATACCGTAGCAACTCAGTGAAAAGACATTCGATGGGTAATCCTTTCGTTCTTGAAAATACCTGGTCTTCACCACCGGTCTTCAAATGTTATCCATTTTATCGTATCATTATTCAGAATGGGTTATATGACATAAAGTCCTCTCCCGGCTAAACCGTTAATGAGCGCTAACTTTAAAACCATATGGTTATATTGGGATCTTAGTTAAGTCACAACTTTCAGCCCAAAACCGTTCCTTTTGAATGGTTTAAACAAATTTCCAATTTCAAATCTTTTATACAAAAGATACCTTTAAGATCCTCTTCAATTTGAAAAACAAAAATTCCACCAATCTTTCACAAAGATTCATTCATAGCTTTCAGAACTATTTCCATTTCAAATTTGAAATCCTTTCAACAAAACTAGGAATTCTTTCTTTATAAGAAACCCATTATCATTTGAAAACAAATGCTTTTTATTTTGGGAAAATCCGATTAAATATGCACAAGTTATAGCCCTTAAAGTATAAACTTGGGTTAAATTTAAATTCCTAAAATACTTCCACTAAAATACTTTAAAAATGGTTTAAAAAATCCATATATATATATATACATTATATAATCTGTATAACCCTTTTTAAACCAAGTTTTCAAATATATATAGGTATGTATAGAATTCAACTTCAAAATCTTGAATTCAAATTCAAATTAAATTATTTAGTTTCAAAACTTTAACAAACCATTCAAAATAAATTTAACTTCATAATCCTTTTTCAGAAGTTTCTCACATTTAACCCATACACACTTCCAAACCATTTTGGATTCCAAAATTCCACTTTTAAAACAATTTCATCATTTTGAATAAAATAATATTAAATTCGAATATCTATGAATTAACCAATTTCCTCGTGAAATCCACATTTTTGTGTGTGTGATGTAGTCCAGGGGTTTTACATACAACAATAACATATCATAGCCATCATCAATTCAATCACAGCAATATCGATAAGCGATATAATCCTATAACGTTTATCTTCATTCATAGATTCACAAATAAATATTTAAATTCCATACAGGTAAATAATTTACACACAGCTCAATCCAAAATAATGCATATCACAGAATATTACAGATCAGAGATATCAAACAATGCAAGGCATTCCATACAATCCAAACATCCATAAGTAAGATCAATTAATCGTCTTATTGACTTAAACCAGGTAAATTACTTATGAGTAAATTACTAATCCTGGTTAATTAACATTAATTAATTACATACCATTTTAATTAATTATCCTTTGATCATTTATTAATTAACCTTTAATAATAAATTAATTAACTTTTAATTATTTAATTATCCTTAGATTAATTATCCTTTGATTAATTATTCTTAATTACATTAATTAATTGACCCTTAATTAATTGCCATTTAATTAATTATCCTTAATTAATTACAATAAGTGATTATCCCTAATCACTTATATTAATAAATCATAAATTAATTACATTGAGTAACTATCCTTTAATCACTTGATTAGTCAACTTTAATCATTAATTAATTACTATTAATTAAGTAATTATCTTTAATTACTTTCATTAAGTTATTATCTTCAATTACTTTCATTAAGTAATTATCATTAAGTAATTAATTACCCTTAACTACTTACATTAATTAACCTTTAATCCATCGATTAATTATTTTTCTGATTATCCACTTTAATTAATTAAAGATAAACCTTTTTATCTAAGTTCATTACTTAATTACATCATTTAAATTAAATGCTTGAAATCATTTTATACAAAAATATTGATTAATTAAAGTTTAATACACTTACCATAATCACTTCCTTAATTACATCATTTTGTTTTAGAAAACAAAATAAAGATTTTATAAGATAATTAACCTTATAATTATTTCAAAAACAAAACGATTTAAATTCAAAACACACTTAACTTTAAGAATTAAATTTTTTGAACCAAACAAATTTTTAAACATTTGAGTTTTATCATGTTGAAACTTTGAAACTTGTTTATTTCATTTGTCTTTGAAAAACTTTGTATAACATTTAGCTTTCAACTTACATCGCTTTTTATTTTTTTTAAAACAGTACAGATTTACTTACAAAATCTTTAAAATCATCACATAATTTATTTGTAACTTTAAAACCTGTTATGCTCAAAACAACCTGAGCCAAGTTCGTAAATTACCCGAGCTCATTTCAATTTTTCTCGAGCAAACATTAATACACTCGCGGCCTTCTATACTTCAAGACATACTCGAGATAATCTCGAACCAAACTCGAGAAAACAGCTTCTTTCCCAAAGCTCAGATCAATCCTGACACGATTGTGCATGTGTGCACGATGCAGCCGTTTCGACCGTCATCGATCGATGCCACGACCACCTACATGTCAATGATAACTACACCAATTTCCTCGTTACCCAGATCAACGATAACGATAGCAAATCGAATTTTCGTCGATCGGTTGAAAACTGGAACAAAAACACGATCGTCAATACTCCTCGCTAACGATGAAATCCTCCACCAGAACTCACGTCTCTCCGACCAGATAAACCTCACAGACCCACGCGACGTTTCCACCCCCCACGCGATCACCTCCGGCCTCCCCACGGTGACGAAATCACCATGAATACACTGTTTACTCAATCAGGCGACGAAACCCTACTCCGTCGATTCCTGACCACCACAGCCATCTATAATTTCCCAGGCCTATTTTCCCGAAATCACCAGACCACCGACTACCACCAGCCCAAAGCATGACGACCCTCCTCCTGATGTTCGTCAGAATTTGACAAAAATACCGATTCTGATCAACTTAATATATCTCAACAATTACTTACCTAAAAATCAAGATTTTTCTACCTAAATTCATCGCTTTCTAATACTAATCTAGTTCTGTAATGAAATTCTGAAATTAAGATGATGAATTTTTGAGTTATATTTGGATTATCTTGTATTTTATATTTTTTGTAAAAATTGCTAAATATAAAATCTTGAAACTATTTTTAAAATTAATATTACACTGAAATGATCATCTTTCATTCTAAGATCAAAGCATATATCTGATTGTATGAGGAGATATGGATTTTTAAAGGTTTGTTCTTCAGTCTGAGATTCAACAAAGACTAATATCTATATACACACAGACATGCACAGCCATTTTCATGTGTGTGTGTGTGTATACATGCAGGCATACTTAACAACTGAACAAACATTTATACTTGCATACTTCAAGTGTTAACACAAGCATCAACATGTATATACATAGGTTTGGGTATATTTGCTCACCTACAATTTTGATTAAGCAAAGAACAGAGAATAAGCTTGGATTTGATTGTGTTGAGTTAAACCCTTGCTTGATCTGATTTGCATTGTTTCAGGCTTGAAATGCTTCAGGTTTGAAGCTTCAGTTTAAAACTTGAATTGTGATGAAACTGAAGCATTGATTTGAGTTTTGAACTGAATCTACTGCATGATTAAATTCTGGTTGAGCTTGAAAACAAGGTTTGAATTTGAATCTGGTTTTGAAAACTATTTATTTGATTTTTGAATTGCTTTCAGGTTTGATTGTTTTGTTTCAGGTTTCATTTTTGGTTTTGTTTATGGGGTTAAGTTTTTCAAGAGTTTGTTTTCTTTGAATATTTGAAAGAAAATTGAGAAAGGAAGGAGATAATCATATATATACACATAGCTTTGATTATTCATTATTTTTGAAAAAATTAATATTTGACACTTGTATTATTGTGTTGTAATTACCTTACATTTGCTTAATTCTTTTGTTAAGACACTTACACTTGTATTTTGATGTTTTAGATAGTTACACATGTCCTATGCATGTATTTAAATTTTTAAATATATTTATTATATGTTTAAACTTTTATTTAAATGTCTTCTTATATTAATATATAAATTTATGTATTATTATTTATATATGTATTATGTTTATATTTAGTTATATATATTTATATTCTATTTTCAATTTTTAATAACTACTTTTCCATTTAAAAATATTTTTTATAATCTTAAAGAAAAATGATTTTTAAAACCAATTGTACATTAATAAATAAACACACATATGTATGTTATAAAATTTAGGTTTAAACAACTTTTAAAATTTTACTATATTAATTTCAAAATACAATTTCATATATTATATCATATATTATAATTAGAAAATAAATTTTCATTAATTTTAAAATTAAAGAGTTTTCAAATTTATTTCTCAAAATATTTATTTTAGAATTTTAAAAATCATAATTTATATATACATATATATAAACACATAAGTTATTCAATTTTTGGAAAAAATTATATTAATTCACAATTTAATTCAAAATTTTATATTAATTGTCAAATTAAATTTTATATTAATTATCAAATCCCCCTTAAGAAAATTTCATCCCCGAAATTTGCTAGACAGGGAGACAACCAAAGATGGATACACAAAAGATAGAGAATCGACTCATCAGATCAAGCTTAAATATTTATTCTATATTTGGCTTACCAAATCAGAATATCATCAATAAATATGAGAACAAACTTATTCGATACTTTACGAAATATTTGGGTCACCGGGTCTACGAAATATGCAGGGGCATTGGTTAGTTCAAAGAAATAACTAACCGTTCGTAGAATATATCAGGACCCCAAAGAACAGATAAACGATTCAATCTTCCACAATTCTCAAACACTAGGTATGGATTTCAAAATCAGGTCGAATACCCCAAAGTATACACCAGCTTGTCCCTCTTCGGACTTTGATCCTCACAAGAAATTACATTAGAATTTCAAATTCATTAAAGTTGTAAAAAGGAAAAGCTGATAGAGAACCGATGAAGAGAATACGAAATAGGAACATATCTACAACGATTCGCAGGGCCACCACCACACCAAAGCTTCATCTTCGAGCTGCCATGAAGCCATCAGAGAATTGAAATCGGATGATGAACAAAGAGATTGATGGAAAAATTTGTTAGGTTGTTGCAGGGTATCGACCATTTATAGCGGTACTTCCCAGTCCCCTATCTCGTCCTCTTCTTGCACTCATACTCATTATCTGTGAATAGTAAGAGAATTTATTTAGGCATACGGATGAATATCTTAGGGATATACTTATTCTAGGGCATTTATCCCTATCTCTAACGAGCCACCTAATGTGTTATACTCCTGAGCTAAAGTTTTTACTCAACCTTCAGCTTTG
The DNA here is from genome assembly GCA_030765085.1 of Allium cepa. NCBI lineage: Eukaryota > Viridiplantae > Streptophyta > Magnoliopsida > Asparagales > Amaryllidaceae > Allium > Allium cepa. The sequence goes on along the minus strand of CM060939.1, from coordinate 642,602,099 downwards.
ATACCAAATATAATGACCCTGACTCGACCTTCGAAAATCGACATCCAAATACTTCACCTATATTCGAATGCCGCAGATTCAAACGTTGAGTCTGATTCGTCGGAGCTTATAACACATTAGGTACAACAACACAGCGGAAGAAAAACAATATATCATTGGTACAACAATGGATACAATATCTGATACAATATGATACAATAGATGCCCAACACTATCAGAGCCAAAATGCACAACAACGGAAACACGGCAGCGGAAAGATAGCACCAACATAGGCTCCAAAAGAATACAACATCGCAACTGCAACTCCATCTCCAATGCTTCAAAACCAAATAGCTCAACTCAAAAGCTTCAAAGACTCCAATCCAATAAGCTCGAACCACCATCAATGCTGAACTTGAGCAAATCCGGTCCGGAATGCGGTTTCCAAAATCCGAAGACTTCGAAGATTTGCCAAAAGCTATACCTATTATCTGACTAACTGAAAACACGAATCTAGGCTGCCCATGTGGAAAATTGTGGGCACCCAGAGTTTAGAAAGGGAACAATAAACTCCGGGTCAGCCATGAGACTGGTGTGAGCAAGCAAAAACAGTTTTTATTTGAACAAAACAAACAAAAAGAATTTAAAAATAAATTCGCTATGCTTTTTGGAAAATGAAACTACCATAAGGCCTCCCGGCACACACACAATGCAATCACACACTTGGGGGAGATTTCTCCTTATGAAAGTCAAACATGCTTGATACGCAAAATCCCTTTTTGATATTATTATTAGTACATAGTGGAAAATATTTCGAAAGTATAATATTAATCTTAGCCAGCATAGGTACCATTATATTATGTCTGCTATAGCTACCACCTTTGGTGGTAGGTTATACAACTTCAATCGTAAAGGGCTCGTATTGTTTTGTTTGGATTTCCAACAAATGGTCAAGCTAGGGAACTTCCTCACCACATGGGTACGCCTCTGGAGGGACACCCCAAGAACTTAACTAGCTCTCTGCTAACACAAGGCCGGGTAACCTCTGTAACTAGGTAACACTGACACGAGTATGCCATCCCTCGGTCGTTACCAACCTTTATCTGAGGATCCTCAACACCAACAAATTTTCAACAACCACATAGGTTAAATATCTAGGCTCCACACCATGATACCATCTTTTTCCAGAAGGAAATGGACATACACTAAAGGGCATGACCCTCATAACCTTGCTGCATCCTTCGTGTTTCGACCATTTTCGGGTTGTGAGGTCTTGATGAGGTCTCGTCCACAAAGCTATGCTTTTCACAAAAGTCATGCTTTGATCAACAAATGATCAGCAGCACTCAGCATGCCACATTACCAAATTAGGAATATATCACTAGAAACCATCAACTACATAACCTCTGAGCTCGTACGTCATAGTGATGGGTATTATGCTAAGAGAATAAATTCTCCACCACCAAACAGAAATGTATTTGATAGAAACCAGCTTTACATCTCAAAGTGTAATGTTAGACATACATCCATACAAGTCCATTCCGGGTTTGAACGTAACTGGAGGCACTTCAAAGAAGCCCTTGCAAATCTGGGTATTCACAATACTAATCGGACTCTCCATAACATATGGAGATCTCTATACCATAGCTACTCAGTGCAGAGTCATTTTATGGGTAATCCTTTCATTCTCTAAAATACCCGGTCTTCACCATCGGTCTTCAAATGCTATTCATTTTGTCATATCATTATCCGGAAAGGGTTATATGACATAAAGTCATCTCCTGGCTAAACCAAATAATGAGCGCTAATTTTAAAACCATATGGATATATTGGGATCTTAGTTAAGTCACAACTTTCAGCCCAAAACCATTCCTTTTTAATGGTTTAAATAAATTTCTCTTTCAAATCTTTTATACAAAAGATTCACCTTTAAGATCCTCTTCGAATTGAAAACAAAATTTCACCAATCTTTCACATAGATTCATTCATAGCTTTCAAAATAATTTCCATTTCAAATTTGAAATCCTTTCAACAAAACTAGGAATTATTTCTTTATAAGAAAGCTATTATCATTTGAAAACAAATGATTTTTATTTCGGGAAAATCCGATTAAATATGCACAAGTTATAGCCCATAAAGTATAAACGTGGGTTAAATTTAAATTTCCAAAATACTTCCTTTAAAATACTTTGAAAATGGTTTAAAAAAGCAATATATATATACATTATATAATTTGTATAACCCTTTTTGAACAAAGTTTTCAAATATATTTATATATAGAATTCAACATTAAAATCTTGAATTCCTAGTCTAATTAAATTATTTAGTTTCAAAACTTTAACAAACCATTCAAAATAAATTTAACATCAAAATCGTTTTTCAAAAGTTTCTCACATTTAACCCAAATAAATTTCCAAACCATTTTGGATTCCAAAATTCCACTTTTAAAACCATTTCATCGTTTTGAATAAAATAATATTAAATTCAAATATCTATGACTTAACCAATTTCCTCGTGAAATCCATATTTGTGTGTAGGTGGTGTAGTCCAGGAGTTTTACACACAACAATAACATATCATAGCCATCATCAATTCAAGCACAACAATATCGATAAGTGGTATAATCCTATAACGCTTATCTTCATTTACAGATTCACAGATAAGTATATAAATTCAACGCAGATAAATAATAATTTACACACAGCTCAATCCAAAACAATTCATATCACATAATATTACAGATCAGAGATATCAAACATTGCAAGGCATTCCGTACAATCCAAACATCCATAAGTAAGATCAATTAATCGTCTTATTAACTTAAACCAGATAAATTACTTATGAATAAATTACTGATCTTGGTTAATTAACATTAATTAATTACAAACCATTTTAATTAATTATCCTTTGATCATTTATTAATTAACCTTTAATAATAAATTAATTAACCTTTAATTATTTAATTGTCCTTTGAATAATTATCCTTTGATTAATTATTCTTAATTACATTAATTAATTGACCATTAATTAATTACCATTTAATTAATTATCCTCAATTAATTACAATAAGAGATTATCCCTAATAACTTATATTAATAAATCACAAATTAATTACATTAAGTAATTATCCTTTAATCACTTGATTAATCAACTTTAATTATTAATTAATTACTATTAATTGAGTAATTATCTGTAATTACTTTCATTAATTAATTATCTTTAAGTAATTAATTACACTTAATTACTTACATTAATTAACCTTTAATTAATCAATTAACTATTTTTCTAATTATCCACCTTAACTAGTTAAAGATAAACCATTTTATCTAAATTCATTACTTAATTACAACATTTAAATGAAATGCTTGAAATCATTTTATACAAAAATATTGATTAATTAAAGTTTAATACACTTACCATAATCATTTCCTTAATAACATCATTTTGTTTTAGAAAACAAAATAAAGATTTTATAAGATAATTAACCTTGTAATTATTTCAAAAACAAAACAATTTAAATTCAAAACACACTTTTAAGAATTAATTTTTTTGGACCAAACAAATTTTTAAACATTTAAGTTTTATCATGTTGAAACTTTGAAACTTGTCTATTTCATTCGTCTTTGAAAAACTTTGTATAACATTTAGCTTTCAACTTGCGTATCTTGTTATTTTTTTAAAACAGTATAGATTTACTTACAAAATCTTTAAAATCTGCACATAATTTATTTGTAACTTTAAAACCTGTTATGCTCAAAACAACCCGAGCCAAGTTCGTAAATTACACGAGCACATTTCAATTTTTCCCGTGCAAACATCGATACACTCTTCACCTTCTATACTTTGAGACAAACCCGAGATAATCTCGAACCAAACTCGAGCGAACAGCTTCTTTCCCAAAGCTCAGATCAATCCTGACATGATCGTGCACGATACACGCCGTTTCGACCGCCATCGATCGACGCCATGGCCACCTACATGTCGAGGACAAGTACGCTAATTTCCCCGATAACCCAGATCAACGATAAAGGTAGCAAATCGAATTTTTGTCGATTGAAAACTAAAACAAAATCACGATCGTCAATACTCCTCGCCAATGACGAACTCCTCCACGAGAACCCGCGTCTCTCCGACCAGAGAAACCTTACAGACCCACGCGACGTTTCCACCCTGTGCGATCACCTTCGGCCTCCCCACGGCGACGAAATCGCCATGAACACACTGTCTACTCAATCCGGCGATGAAACCCTACTCCGTCGATTCCTGACCACCACAGCCATCTAGAATTTCCCTGGCCAATTTTCCCAAAATCACGAGACCACCCACTACCTTAAGCCCAAAGCATGACGACCCTCTTCCTAACGTTCGTTGGAATTTGACAAAAATACTAATTCCGATCGACTCAATTTATCTTAACAATTACTAACATAAAAATCAAGATTCTAACTAAATTCTTCACTTTCTAATATTAATCTAGTTCTGTAATCAAATTCTGAAATTAAGATGATGGATTTTTTTAGTTATATTTGGATCATCTCTATATTTTATATTTTTTGTAAAAATTTCTAAATACAAAATCTTGAAACTATTTTTAAAATTAATATTACACTGAAATGATCATCTTTCATTCTAAGATCAGACCATATATCTGATTGTATGAGGAGATATGGATTTTTAAAGGTTTGTTCTTCAGTCTGAGATTCAACAGAGACTAATATCTATATACACATAGACATGCACAGCCATTTTCATGTATATATATACATGCAAGCATACTTAACAACTAAACAACATTTATACTTACATACTTCAAGTGTTAACACAAGCATCGACATGTATATACACAGGTTTGGGTATATTTGCTCACCTAGAATTTTGATTAAGCAAAGAACAGAGAATAAGCTTGGATTTGATTGTGTTGAGTTAAACCCTTGCTTGATTTGATTTGCTTTGTTTCAGGTTTGAAATGCTTCAGGTTTGAAGCTTCAGGTTGAAACTTGAATTATGATGAAACTAAAGCTTTGATTTGAGTTTTGAACTGAATCTACTGCATGCTTAAATTCAGGTTGAGCTGCAAAACGGGTTTGAATTTGAATCTGGTTTTGAAAACAATTTTTTTGATTTTTGAATTGCTTTCAGGTTTGATTGTTTTGTTTCAGGTTTCATTTCTGGTTTGTTTTACATGGTTAAGTTTTTCAAGAGTTTATTTTCTTTGAATGTTTGAAAAAAATTGAGAAAGAAAGGAGATAATCATATATATACACATAGCTTTGATTATTCATTATTTTTGAAAATAAAAATTAATTTTTGACACTTGTATTATTGTGACGTAATTACCTTCCATTTGTTAATTCTTATGTTAATACACTTGCACTTGTATTTTGACGTTATTAGATAGTTACACATGTCCTATGCATGTACGAAATTTTTAAATATATTTTTTATATATTTAAACTTTTATTAAAGTGTCTTCTTTTATTAATATATTAATTTATGTATTATTTATTTATTTATTATGTTTATATTTAGTTATATATATTTATATTCTAGTTTCAATTTTTAATAATTACTTTTCCTTTTATAAACTTGTTTATAATCTTAAATAAAAATGATTTTTAAAACTAATTATACATTAATAAATAAACACACATATGTATATTATAAAAATTAGCTTTAAACAACTTTTAAACTTTTACTATATTGATTTCAAAATATAACTTTCACATATTATATCATTTATTATAATAAGAAAACAAATTTTCATTAATTTTAAAATTATAGAGTTTTCAAATTCAAATTATTTCTTAAAATATTTATTTTAGAATTTCAAAAATCAAAATTTTTATTTCAACCTATTTATATATATATATAAACACATATCTTATTTAATCTTTGGAAAAATTCAGATTAATTCACAATTTAATCCAAAATTTTATATTAATTATCAAATTAAATTTGATTCAAAACCGGGATCGTTACAGATTCCCCCTTAAGAAAATTTCGCCCTCGAAATTTGCTAGACAATGAGACAACCAAAGATGGATACACAAAGATAGAGAATCGACTCATTAGATCAAGCTGAAATATTTATTCTATATTTGGCTTACCAAATCAGAATATCATCAATAAATATGAGAATAAACTTATTCGATACTTTACGACATATTCGGTTCACCAGGTCTACGAAATATGCAGGGGCATTGGTTTGTTCAAAGGAACAACTAATAGTTCGTAGAATATATCGGGACCCTAAAGAATAGAAAAATAGATTCGATCTTCCATAATTCTCAAACACTAGGTATGGATTTCAAACTCAGGTCGGAATACCCCAAAGTTTACACATACTTGTCCCTCTTCGGACTTTGATTCTCACAAGAAATTACAATAGAATTTCAAATTCATTATAGTTTTAAAAATGAAAAGCTGATAGGGAACCGATGAAGAGAATACGAAATAGGAACTTATCTACAACGATTCACAGGGCCACCACCACACCAAAGCTTCTTCTTCGAGCTGCCGCGAAGCCATCATAGAATTGAAATCGGATGATAAACAAAGAGATTGATGGAAAAAGTTATTTCGGTTGTTGTAGGGTATCGACCATTTATAGCGGTACTCCCCTGTCCCCTACCTCGTCCTCTTTTTGCACTCATACTCACTATTAGTGAATAGTAAGAGAATTTACCGAGGCATCCGGATGAATATCTTAGGATATACTCATTCTAGGGCATTTATATCCCTTTCTATAATGAGCCACCTAATGTGTTATACTCCTGAGCTAAAGTTTTTACTCAACCTTCAGCTCTGATACCAAATGTAACGACCCTGACTCGACCTTCGAAAATCGACATCCAAATACTTCACCCGTATTCCAATGTCGCAGATTCAAACTTTGAGTAGGTTTGCCGGAGCTTATAACACATTAAGTACAATAACACAGCGGAAGAAAAATAATATATCATTGATACAACAATGGATATAATATCTGATACAATATGATACAACAGATGCCCAACACTATCAGAGCCAAAATGCACAACAGCGGAAACACAACAGCGGAAAGATAGCACCAACATAGGCTCCAAAAGAATCCAACATCCCAACTGCAACTCCATCTCCAATGCTTCAAAACCAAATAGCTCAACCCAAAAGCTTTAAAGACTCCAATCCAAAAAGCTCGAACTGCCATCAATGTTGAACTTGAGCAAATTCGGTCCGGAATGTGATTTCCAAAATCCAAAGACTTTGAAGATTTGCCAAAAGCTACCTCCTATCTGACTAACTGAAAACATGACTCTAGGCTGTCCGTGTGGAAAATTATGGGCACCCAAAGTTTAGAAAGGGAACAATAAACTCCAGGTCTGTCATGGGACTGGTGTGAGCAAACAAAAACAGTTTTTATTTGAACAAAACAAACAAAAAGAATTTAAAAAGAAATTCGCTATGCTTTTTGGAAAATGAAACTACCATAAGGCCTCCCGCACACACACAATGAAATCGCACACTTGGGGAGATTTCTCCTTATGATAGTCAAACATGCTTGATACGCAAAATCCCATTTTGATATTATTATTATTGGTGCATAGTGGAAAACATTTCGAAAGCATAATATTAATCTTAGCCAGCATATGTACCATTATATTATGCCTGCTATAGCTACCACTTGAGGTGGTAGGTTATACAACTGCAATCGTAAAGGGGTCGTATTGTTTTGTTTGGATTTCCAACAAATGGTCAGGCTAAGGAGCTTCCTCACCACATGGGTACGCCTCTGGAGGGACGCCCCAAGAACTTAACCAGCTATCTGCCAATACAAGGCCGAGTTACCTCTGTAACTAGGTAACTACTGAAACGAATATGCCATCCCTCGGTCGTTACCGACCTTTATCTGAGGATCCTCAACACCAACAAATTTTCAAAAACCACATAGGTTAAATATCTGGGCTCCATACCATGATACCATCTTTTTTCAAAAGGAAATGGACATACCCTAAAGGACGCGCCCTTCATAACCTTACTGCATCCTTCCTGTTTGGACCATTTTCGGGTTGTGAGGTCCTAATGAGGTCTCGTCTACAAAGCTACGCTTTTCACAAAAGCCATGCTTTGATCAATAAATGATCAGCAACACTCAGCATGCCACATTACCAAATTGGGAATATATCACTAGTAACCATCAACTACATAACCTCTGAGCTCGTACATCTCAGAGAAGGGTGTTAAGCTAAGAGAATAAATTCTCCGCCACTAAACAGAAATTCATGTGATAGAAATTAGCTTTACATCTCAAAGTGTAATATCAGACATACATCCATACAAGTCCGTTTCGGGTTCGAACGGAACCGAAGGCTCTTCGAAGAAGCCCTTGCAAATCCGGGTATTCACAATCCCGATCGGACTCCCCATCACATATGGAGATCTTTATACTGTAGCTACTCAGTGCAGAGTCATTCAACGGTTTATCCTTTCATTCTCAAAAATATCCGTTCTTCGCCACCGGTCTTCAAATGCTATCCATTTCGCCATATCATTATTCGAAATGGGTTATATGACATAAAGTCCTCTTCCGGCTAAACCGAATAGTGAGCGCTAATTTTAAAACCATATGGATATATTGGGTTCTTAATTAAGTCACAACTTTCAGCCCAAAACCATTCCTTTTAAATGGTTAAACAAATTTCCACTTTCAAATCTTTTATACAAAAGATACACCTTTAAGATCCTCTTCAATTTGAAAAAAAAAATTCACCAATCTTTCACAAAGATTCATTCATAGCATTCAAAACTATTTCCATTTCAAATTTGAAATCCTTTCAATGAAACTAGGAATTCTTTCTTTATAAGAAAGCCATTATCATTTGAAAACAAATGCTTTTTATTTCGGGAAAATCCAATTAAATGTGCACAAGTTATAACCCTAAAGTATAAATTTGGGTTAAATTTAAATTCCCAAAATACTTCCTTTAAAATATTTTAAAAATGGTTTAAAAAATCCATATATATATATATATACACACACTACATAATCTGTATAACCCTTTTTAAACCAAGTTTTCAAATATACATGTATATAGAATTCAATTTCAAAATCTTGAATTCCTTCAAATTAAATTATTTAGTTTCAAAACTTTCACAAACCATTCAAAATAAATTTAACTTCAAAATCCTTTTTCAAAAGTTTCTCACATTTAATCCAAATACAGTTCCAAACCATTTTGGATTCCAAAATACCACTTTTAAAACCGTTTCATCATTTTGAATAAAATAATATTAAATTCAAATATCTGTGACTTAACCAATTTCCTCGTGAAATCCATATTTGTGCGTGTGGTGTAGTCTAGGGGTTTTACACACAACAATAACATATCATAGCCATCATCAATTCAAGCACAACAATATCGATAAGCGGTATAATCCTATAGCGCTTATCTTCATTCACAGATTCATAGATATATATGTAAATTCAACACAGATAAATAATTTACACATGGCTCAATTCAAAACAATTCATATCACAGAATATTACAGATCAGAGATATCAAACAATGCAAAGCATTCCATACAATCCAAACATCCATAAGTAAGATCAATTAATTATCTGATTAACTTAAACCAGATAAATTACTTATGAATAAATTACTAATCCTGGTTAATTAACATTAATTAATTACAAATCATTTTAATTATTTATCCTTTGATCATTTACTAATTAACCTTTCATAATAAATTAATTAACCCTTAATCATTTAATTATCATTTGATTAATTATCCTTTGATTAATTATTATTAATTACATTAATTAATTGACCCTTAATTAATTACCATTTAATTAATTATCCTTAATTGATTACAATAAGAGATTATCTCTAA